>JAODKF010000002.1:4007516-4024537 GCA_026779585.1 Mormyrus proboscirostris
ACCCAGGCGGAGACTCGAACCCAGGCCCCAGAGGTGTGAGGCAACAGTGCTAGCCACTGCACCACCATGCCGCCCCCTGGTGTAATACCATAACATTAATTGAAAACACATGTGTAAAGCACAGACAGACACACCAAAACATAACAATTGCACATTGGGCTACAGGGGGAAAAAGTGAGCAAATATAAAGAACATTTTCCCTTCTCTCAGAGGAAAAGGTTATAAAACAAAAAAAAAAATCTCAGCAAGAGAGAAGAATGCACTAATGAATACAACAAAACAAATTCAACAAAATGATATAGGTTTGAATACTTAGACACAGTGTTTGGACAATTGCAATGGTTAGATGAGAAAGGATGTTAACTTTGAAGTAACTAAACTACAATCACAAATGTGGCTGCAAAGGTGAGTCATATTAGATTGAAAGCCAGTTAGCGGCACAGCTCAGCTATAAAAGATGCCTGACAATCGACACTTTGATCTGAGTTTTCAAGGCAATATGAGGTAACTAACAGAGTTCCAGATAGTCTGTGCCTGAAGTGCAGGTACATCAGTCACAAAACCTGTAAAATTATTTAATGTGTCAAGGGGGAAATTACTCAAAAATAATGACAGCAAATGTCAATCATCAAACAAACTGCGCCAGCACTGGGAACAGTGGTCACAAATTAAGGCTCACCTATATAGATAGATGGACACTTAACAGGGCAGTTGCTGAAGATCACAAAAGTTTAGTCTCAAAAATTACAAAAGAGCTGAGTCAGCACCTCAGTGACGCTGGGAAAAAATGAACTCTGGGGGCTTCAAGAAGCTGCAATTTATGGTTGCGATGCCATTCAGAGCCGGCTTGTGTCTAAGGCCATTCCACACAGATGCCGTACTTGGTATAATGAGCACAAAACCTGATAATATAAGATTAATATGGCATGATGAGTCATTCCTCATATTTTTTCTCGATCTGGACAGGTTTCAACCCACTATGTGTGTTAGTTTCCTTGTAGTTTTCCCATATCCCTTGATGACAATACCCTTGCCTGGCGAAGGTTTGTCACCCCATCCTGGGTCATTCCCTACCTTGCTCCTGTAACCTCCAGAATAGGTTCTGGACCCGCTATGACCCTGAATAGGATATGCACTTACAGAAGGTGGATAGATGGATGGATGGACGGACGGACGGACTATACCCTCACACATACTGATAAGCAAATCCAAGAGGAATAGGAGATACCATAGTGCAGATTTTGAAGTGATTTTCCAGTTCTTTCATTCCTCGAACAACTGGAAGCTTGTTTCCTTTTTAAATGATCAGGTATCCCCAAACACAGTCAAAACCGGCATTATGAGAAAGGTTGAAGATGTTTTGAAGAAAAACGGTCCCTGATATTAATATAGCATTACGAATTTCCCTTATTTTGTCCTGCAGTAATTTTGATCAACATGCATACAAATAATCAAGCTCTGGGTTAATATTGGCTTTACATAACAAATGATTCACTCCCACGCAATGTTTCAAGCCCTACCCCTGTGTTAATTTATCACAGTTCAAGAGTATTACAGCTCTTACAGCTGTACATAGGAATGTCACATGAAACCAAACACCTAGAGGCAGAATAGTTTACATGTCCTACTTTTCTAAGCCCACCCATCAAAAGACAGGCACACAGGTGACATAGCTAAATGCAAGCTAACCTGAGAATTTTCTCCAGGCAGTTGCTGAGAAAAATGGACCACAACACTGTTCTGTACAGTCAAACGCATCTTCAAGTCCTCTCCAAGCCCACTGCACTTCCCGGAACTCTCTGCCCTCCTGATCAGTACCTTGGCTGTGAGTTGATGTCCCATATTCCATCCTGGCTGTGACTGGCTTTCCCTTACCATTCCTGGCTTTGATTTGCTGTCACGACTCTAACCAGGACCTGTCACCGGGCTCTGACAAGGGCATTGTCCGCTGCAGCCATTAGCCCAAAAATGAGCGCGTCTCCCGACCCGCTGAGACAGAGTTAGGCCTTTGCTTCTTACTGCCAAAAATTACGTACACAGACAGCACAGCCAGGAAGACCAATCGGTGCCTCAACTTGGTTACCACTTTGTCAACCCAGAAACACCTTCAACGGTACGAGCTTACCTGGAACTGAATTTGATTTTGAAGCATTACAGAACAAATTTATCTTTCAACATTAAAAACAGACAACAATGAATGCTTGCATGTACAGATTCTTGTCTAATTCTGTAGTGTTGGGATTAAGTTTATGAGAGGAGGAATGAACACTAAATTCATTGCCTACTGGCTGCTTTGGGAAACACAGTCAGACTGTTCCTATTCATTCATTCCTCATTTCCCTCTGACTTGACAATGCATATATGCGGGTCGCTTCATCTGCAATAACCTGCATGCAAGTTTAACATCAGTGCGAAGACCAATATTCTAATATTGTGCAGCGGTTCTCTGGTTAAGCTCCAACACATCAGCCGTTGATCCTGAGAACCCAGTTCCTTGTTCTCACGTCTCTGTTTGGATTTGGTAGCTCCGACTCCACTTCGTTGCCACCTGACTCTAAATTTTGAATGTCAGCTCATAGCGGAATTACCGCTTCTCACAAAGCAGAGGCCTGAAACAATTCAGGGCAGAGTAGCTGAAGTGGGGGTGAGGCCACTTCAAACTAACTACTTCACAACATTCAACATTCATATAACAAAAATTAAATAAATATGAAAAATGATTGCTTCACTGTGTCCTTTTCAAAGATTTCATAGTCTGGAAATGAAGGCTTTACACAAGACAAATATAGAAGTGCAATACGAAACATTGCAGGAACAATGATGAGAGAGAATTCAGATGATGCAGATAATGCCTTTTATGGAACAAAAGTAACTAAATGTTCTTTTTTTAAAATATAACGTATCTTGTAGGCAAAACAAAGTAATAGTTACTTGATGTTTGATTCTGTGAAACTCAAGCACTTCCTAGTCCATGACTTTTGTACTCTCATTATCTCACCTGGAAACCCAAAGGACAACATCTCATCTTCTGAAGCCTGTTTGTTCCTTTTTCTGATACACATTTTTCCTGTATGATCACAATTTTCTTCACCTTTAAGTTACAGTTTTACAGACTGCAAATTTAATCCTATGCCGTTATATAACGAGTGGCTCAGTCTCTGCGCCCGTGATCAGGCGATCGCTGGTTGGAGCTGTGGCCTTGGTAGAACAGTCACCTATCTGTGGACCCTTCAGCAAGGACCTTAACCCCCAGTTTGAGGGGTGCTTCATGCTGGCTGGCCCTGCGCTGTGGAGAGCAGGATGTGGGAGGTGAAGAGAAGCATTCCAATGTACCTGCACTTCCGCAAATGGCAGAAGAAAGCATGTTTGTTTGTTATCCTGTTACACTAAATTTAATAATGTCATCATCAGCCCACGGATGCATTTGCCACACTTCAGCCCCCACTGTCTAAAACTTTGAGGGGCTCTTTTTGAAAATATAATTAACGCATAAAGTTTCATGTGAAATGAACCCAGATGAAATAGTAATCACCGCCTTGTGCTAACATGAGTAAATAAAAAGCATACAGTACTGCTGTCCCGAAGAGAAGCGCGCTATCATGCGTATGTGTATAGAATACCATCTGTATGTGAGAGGAAGCAGGAAACAGTTCTAACTACGAGTATTCAGGCTTTTATTTAATCGCTTGATAGCATTTGTACATGTGTATAATGCATCAGTTTATGAAGTGAAAACTTCAGCAGTCTTTCAGCAGTGTTTTACAACTGTAAATGCAACCCGGTCCCGTCAACAAAATAAAATAAATATTGTAAATGACAACATTATTCACCAGTGTGAGTTTGACAATACTTTAAAACAAAGTGAAGTTTCACTTCCATGAAATACACCGCAAAATTCTTATGATTTGATTTTAGCTGAGAAATCTGGGAGTCTGGAGAACGGCACAAACAGGAAGGAGTACAACAGGTATTATTATTGTTATTATTATCATCAATAATAATAATAATAATAATAATAATAATAATAATAAAACATCATTTTGTAACTTTAAATTTTAACAGACAATAAAAGATACTCAGATATAAACGGTATTGTCCTGTTCTATATCTCGTTTTGAAAATATATCAATATATCATCAATTTTCGATATACTGCCCAGCCCTAGTTCTAGATGGGTGAGTGGGGAAGTCGTGGGTAAGCAGTAAGGATGGCATGATTCGCAGATTTGCATAAAAGTTCACGATGCCACTGCCCCCATTACAAAGTGCGCACTGGGAACAGTTTGGGATCAACTCTGGATGCATTGCTGTGAACATCTTTGCATTTTGGTAAATTAAAGTTGAATAGTGAGTCAAATCATTTGACTTGCATAATTGCATATTATTTATTTAGGGAACGACTGGTTCTTGCCTTTGCTTCACCACTTCAGTCCTCAGAGGCTTCAGCGATGGGGAAGGAGGAATAGGACAGCATGTAGGGGAGTTCAGGTCAAGCAGAGTTGGGAGGGGTATTTAGGCTGGGCCGGGGACATCTGCATTTATATGGCTTGCGTTTTATATGTGACCTTTTAATTAATGTTATTTATTGAGTTTTATTTTGTATTTTAATGGTCCTTAGTGTGGAACTGGTGTATGTATGGTGGTAATATTTTAACTGGTTCTTAAGAAAATGCTGTGGGGTGATGCACAGTGTTGGAAAAGCAGGCGAGCTCTTTGTGCTGGTGAAGGGAGAAGAAACGCTGACTTGTCCGTGTGTTTATGGGAATGAGGGGAAGCATCTGTAATACAGGGTCAAGGCTTTTTTTCATGTTTTCTTTAGTTTTGTTTTGCTATTCCTTCCTTCAACTAAAAAAGTATTTTTTTTTAAATAGGCCTACAAGCAAGTGTTCAGTTTTATGTTGTTTAAGTCATACCTCCAGGACATATTCACCATTACCCACCTCTCCCATCAAATTGCACTCCCCACTGGGTTATAACAACTGAAGTCAGGCTGTCACCACAAATGCTGTTACTGTGCTGCACCTGGACCTGGACCAACATGCTATACACAACTCAGGGTGCGATGAAGGGATTTATTGGATTTATTTGGTTTCATTGTTACTAATTTGTCCATTGTTTTGATGTTGTGACACTGGAGAGGATGCATTTTAAAATTTTGTTGCTGTGGAAACAATGACAATAAAAAATCTCAATCTGTCCAATGGAGTTATTGATATGGACACAGCACATGGCCTGGGTTACATATAAAATACAATTATTAATATTATTATTAATAATATTAATAAGGCGTAGAGTAGAAGCTCTATGCCTTTATTGAGAAATGTTTGACCAGTAATTTCATATTTAAATCGATTCAGCCTCTCTAACCTTTTTCACGCAAACTCTCTCCTCTCCCGTTCTCCAATTCTCTCAAAGGCGTGTCCAGTGATGCATCTCATCGTATCGTGTTGAATCGCACTGCATCACTATAGGGATAAACTGTATTGTATTGTATCGCAATAGTAGTTGCTGAAAATGTACCGTTATTTTATCAGATCATTAGGAATGCATCAAGATGTGTATCTCACATCAGTGATGAAGATACCTGTCTCTAGAAAACAGGCGATCTGTAGCCATGCCCCTAGCTGATATTGGTTTGTTTATTTTTCAATGGACACCTTTATTAAACAATAAAATTGGCTTCTACCAGGTATCATGACAGTTTTACATAGTAGTATATAGTTGCAGTTACTTAAAATTATGTATGTACATAGTAGGAACAACAGTGCTGATTTTATGAGCTTGTGTTAGAGACAGAAATGCCAATGAAATTAATTAAATTAAATGGTGTAATGTAGGATTAAGGTGTTGGTATGTTTTATACACACACAGTGTGCGCTCTTGTTAATTTCAATGCTGCATTATTCGGTTTATTATGAGACTTCTTAAGCTACAATGAAGCTCTCATCTATACACTACTGATGTCTTCCTAATGCATTATAAAGGACGGTATAAGCATTAAGGATGCTTTGTACTGCATTATGAAGGCATCTATAGTGCCTAGCAGATGTGAACTTCATAAAGCATTCATAATGCATAATAAACATCGCTATAATGCGTTATGCCATTCTATAAATATAAATAGCCATGTTCATAGATTCTTATTGACATGTCATTCATAGACAGTGTTACCGTATTACTTTCTTAACATTGATTTTTGAGTAGCAGTTATTTTGGATTATTTTACCGTATTTGTATTGAGGGCGATGTGGTGTCTCAGTGAGCTGCACTATAGCCTCACACCTCCGGGGCTGGTTCTTGTCTCTGCTCTGGGAGGTACGGCTCACATGTTCTCTTCGCTTTGTCTGGATTTCCGCAGGGCATTCCTGCTTCCTCCCACAGCCCAAAAACATGCAATTAGGTGAACTGCTGTCTCTGTGTTGCCCATAGTCTCTGAGTGTGTGTAACTTCATGCCCTGCCATGGGCTGGCATCCTCTCCAAAATGGTCCCCTCCCTCATACCGTGACCCCGACCTGGAAAAGCAGATGGATGGATATTTGTATCAGGGCTGCCTAGCAGGTTATAGACAGGAAGTGCGTCCCACATACAGTAAAAGAGAGGGTTTGTTGTGTCGTATACAGTAACAAGGTAGTAGGTTTGGGTCGACTGGGTCATCCTCTGAGAAAGGTAGGTATTTAGGTCAATGAATGCCTCTTCTGGTCGGGACAGTACTACTCAGTAAGGGGTCCTCTGGTTCAGTGTCTTCTGTTGATGGGGCAGAGAGAATGGAAGGGACTTCACTCATAAATGATGGTGAGATTTTACCCAGCACCCAAACAAGCTTGTCCAACTGCTTGTCTCCTCTGCTTCTTCTCCTTGAGGCTAAAAATGCCCTTCTCCAGTGTTCTGCCATCTACTCTCCTTGGCACTGAATTAATCTGCAGTGAGACACAGCAGCTAGTGTTGACGTTAACGGTCTGGCCGGGGCAGAGTCTGTGCCCACCTTCAAATTATTTTATGGCCTGCAGTTTTACTGTTTCTTCTTTTTTAATTTAACTGATATTTAAGTGGTGCGCACCATTTCCTTTCCATAATTTCTCCATTATGTTTTTCAGAATCACTGACGGCCTATACTGTACCCATAAGTGGTCAATAGTCGGGGAAAGTTCGATAGTCAAATAGTCATCCATTCCAGCAGTTGCATGGAAAAACAGCAGTGGATGTGCATGAGGCAAGAGGAGCCAGATGAAAAGGTTCAGGTGTGATGGAAAAGGAGGCTGGTGGTGAACAGGTGCAGAGGGAGGGTTAACCGCTACTTACTGACAAGCCTATCCGGCTGGCTAAAGACTGTTGTTAATTACAGGCTGTATTTTCTGCCAAAGTCAGCATTCATTTGGCTGGGAGGAGCCGGCTGGCGCTGTATTCCAGAGATTGTGAGCTGTGACTTTTTTTTTCTTCCACATAACGATGCACTCAATTCTGACTTGTGATTGTGGAAACACAACCGCAATGATGTAATAATGGACCCGTTTGGCAGAACGCAAGTCATGGTCAATGTTTGTTGGATTTCAGTTGATGAGATCCCGTGATTCGTTCCATAGTTGAGGGCTCTCTGACAGGAGACAATATTGTGATTTTCAGCTTCTTAATGAGCCATAGATGAGATGATTCCTAGGTCGAAAATTACGTGTGTGGCAATAGACCTAATAAAATTTTGAGCTTGAGAAGAAAAAAAATAATCTAGGAACTGGGGATATCTTATATACATTATAGCAGAATAGGCAACTGTACTGGTTTGGGCTGCTGATGATGAATTCCTGCATAAAGTGGGAGAAGATATTGATAGCAACTGTAATGTTCTTGTTGTTTGTTAATTATGCTACTATCTCTTCATTAAAGCCTTCAGCTACCTTTGAGGCATATGGATATACTGCCTATTCGTGTCTTTGTTAGACACTTTCTTGGCTGGGCATGGTATGGGTGTTTGATAATGCGGTTCATGTTGACTTAGTAACAGGTATTATGGCGTTAGCTGTACTTATTTACCTGTTGCTAGTATGTTGGGGTGAAAGAGGACATCTGTTTCAATCTTACTGGAGTGTCTCTAGTGCCGCATAAAAGACGCTCTCAGGAGCAGTATGGCTGCACGTGAATTGTGATGCCTAATCAGTTGCAGTCATTAGACGGCAAAGATGGCGGCAGGGGATACTTGTACCTACGGCCATCTCTTTTCACATTTACGGGGATGTAAATGGTTTTGAAAAGAATCTCAAACAAATGAGAATCGGAGGAATGACGGAATGGAGAAGGCATGAAAGGTAATTAAAATGTTCAGCCTTGTGACTAAAACCTCTGACTAAAACTACATATTGATTTCCACGGCAGGTATATACTGTATGACCCAGTACTAGGGCCTTTCATTTAGTGACTGATTTACAACTGCAAACAATAAGAAAGAATTTACTACAGAAAAATGTAATAATAAATAACACCCAAAGAATTAGCTATATTTGACAATAGAACTCAATCACTATAGAAATACGTGGCTGTAAATCTGATATATATTGAACAGACTACGAGTGTCTTCAGCTTTTACAATACTACATTCTTTTACTGTCACTTTCTTACCCACATTGCTCAAAGTCTCACACCGCCAGAGAAATCTGGGGAGGATAGCTTTTTTTTTTTTAAATAAAGAATCATTATGCTTCAATAATCAGTGGCCTACAGTATTTTTTTTAAATTGCAGATTCCAAAAAAGAGTGATAAATACCAGAAGCCTGTCCTTGGATTTTTGTTTTTGAACTTCACGTAAAACATATTCCACATCAGTAGCCAAGCGATCGAGGCAAAAACATACTCCATTTTTAAATAGTATGGAGGTGATTATTATTTAATAAGCTCCATAGCTTTCTGTTCAGCACAAGGTTGTGCTTTACAATTCTCATCAAAACAGCGTGATGAACCAAACAGCAAAAATACTGAGCTTAACACAAAGTGATTTTTTTCTCCCTTTATGAAAGTATTTCTCTTAAGCCAACCATGCCTTGAAGATGTCTGTTTCATTTGTGACCTTACATTACAAATGTTACCGTGGAAGCACAATGACACAAAAGGTGGAGTGTATAAAAGACTAAAGTCTTCGGTGGGAATTTACTTTGAATTGTCTTTAAACATTCTGGCTGGGAGGTAAAGTTGGGCCATTTTAATTTGCATGAAGCCCACAGGCATAGATAGGTTTACTTTTGAAAGGATCCTACTGTTATGATTTATTCCAGAGCCTCCGTGTTAAGAGTAACAATGAAGACAATAGCAATCTGCAGATCGGCTTCCGGTGAAGCCTTCACAGATCGTCTTCCGAAGGGTAGGTGGGGCCTGGAAGCTGTGTATCCCCACGGGCGTTGCCTTAGATTTAAAAGCACAGGTCTGTTTTTCCCCACTGGCGCCATGTAACTGTAAAGACCCAATAATTCTGAGAGATGTACCCCCCCCCAAACACACACCGCTGCTTTTCGAACCACCATCATATGAATAAGTAAATGAAATACCTCATTGTTTTTGTGCCCTGCATTGAAAAATACCGGCTAATGAATTGTAAAATTGTTTTTAAGCTATTTATTCAGGGAAGTGAATATTTCCCCAAGCTGCTTCTCTTAATAATTTATGGTTTTATGCATCACAATTTGCATTCTTAACAGAAATGTTAATTGTTTTGCGCATATTATTGGAAAGCTATAATTCACTTATGTATTAATTCACTTTATTTATTCATACTCTGCTTGCTCTGCACAGTGCCAGGGAATATTATCGAAACCCAGGAGAGCAAAGAGCCTGGGGTTAGCAGCAGAAGCAAGCAGAAGGTGCAAGAGGTGAACAGGCAACAATTAGTAATGGACTACGTCATCTTCTGCTGTTACCTGGTAAAGAAATAACATCTTGCAGAAGCGAACTTCTTGGGCTGTATTTCATCCCCTCTCAGTTTTTCACAAGGCAACCGAGGCATTCTCAGGCGAAATGTGGGCCTGCCCGTAACTGCAGATGAGGCAAACGGCTCAGTCTACATGCTAACCATCTTCTGGAAAATTCTTATGTTAGGGAGCCGCTCAGAAACTGAAACCGCTTAACAGGTCTCCAGTGCTGAAGCCTCGTGAGAAGCAGGCTGCTGTCCAGGGTGCTGGACTAGCCTCTAGCACAGACGGTGCTGTACACACAGTAGCACACCGCGTCTAACTACAGTACTGCAAACTCGGAATCTTTCGTCTTTCTTCACATTTCATATTTTGCTCTCAGTAGCAAGACATTGATGTAATTTAAACACGAACACAGCTATTGATACACTATTGTGCCTGAATGAAGCACCAGCTTACAGTCAAATAGGATGTAGCTTGTTTTGCAACAGATGCTTTACTAGCTTGCATTTCCATTGTCGATAACTCCTCCCTTCCCCCCGCTGGTGGAAGCGCAGATATGTTTGCCAGTCAGGAGAAGCTGGCCAGATGTGGTTCAGCCTTACATGTCTGCTAGAGGAATCGTCCCAGCAGATGCTGTGTTTTATAGAATACAGAAAGGTGGCTGAATGGTTTCCCCCAGAGCTGAACTCCCGAGGCATGTGAAAAGATAACTCTGTCGTTCCTTTTGTTTCCGTGGTTGCTTACAGAGCATTTGCTAATGCTAATCCCCCTGATGATGGAGAGAAATGACGCAGAAAACGAGCCCCTTTGTCTCGCCCGTTGAGCCGGCGGCCTCAAAAAGCTGGGAATTATTGACATTTTGGTAGCTTTCTGAACACTTTGCACTGAGGATGAGGCCCATGTCTCTTAATGGAACTTAGACAGTGTATATTTCAGCATTTTCGGGAAACATTTTGAGATCTTTTGCTCAAATACTCCCTCTGGACAAGTCAAAAATATATTGATGAACAATAGCAGGTGCTGTGTTTTGCCTTACCACATTTCAAATATATAGTAAGATTACCCCTGACAGCTATATTGATAAATGTATGATCTTTATGTATGGGTTTGGAGAATTTTCTCCCTTACGTCAAAGACACACAAATTGAGTGCAGCCATTTGTCTCAGCTGGTCTCTGCGAACGTGTGGCCTATGATTGGCTGACTTATGTAAAGTGCATAAGGGTTAGGTTGTGTTTTGCTTTTTGACATCCCTGACAGCCAGGCAATGGAAGACACCTCCTTCCATATACACTCTACTCCCACCATAAATCATCTGCATACATTTCCAAATATGACAAAGTGCATTCCTTCATTTCGGCACCGTGTACGTAGCCGAATTCCAACTTAATACCGAACTAAACTTTAGCTTAATGTTGCTGAGTGGATCTTAGCATGTGAACCCGGAAATGACTCCTTTGGACTCTTTTTATATCTTCACTTCTTTAAAATGATAAATTAATGATTAATCGTGAACTAATGTTAATGTGTGTACATTTTCATGCATCCCGGTCGCCCAGAGGAGGATGGGGTCCCCTTCCGAGTCTAGGTTCCTCTCAAGACTTCTTCTTGCCAGAGGGAGTTTTTCCTTCCCACAGTCGCCACAGGCTTGCTTGGTGGGGTTCAGGCCAGTTGAATGTAAAGTGCTTTGTGACAATGACTGTTGTTAAAAGCACTACATGAATAAAATTGAATTGAATTGAATATATAATGAAAGTAATAAAATCTCTTCTGGCTAGACCTCATTGTGTCATGTCTCAGGCTTTCAAAGAAAAAGCAAAACCACAGACACACACACACACACACAACAAAGACAAATACAGCCAGACTGAGACACACACAGTGATACACTCTCTAAGTAACTGCACTTGTTATTAATACATTCGGAACCATAAAACAGGACGCACACCAGATAATGAAAACAAGGATATTGTAACTTGAGCACAGATGGAACGATAATGATAATTAGTCAGAAGGTTTATATTTTTAGGTTATAAGTCACACCTGTGCTTGTCTCAGCCCTGCTGGGTCGATGCTAGCTAACATTCCCCTTGTAGGGTCCCTTCAGTACAGCACAGACATAAATATGCTATTGTGAAACTCAAGGTGCTTCATCACCTTCAGTGGGCTTCCAAGTGCTTTACCCATCCATCCCATTGCTCCTTAAATGAAGCTAGTCGGATTGCTGGACATGTCTAGGCTAACTTCGGGGAATGCTCACTGCATTCACATTGGTGTACTAGTACTCATAAGCAGACTCTCCCTTTGTCTGTACTCTATAAACATCTTGAGCCTCTTTGATTTGTAGCCATTTTCCCATTTCTGTTGACTAGATATATTTGTGGTTATGCAGCACTAATACAAAATAAAAAAAGATTTATTGCCATTTCAGATGTTTGATTTGCAACCTAATCGAATGAGTATAAAAACAATTGTAACGCTAATTAACTCCATCACATCCAGTCCAGATTCCACTTTTCATGGACTATCTGCCACAGACATAGTTTTCCTGTATGACCATGCCTACTTACAAATTCATTTACCTGATGATAACTCAAAGCTTAAGTTAATCAATCAGTCATTTAATGTATCTCTTAAAGTTCCCCCTGGTTCATTCATGTCTCCCAGATCAGTCTTGTGTTTGGTTATGAAGTCATCCTGGTCGGTTTTTCTTGCCTCTTGAGGCCAGCCATCCTCTCAATGTACTTAGGAATCCGCAGCCCCTGTCTTGTCAGTACTAAATAACAGGAGAATGGTCAGTCAACAGGTAAAATGTGACAGAGGAAATACATGCCAGTACATGTGTCTGTACTTAAAGATTGTATACACTTTATTCCTCCACCTGACCTTGATCGATGGCTGGATATATTTAGATGTCAGCTGGAGCTTTGAAAACCCAACCCAAAAAAGCGATAATTATAGTTGACTGTTTTGTTGAGTCATGGTTTGCTGGTGCTTTGTTGTGACCTGAGAAACTTGCTGTCATTGAATGGAACACAAAAGCTTATATCACAGTGGTGGAAAAATAAGAATTAAAGTTCTGGACTGAAAAAAGTGCAGAACTAACCCCCATTCATTTGTTGTGACAAGACCAGATCAAAGGAAATAATGTGTTTACTGTATATGACAAAAATAATTGAGTTGAAACAGTTCTACATGGAGTGGTGTAAATTCCCTAAACCACGCTGTGAGAGGGCCATACTGTACGACTGTACATAATTAACAAAAAAAATCAGATGCATGTCAAAATGTTATGTTATTTATACATACTGGTTGCCTCATGTAACTAACTTAACGTTATTTGGAGAATTAATTAATTTTGCGTGAGGAACATGCAAACACAGAAATAATTAAAGACACATGCTTTTCGCCCTACTGACAGCAGAGCAGAAAGATTGTGCTGCACTTTAATAAACTGTTGCCATGAGCAGTATGTGTAAATAATCTAAATGTGCTCCTGGCCATAACCTGTTGGGACAAAGCAGTTGCCTGGATGATGAGCTTTCTTATGAGGTGGAAATGAGTGCATGACTGGGGGCGGGGTTTAAAATGCTGGCTTATTTTCGAATTGTCCTCTGTCGCTTTTCACGCAATTTATATTTTTATCAATATGCATGCATAATATAATATAATATAATATAATATAATGGGCGCAAGGCAGGAACCAACCCAGGATGGGATCCCAGCCCATCACATGGTGCACAATCACTCACACATACAGCAAGTGGGAAGAAATCAAAAGATCCAGCGTAAAGCGATACACACACTGGGTGAAAGCAGCGCTATTCATGGTGCCGTCTTCAATACTAGGCTTGCTAATTGTGGGATGTTAATATTGATATTGCATGTACACATGCGACTGTCAAATTGCACACACAGTGATAGTCAGTTGGGATGACAACATCAATTGCACTGAAATATTTTGCAGCTATTGGAAACAAAAAAATGGTCCCCAAAACATGAAAATAACAGATTTTTATCACATTGTGAGGACCAATAGCAAACTAAGTTTTATAAAAATCCTTGACTGCTGAGAGAAACTAGGGTATTTAAATATATGTGCATTCCGGAAGAATCAAGAGAATTTTTCTAGGAATTTAGTTAATTTTAAATTCAATATAGAACACTAAAATGACTGTATGATTAAATATATTAACTCCACACAAAAGAGTCTTTTGAATTTCTCAATGAATTTCTAGCTTTAAGCTCTTCAATACTGGATGTCAAGAATAAAAATCCAATTGAACCATGATGCCCCCCCCCCATTCACAACACTATCTTGCAATAATTTGAGAAGCCACATTACCCATAAATATATCTCAGTATTCTTTGAACAAATACCACATTGCCCTTTTTAACCCAGTGCAACATCATCCATATGATGGAAGCCTACTTGAAATTATAAGCCATATTTCTCTCACATTGTCCTTTCCCTGGACAACTTTCTTTAATGATTCATCCCACAGTTATAAAGACAGGACAGGGAGATGATCCAAGTGTGAGCGCATCAAGTCTGCATCCAGAATTGCAGTCCAAAGGCAAGCAATGGGACAAAAAACAGGTAGAGGCAAACCAAGGCAGATAAATCAAAATCGTGACTCAGATCTCTAATCCAAACACAGGCAGAAGTCGATACGGGGATTATAGGGCAAATAACCAACCCCACTAGATGAAGAGCAAGAAAACCAAGAAAGCGGGGATCATAGACAAGGAAGCAGGTCATGTCAAGCATGCTCAGTATATTGGGAGACTCAATATTGTACAAGTACCACCTAATTGCGTTGTGCAAGAGTATGTTCCTACAAACTTTCTTAAAGATTTTTTAATGACAACTATTCGCTGTCATTGTGTCATTGTATATGTTACCCAGACTATGCTAGTCTGCCCGTCAGAAATGAAACTGCCACTCTAATACAGCCTCTTCCACCTCATGCTGTGAGCACACATGTTCTAGATGTATGCTGCTTGCTCAACATTGTGAAGTACCTGCCATTTTCAAATGCAGGACCATAATTAGCTGAGCTTGCGGCTGACAGAGGAATTAGAAGTTACAGATGGAGAGAACCATGAAAAACGCTACATTTACCCGCCGATCCTCCAGTAAGTGGACCATGCAGACTGCTTGCTGCGCTGGATCTGTTCCCAAAATGACACCTCCAAAGTTCTTGTGTCATGTGTTCATGGTCACTCATTTTTTGTGAAAGTTTGACGTGAAACCACATTTTTGCCAGCCAGCAAAAGTGCGCTGAAAGTCAGAGGTACATTAAGGATATTTAGTCTTTTAAAAATCCAACTCAAGACTAAAGCTGGCACATTTTTTATGTTAGCAGCTTTGTTCATATTGCTTGTTGGTGGAATTAGGAGTTGATTGAAGGGATTGTGTAGAAACGGGCATTTAAATGTAAAAAATATTTTAATTTTAGCTTTTTTAAAGTTATGAATATTGGTGTTAATGTCATACTTTATCCAAATATTTTTATTGCAGATTTACATTGCACTATAAAAAAAGCCATTGTTCTCATTAATGCATTTACCAGCTTCTAGTCAATCTCTCCATCTTCCAGCCTGGACAGGGTCATGGGGGGCTGCAGCCATTCTCAGACAGCACAGGGCACATGATAGGGATGCCTCTCTGTTGCAGGGCACATACTTGCAGATAACTTCAAGAGGCCACATAGCCTAGTTGCATTGTCTATAGACTGTGGTAAGAAAGCACATGAATGTAGAGCGCCTAAGAGCCAAGGACGCCCACCTGGAGTGGAGGCAAAATTTCACCATGTGGAATGTGCCCGAGGCCAGAGCATCCTTCGTGTGGGCGGGGGAGATACAGGTGGGGCTCACCCCAGGCATGGATCCCCAGGAGGCAGAGAAGGTCTGGCACTATATGAAACAGACGTGGTGGCTAATCGAGCAGCGGAAGCTCAGCCCGCCAGCTCTGCGCAGCTCAGCCTGCCGGCTCTCCGCAACTCAGGCCACTGGCTCACTGCAGCTCTCCCTAGCTCAGCCCACCGGCTCTCCGCAGCTCAATCCGCCGACTCTCTGCAGTTCAGGCCACTAGCTCACTGCACCTCTCCCTAGCTCAGCCCACCGGCACCCTGCAGCTCAATCCGCCGACTCTCCATAGCTCAACTGCAGCTGCCCATCTTGAATCTCTAGAGTCTGGCCTGTAAGGGGTCTACACTCATCCCAACCTGACCCAGGGGTCATTCTTCCCTCTTCAGCTCCTCCAGAGCCTGCCTTTGCCTCTGCAGCACCTCCAGAGCTCAACTCAGGAAGGGCCTCACAGTCTGTGTCCCAGGTTCCCACCCAGCCCAGAGAGGGCTGCTCCACCCACACTCCAGGCTCCTGGCCTAGACAGGGCTGCCCACTGCGCTCTCCCACCTCCAGGAGGGGCCACACTGCCTGAACCTGGGGCTGCAGCAGCCATGCAACCCGAACTGGACCCAGGAGATGCCATTCCTCCTGTCTTTGACCCAGCTGGGACCACTCCTCCAGTTGTGACAATGCTCTGGGGTGCTCAGCCTGCTGGCCTCCAGGGGCCCCAGCTGTGCCCTGCTCCTGCCTTGAAGTTCCTTTGCTGCCCTGCTGCTCGTACCATACAGTTCCCTCGATACCCTTCTGCTCTGGTCCCGATGACCCCATCGACGCCCTCCAACCCCGCTTGCCCTCTGAGGCCCTTAGGTTGTATGGCCCGGACAGGCTCTGCCTTCCTGATGAATAGGTTTAGGAGGGTCCGTGTCCCAGGGTAATCACCCAGCTCCTCAGGGTCTGGAAGACTCCTCGGAAACCCCCTATTTTCATTCATTGTGCCTCAGTTCCTGTTTCAGTGCCCTGTCCTGCCTTTGTCTTCTCCTGGTCGGTGTTCGCCTCTCGTTAGCTGTTTGTTAGTCTTTGCACTTAAGGACCAGTTTGTCTCATCATCCCCACTCTGGCCTTTAACGTCAAACCTTCCTATTGCCCATGTTCTCCCTGATTTCCAGTCCTCCAATTTGTGATCCCTCACAGTCCTGTTTTCTTTTTTTTTTTTTTTTTAATTCCCTCCACCACCCCCCCTCTGCGGAGGACTACTTTATTTGTATTTATTTATAATTTT
>JAODKF010000002.1:4027236-4049693 GCA_026779585.1 Mormyrus proboscirostris
GAATAAAATTACTTTTGAATTCCACTTGGGGATGACATAGAGGTGTAGTGGTTAGCACTGATCACAGTGATCCCTCCACCAGTCCCAAAACATACTGAGATGAACTGGAGTTGCTAAATTTCCTGTTGGTGTGCATGTGTCAGTGTGCCCTACGATGGGTCGGTGCCCTACGATGGGTCGGTGCCTTACGATGGGTCGGTGCCCCTTCCTGGGTAGTTCCTTACCTTGTGCCGATAGGCTCCAGAACCCCATGTCCCTGAAGCAGTTTCGTGGACTCTCCATTTTTCCTTTAATACTCTGGATTTTCCCAGCTGCGCTCCTCCAAGTTTCTCATTATTCTCTGAGGAAAATCTTGGATCAGACCAATGGTTCCATTCTGGAAGTCAGTGCCAGGAATAACATCACACCCGAGTTAACCACGTTCCAGTACAACAAGTTTGAAAGCCATTTAGCAATACCAGTTCTAGCCTGCTTTATTGTTAGCTATTGTTAGCAATACCAGTTGACAACATGCATTATGTGGTATTTCGGGCAAACAAACAACGTGGCGATATGTCCACAAATAGGGGCTGGTCACTACTGGTGTACGACTAATTTAATGACACACAATTAAGAATTAAGTGCTACAAAACAGTACATAGCTGCAACTTTCACTTCTGTTAATGAATAGTGCAGATATCTTGACTTTTCCAGGCAGAACTCCGACTTCAGGAGGAGTTCCAGTTGAAATTTCCGACTATGAACTCGGATATTCAGACTACCAAGTTGAAATGGGACACGCTATGAATCCTGCTCCTGGAGGACTCCTTGGAAGGATGTTTTCATTCAAACCCACACTGCTTTCAACCTGCCACATTCATTATTAGCCTATTAAGGACCATGAGAGCATAGGACCATGAGACTTAGGTAGGGTTGGAATGAAAACATTCTGGCAGGGGGTCTTCCAGGAACATGACTGAGAGTCACTTGATCAGATTGAGTAAGTGCTGGCAAAGTCACTTGGAGAAAAGGGTAGTTTTCTGTAGGAGGGACATAATGGACCAGGAGTGGTGTTTCCTCTTCATGACCTTGTCATCAGAAGAGGAATGAATTTAAATGAATGAATGTTACATTTATATAGCGTTTTACCGAACCAATGGGGAGCCACTTCAACCACCAATGTGTAGCATCCACCTGGATGATGAGACGGCAGCCATTTTGCGCCAGTAAGCTCACCACACAGTAGCTAAGGTGGAGAAGGGGCAGGAGAGAATTCACCAGTTAGATATAGCAAATTATTAGGAGGCTAGATCTGAAACGGCCACAGCGGGAAATTTTAGCCAGGACATCAGGGTATCACCTCTGCTCTTTGAAAAGATGCCCAAGGATGTTTTATGACCTCATCCAAAGGATGGGATCATTTTTACAGCGCAGTGTCACTTCATTACACTGGGACATTGGGATCCACACAGACCACAGGCTGGGCTAACCCGTTGGCCACACCAACACCTCCTCCAGCAGCAACCCAGCTTTCCTATTGGTCTGCCATCCTAGTACCGAACTGGCCCAAAGCTGCTTAGCCTCAGACAGATTAATTTGAAGTGCAGGAAGTATAGCTTCTGACAAGGGAGAGCTATTCTGACAGATGTGTGTTATATGCTAGCTGTATGCACAAGTGCATTATCACCCTGGCACAGGTGTCCACCCCCCACCCAATCCCACTGGTGGCTTAAACTGCTTCTATATTTAAGTGTTACATATTGCATGACTTGTCACTGCTAAAAATCTGGTTCCTGACTAATTATATAATTAGTGTCCCTCATGTATCCCTCAATACAATCCTTATTGTCCCAGTGCAGCAAGATGTTACCAAGACAGTGGCTCCCCCAGTTGCCAGCGAGGGAGAAACCCCTTACTGAGGTGACAGCAGGCTCCCCTCCCTTTGCTTCTAAGGGCTAACACATTCAGAAGTTGAGGATAAACAGATGAATCAGGCTGCTCTGAGCCAGGATTATTCAAGAGATGATTTCATGAATACCTATAACATTGTCACAGTTTTCATGATGTCACTGGAGAAACAAACAAATAATCTTCAGTTGTATAATACTGGTGGAACAAAGCATTACTCATATTACTACTTAGTTAATATTTTCCAGATTCCAGTATTTGACATTTCAGTTGTATAAAAATCATTTGGAAAGAGGTATTTCTTATGACTTTGAATTCTGCATGAAATTATCAGTAGGTAAATATTTTGGCAAACGGTACAAAGTCCTTATGGTTGACTGGATTATTGCATTCATCACATTTGCATAGAGCCAGTCCCCTTGGTTTAATTCAGATGTTTTGGGAAGAGCATTCTCATTGATTTCAAATGTACGTGTTCACTTTTGCATTGCAGGTGCGGCCAGGCATGGCTACAGGGGAACAGAACTGCAGCCATTTACATGTCATTTAATGAAATCAATGCTTCATGAAACAAACTGGTTACAATTCTGCCTTCAGTTCAAAATCACAATGAAAAATGCAAACAAAAAAATTAACATCACTGGCAAGCATATTAGTACATACTAATCTGTCACGCCCAGCTCCGTCCAATCCTCCTGTGTGCCACGCCCACCTCGTTACCTCGTGTTCCTACCCGATTGTATTCACCTGTTGCTTGTTACTGCCAGCTCGTCCTGTGTATTTAGTCCGCGTCTGAGTTCAGTCCCGTGAGATTCGTCATTGTAGTGTTACTGGATGTTTGTGCTTGTCTGCCCTTTCATTCTAAATAACCCCATTCTACGTTCACCCTGCGGCTCTCGCCTCCTTACCTGCCCGCCAGCCCACGAACCCTGACACATACACACAAACACACGTTTGTATTAATATTTTTGTGGCAAAACTCTAATCCCAGTAGTGACAACTTTAATCCCTACCCAGCCCTGACCTTAACCACAAGCATAAAAAGAAAATACAAGACTATTGGCATTTTTGGTTTTTTGATTGCATTCACAGATTTTTATAAAATTAAGTTTCTTTTATTGCATTGTGGGGGACATTTGGTCCCCACAAGGTAATATACACATGCTCGTGCACACACACACACACACACACACACACACACAGACACACACAATATAATAATGCAAGTCTTTTAACTGCTGTTAAGATAATAGCACATTGACATGCCAGGTCACGGTTATGAGCTATAGCCAAGATATAAGGAACATGGGGTTACACCTGCTGCACTGGGATGACAGAAATCATGCATTTATGGTGAAGAATGAATTCAGTCCTGTGTGCTAATGCTAGTGAATGCTCAGCACACCTTCACAGTTCAGAACACTTTCACAGTTCAAGACAGATATACAAACACGCTCACACAATCAAATATTAATATGTCATTTTCTGAATGTAATTTTTAAAAATTTCTCATCATGTAAAGTTATCTGCATGCATCAGTCAGTATGTTTATTGTGCATATTGTTAAAAAAATAATTATATATAAAACATAAGTACAGGAGAGCTGACAAAAACAATTTTCAAAATCTTCTCATTGATTTGCTATATAAAATTTTAAGAATGAAAAAAACAAAAAATTTTATTTGTACGTGGGATTAATTTTGCAGCCCAGAATTTTCTTTATAATTTAAATATAAAATAATATAAAAACCTTTTTATGGACTGTGAATGCAAATGGATATGTTATGTTGTACTTCTACAACTAATGCACTGCAATCATACATATTTCTTGTTTTCTGTAACGTCTTATTTACTGAGCCTGAATGTAAGCTTCGGATTTTTTTTTTCTCCTGAGTGTAAAAATACCTAAGCAACCAGGACTTAACTGGCCTATCTCAACTGCTGTAATACGCCTGGGAGCCCGTAGGGGGTGCTAGGAGGGAGCCTGACAGGAAGTTCAGTGTTGACATGCAGGAAGTCATTTTACCCATTGTTATTCATTCTCTCATCGTGTCCCCCAGGGGTTAATTCTGACTGTTAGGGCTCGTATGGTGCACTGGGAACCTGCTACATTTTAAGGCAGTTCCAGTCATTTATTTGGGATGGGAAAAGCGGGCGCACACACACACACACACACACACACACACACACACACACCATCAGTGCTTGTGATATGAGCTTTGTCATTGCTCCATCTTGCCCTGAAGTTGATTTTTACGCTGAATGCTTGATGCATACAAAGCTTGACAAGTCATTTTATGCCCAGTTGTTTTATTTTATTTGCTTACCAAGCTCTTTTATCAAAAGCAAATTATGCAGCCTACAGATTCACTCTGCCCATTTATGAGACTCTCATATTTGTTTGCTGAACTCTTTCAGGCATATTGACCTCATTGAATGGTTCAGTAGGACATGAACTGGGTTTCTGGGCATTTAACCATTGTGCTTTTCTTCTACACTATGATGGAAAGATGCAAACAAAAATGACACATGCAGTAAGGAAAAAAAGTGCTTGTTAGAATAGACAGATTAGCTTATGGAGCCCCAATACCATCCGTAAGTACATACATCAGAATTTCATCGCGCTGCATGCCTTGTGCAGAAATGATAAAGGCAATAAATGTAATGAATAAATTTAAAGTTTAGTTTGATATAAATGGTGCAGCTGATGTGGTTTTTCTGAGAGCGGAGACTGTGGCACATTTGTTGAATGGATACACTTGACATTCATGGTTGATGCTTCTAATGGAATGCGGCAATCAGCCAGAGGTCGAGGTAAATATGACACGAAGCAAACATACAGCTTACAGTATGCTGCCTAACAGTGCACTATGTTGAAGAGGCTGACTTTTGAAACCGAGGACGTACACTGAAAACCAGTCTTAGAAATAGTTGCTTTGAATTTCTAGATGAAAGCATCCAGGCCTAGCATCTGGGATGTATTTTTGAATGCCGCACCATTTTGATTAAGCTCTTGTTCCAGCATTTGAAGCTCTGTGAACAAGCATTCTGAGTGAAGAAGCAATAAAGAAAACAAAAATCTTTCCAGTGCCCTACTGGTCTACTACTGGTCGACACCAACTCTCATGTCCACCATACAGCACTGCTCTACACCATCTGTAAGGTTCAGAACGTAGAGCTATTTGCATTGCTCCACTCCAGCCCTCAGCATTCTATGTTGGCAGTCAGCAGTAGTCAACCAACAGTCTTCTTCTTTCAACATTATCTTCTCCCACTCTAGTCCCCATTTATCCCCCATACATTTAACATATCTTTAACATTAGTTCTGTTTTCTTTTCAATTTCAATATTTCAATATGTACCCCTCTGCAGCCTGATGAAAATCATTACCTTGGAAATACAGGAAAACAATGTACATTAAAAAAACTGAAGATGCAAACTATTCCGTTGACCAACTGCCAGCTTAAAACTGATGAGGGAATGTTGCACCATGAAACAAGCTATTTTAGCATTTTGCATACTGTATGTATAAAATAAGCATTGCTTCTGATGTATGAAACACACATTGCAGCTATAAAGGTGATGCTTGAGTTTTACTGCTAATGAGTCTTATACGTGTTGGAATTGCACAAAGAGCCCGGAACCCTTCCAGTGTATCAAATAAGATATGAAAATTACTGACGTATGCAGGTGGTGCCTTAAATGCACATAATTAAAGTCCAATTTAAAAATAAAAGGCATAATAAAAAGGGCAGAATGAGAACATCTAGAGTTCTTTCTCCACCTATAATTGGGATCTTTCTCTAATGGTAACAAGGCCAGCCCTGTAGTGAATAAGGCATGAGGTCTCTACATAAAGCATAAAATCACTCAAATGCACTCTCGTCAAAAGAGGTCAAGGGGAAATTTGCAGCCAACCACTTTATAGCAAATTAGGAACTCCACAGGGGTTAACAGTGTCAACAGGACGCCATACTGATTCTCATTCAGTCCAAAATGAGTTATTGTCTCGAAGCCAGTCACTGTTAAGGTTGAGCATGGCAGACAGATATTTCAACATTCAGTGTAAGACTTGATGGGTCTCAGCCGCTTGAAACGTTATTCGCAGAAATCGAAGCAGAAAGTGAGCAAACACAGATACGAGGCCGACAAAGCAAAATTCAGTGTTCAGGGTTAAGTGGTGAGGCCTGTGCCGTCCTCAGTCTGGCTACAAAATTGTTTCATTAACAGCACTGCTTTATCAGAGAAAGCCTTCCTTTCCTGTTGGTGAACGAAATCCGTCCAAGTGAGAATGAAAACGGAGCTCACTCTTGGGATTTTCAAAAGGAAAAAAAAAAAACTTGAAGAATAAACAGCGAAGGCCATAACAGACACAAAGAAAAAGCATCGACTGGAGGCGGTGGGGACCTTTATGCTAAATGTACAGTATCTTATTCATGTATCTGTGGGCTGCATGTGGTTCAAGTTACTGCAGGACTTGCACCGTTCTTACTGGATATAACATTCCATATTTTTTGCCAATCAAACTCTCTTCTTTTAATGAATCAGTAGCGTTTGACTTAACAAGGGCCATATGAGGGCTCAGTAGGCAGCACAATAGCATGACACCTCCAGGGTTGGACATGAGAATCCCTCTCACGGCTCTTTGTGAAGAGTTTGCATGTTCTCACTGTGTTTGCGTGGTTTTCTGCTGGATTTTACAGTCTAAAAAATATACAAGCAATTCAGAACATTTCTATCTCTAAATCGTCTGTAATATCCAGGGTGCCCCCTATGGTTCCCAGGCTAATGATCTGACCCGGTGACTATAGTGTGCCCAGTTGTATGGAAGACAGACAGATGGGCTAATTAGAACAGATTTGCCTTTTCTTGGATTCTACAGTCTTTGCTTTAGCAGCATAAGATATTAGGTCTTTCAGCAGCTGTATCCAATGAAACGTTTAGTTGAATTCAAATAATGACACAGTTTAAGTTTTTATTTTGCTAAAGCTGCACTGACATCAGAAGAGCTTGGCTAGTATATGTTCTGTAAAAAGGCGACTAAATAAGCAGCATGACTAGAAGGTTTCAACATAACTGACAGTCCTCACCATGCTGATTTGAACAAGTTGGTGGGCTGGGTTACATTTTAATTCAATATATTTCCACTGTCCACAGGATGGGAGAACAGAGTATGCCTACTTGTTTTATCACAAGAATGTTTTAGGATGAGGGGTATTACTGGAAGAGTTACCTTGTGTAGATACACTTCCATTAACCTACAGGCCTTGGATTATAAAATATTCAGCCAAGCTCAATTTATTAAATAAATAAAACTGAAAAATATGCAATTATACAGAAATAAACATGACTGTAACACATACATTGCATGTAACCAGAATGGTCACATATATGGATATATATTCATGAAATGCTTCTTTATTGCATCACTGTGAAGGAAGTCAAGTGTTTTAAGTGGTTTGCTTTCTAAATGAGACACATAATATATGCAGCAAATCAAAGCCACAAGAACGTGTGCATGCAAATAGTCAATTAACTGACTGACAAAAAAATAATATTTCGAAATAAAGATTTCATTGACTTACCTTGGACATCTTCTTGTCTGTAGAATAAACATCATAATACAATTTCTGGATCTCAGATTGTCTCAGATTGTTATACGTTGTGTTCCAAGACACTTTAGAGAAGTGATGCCTTAATGCGTGTTGCAAGAACTACAAGATTATACATTTCATTGTAGTGTTGTTTGATGCCTAGAAATCCTATTATTTGTGTCTGCAAATCCCAATAGACACGTCTATATGCAGGCGTCGGTGTGTGCACGTTTTCAAGGAGTTTCAAGCCTTCATTCATATTTGTGTAAGGGTTCTCTCTAGAAATGTTAATTCATTTGGAATTATTCAGAATCTCACCCCCTAGGACTGCATGCATTTTGTTCTATATAATTCCATATAAATGTTGGTAATGTAGTCATATTAATGCATTAAAACAGATAAAACCTGGGGTTTAGACAAAAGGTGGCCCATCACTTAACACTTTTGTCAGGAAAAAAATATCAGAAAATGAAATATTTGAAGTTTGAGACCCTGAGTCCTTCTGGCGCCGTGTCCAGTGCTGTCTGCGTGGTGCTTTCTTTTCCTTCCTCGCAAGCCCTTCTTGGGAAAAGGAATGAATCATTGATTCCTTTCTATTCTAAAAAGGGCCCATTCAAGTGAGAACTGGTCCTACTGAAATGAGGGCTGATATCAAGGCCTACCAGACAGAGAAAGAGAGGCACCGGGATGAACTCTGGCATATGTCATTTCTCTTTGCAATCCCCGCTGCCTATTTGCCTGAGTTTTCCAGAAGTGAATTCATATAGATAGAATACATTCACGTTCAGCCTGCTTTGCACGTGTTCTGCTGGATACTCATAGGGTACTCATAGGGTACTCATTTTCTCTCATAGTCTACAGACATGCAGTTAGGTGAAATGGTTCTTCTAAATTTCCAGTAGTGTGATTGTGAGTATGGATGGCTTTGTGAATGACCTACACAGAACTGATATCCAGTTCAGGGCATACTCTGGGACAGGCTCCAGCCCCCCACTGCAATCCACTGCTGGACTGATGAATGGAACTGTCAAGGCATCACACCCAGGGTGTCTACCTATCTTGTGCCCTGGGCTTCCTGGGTTAAGCTACAGGCTCTCTTGTACTGGATAAGCAGTTTAGAATAATGGATGGGCGGACGGATGGATCAGTGTCCTGCTTGAATTCCTGAAGTTTAACTGAACGTTGACTTTTTGTTAATACACACACATGTTTTTTCCTGTGGATGCTGCATTTTTTACTGACTTTATGTTGGGGCTATATTATATCGCCCATGTACAATAATCACCAGAGCTTCAGATAGGCGAAACATTTGGCCGGGTGCCAGCTTTTCGGTGCTATACGGACGTTAATTTATGCCCACAATTTAGCATATTAGTAGCATGTCTAAAATATTAATGAGATGCATTTTGTGACTAACTTGTACTGTACTAACTTTTTGTGACTAACTTTTGGGCGTCGTTATAACACCGATATGATATCGCATAGCCCTTCCTTGTGTATTTCCTTGTGTATCTTCTTACTGGAAACCCCTCCATGTTTTAAATCGAGCTGTTAAATAATGAGACTATAATAGCAACAAAACTCTCTTTCCGGTTACTACTTAATTGTCATTATCACTGTCATCCCATACAGTTATGCTTGTATCATGTATGAAGTATTGACATATCACCACCCAGTGATTGTATTACTATTAACACAATTCTACCCAAATTAGACTCATAGATCTACATGCTCTCTTATGGCACACTTGTCACACACTAAAACCAAAGCTGTAAACAATACTTATACTTCACTTAATATAATAATAATTAATCGGCCATTGTCAAAGGCTTAATCATTTGTTCCGCTAAACTTCCTGTTTAAATCTGCAGCCCGCAGGACTAAAATCTTTGAAAGTTGCTCTTCCTGCTTCATGAGTGAATGGGTCAATGCTCTGACTTGGTCTCCACTATGTTCCATGTTGTGAGTAAGCCAATCACGAGCAATCAGACATGACAGATAAACACTGAGCATTTGGCAAGGGACAATAATTGCAAGTGACGTGCTTTTGTCATGATTTTACTAAAAAGAAAAAAAAAAATACACACAATGTAATGTACAACTATGACAGATGAATTCATAGCTTTCCATTATATCTGTATGATGGAGTGTAATTGAAAGTATGTCTGATACGTCTTGCAGACGGTGAAATGGGCAATCCATCAACAACTGCTTTTATCATCCACCTAAAAGAATGTAATTGCAAAGATGCTCTTTTCTATTTCATTTGTCATATGTTAAATACATGCAAAAAAAATCCCTGCATTATATGTCTTTCCCATATATCGCAAATTATGAAAAATTGCTCTTCTGTAGCATGCATGATCTGTCGCTTAATGACTTAAGACCAATAGTAGATTGTCAGAAATGGTGGTATTGTCATGGATATACAACGTCAATGAGCACAAGTGTTGACAATGCATTTTGTTTCGTGTGCTTAATAGGAAGGGACGCGACATAATAACCTCTAAATAGAAAATCTAATTTAGAAAATGATGCACAGCAAATTAAAACTGTCCGTGTCATATTATGTATGGTAGAAAGAGCTTTTAATCGGACATTTAATGTCTGATTTATCACTAGATATGGGCGTGTGTATAACTGTGCGGTACCATAAAAGAGTATTTGATTTTCTGCTTTTTTGCCTATTTTGCATTAAACCTTATCAGATCTTGAACCAAAAATGAATATTACATAAAACAGAACATGCATGAACAAATAAAAGAAATTTCTGATATCTGCATACTTTGATGCAGCTTTTATACTGTACTTACTAAAGAAATTTCTGCAACACCAAATTGTCATGCCCCACTCATCCGCTCCTTCCGTGTGACACGCCCCCTCCTCTACCAAGTATGGATTCCCCGTGTTCACCAGCTCTTTCCTGTTGCTGTCATTAGCTCAATGTATTTAGTCCTCGTTTCAGTTTGTTTCTCTAGTCCGGTCATTAACGTTACGTGTGTTCTATAGTGTTTTCCCCGCGAATGAAGTCCTTTGTCCATATCCAGGGCTTCTCTTGACTGCGTTAGTCGTGACACAAATACCCTGTTTGAAATAGTAATTGCATTAAATCCGTGATTACGCAAACTTTAGCAATAAAGACGGTAACTTAATGTGTCCCGCAATCATCGCTCAGCTACTCCCTGTTCAGTGGAGGAATTCTAGCCAAATCCTCCTTCTGAAACTTTGAGAATAACATTTTTGTTTGTCTAGATCCCAGTACAATACAACATTCTCAATAATAGTGCCATTGGTGTGTAGTACTGTCCAAAGATGGTATTGGTTCTTTCCTGATGGGATCATTATAAAAAAAAAAAAAATTGGTTTATGGTAAATGTAATTGTCCTAGGTGAGAATGTTTTTCTGCTGTGTACTGTGCCAAGGCTCTTTGGTATTAGAAAAATTAAAAAAGGATAGGGTTGAGGGTTTGTTGGGCCAGACTCAATGTCACTTTTAACCTTTTACTTAGAAGGTCTTTTTGAATTCCTTGTGAGAGCGGCAATGTGGACGTCCTGTTAACTTAACTTTCATTATTATCACTATTTATTTGGATTTTTATTAAATAAGTACATTTTCAAACCCACATGTGTACATGCCCTGTGACAGACTAGCACTCTGCCCTGTGCCTTATCAGATAAGTTCCAGACCACCATTTTCTTACCTAACAAACACCAAACCTTAGTCTCATGCGATTTCAGTATTGAACAAAAATATCTTTCTAAACATAGAAAATTCCCTTTAAGCTGCGGGTAACTTAAAAGTTATTTCACTGTATTTTCACCCCCATTTTATTGCTTTTAACTTCCATTTCAGCTGCGTTATAATATAAAGGATGAAAGGTGTCTGCTTAGATTCAGGTTTATGCTCCCACACATAGAGGAATGCTTTCAGAAGTGGATAAAAAGGTTTTTAGTGCCTTTGGTCTATAAAATCTGAGCACAAAGGGTCTAGTATTTTGTTCTGTTTATGCGGCTACCACTTCAGTCATCATTGTACATAAAATGACATCCAGCCACACCTTCCTGACCTTCTCATTATGGTGTCACATGCAGTTTTTTTTAATGCAGAGAAAATTGTTGAAATCAGATGACCACTAGTAATGTGAGAATTCTCCCCAGTCGAGGGGGTGTGGGTATTGCAGGATTTTTTGAATACATAATACCGACAATTGCCCTCCAAGCCTGCAGGGGGAGCTTTAGAGCTATGATACTGCGTGATGCATGAAGCAATCTGTGAGGTTCACCTTCTATTTATTCCTCATTAAAAGTTTATCAGCTGCCACAAATGGCAAAGATTAAAGGAAGCTTTTCCCTTCAGCCTGTTTTTCATTTTTTTTTGTATCATAATGATTTATTTGTGGCTTATCAAATTGGAAAGCAAAAAGTGCATAGCATGTCTTCCTAAAAGCAGGGTAAAATATGGAAACATTTAAAATAAAGCTAAACAGTAGCCCATCTGCATCATTAGTTAATATAATTAGCTGATATGAACTTATATTGTATGAAGAAAGATCGCTTTCCCTTGTAAGATATAGTTTTGATGTAATCTAGGGGAGTGATGTGCCACGGTGGGCAATATTCTTGTGTTGTATAGCTTCCGGGTTGTAGAATAGAATCTGGATCCAGCCCTGTGTGTGTGATCTTATACCCGCCCACTCTCCTACTCCCCATTTGGCAAATTTTTTCCAGATATACCAGAATAGTGTTGCTTTATAAAATACCATGAAAGTACTCTATACTGCAGTACAACAATGTAAAATAGTGATGTCTGGACATTTTGACGGTAGATTTGTCAACCGGGGAGTTGGGTGGGGGGGGTGCTGGCAGTAAAATTTGCTGATTAGGATTAAAGGTGCCCCAGAGGCTGCTAGCATTGCTGTCTTAGCCCCTGATCTGATGGAATGGTGCCCTTTGTTTGGATACCTCAAATAAGAGCATGTTAATGGCGTCCAGTAACATTTGTCTACCAAGTGAGGTGGGATTGGCAGTAAAACTTATTGTAGACTAATTTTATCGGCACTGAATAACAGAACCGATTTCTGGGACATTGCACATCATTCGTGGAGATCAGGGAGTTGCTATTATTTTCAAGGAGACTGGTGGAACTTCTGCCAGAGGTGGGATGTCTGGATGACCCCGGGTGTACCCTGCCTCCTGTCCTATACTCCCTCGTATACACTCCACATCTCTTCAACCACAATGTCATTTGTCTATTACAGATGGGTTTTAATTTTGCATTCCATATATATATAGTTAGATACATTTGATGGGGGAGATGTCACTCCACATCTGCTTGTTGTTCATACTCTGTATTTTAGTGGTGTCTGGCATTCAGAGATGTTTTGAATCTGGTAGTAACCAACAGTAATGCAGCAGTGACAGTTTGTGAAGACGGGCCTATTGTACAGGATTTTGAGCAGATCCTGTGATTCGATGTGATGGTCCCTCAGGCAGCTGTTGCAGTGTCCTCAGTGTTAGCATATCTCAGCAGGAAGCCATCGTGGTGAGAATTCAGTTTCAAAGTATTTCATTATAGTTATCATGCAACTGTCCACCTTTCCTATGGATTCACTGTGGCATCAGCGTTGCCTAGCGATGTGCTCTCAATTAGCTGTAAATAAGGTATCATCGTGCTTTTGAAGCTCACACAATTTATTGCGCCAACTTATTTTGAAACAGTGTTCAAGATGATCAAAATTCACTCGTTGCTGGTTTAGCTTGAATCAGAGGCTTGACATCAGAAGTTAGCAGTGCTATTTCCAACATGTCCTTGGTTTTCTTGTGACAGGGATTATCTTCAGCACACCCCCCAATAAAGGCTGGTTTCAGCCTTACGCCCCTCCCCCCGTACTGTGGGTTTTAATGGTATATGCACGTGTGATAATAGGGCCGTAATGTCTTACACAGACGCTAATTGTCTGAGGGCAGCATTATGCGTTTGTTTCTGAGCTGCCTGCCGGAAAAGCATCTCCGAGGTACGTGGAGGGGAGGACTGAGTCACCATTTGGCAGTGCCGAGGATGACGAGAGGCCTGCGTACGCTCGCCAGGCGTGCAGATTTACGCGCCTTTCCAGAACAAATGCCGCGAAATCATCTGACGACTTTCTGCTGAAGTGGAGGCTGTCATAGAGGACCAGCAGATGCGTTGTTTATGCGCTGAAGTACTGATAATTAAAACATCCAAACAAGCCTCATGTTCTAATTATACAGTCTATAGTTAATAGTAGGTGTTCATATTTACCTATGGATAATTATTATGATAAATCCAAATTGTTTTTTTTTCCCCTGTAAAAGACATCATTAATTAGAATGCAGTTTAGACCAAAGGCTTATTTACATGGACTGTCTTGCAATTAAATCCACTGAATTGGGAACTTTTTAATTTTTTTTATCCCTCTTTAAATTAACCCTAGGGTGAAGCATTAGTTTCATTCATAGTCTGTGGAAGAGTTCCACTGCCTGTGGTCATGCAGTTAAGGCCCCTTTCAGAATGGTACTGTATCTTGTTAACATAGCTTCTCTGCCCAATACACTCTTCCTCCACCTATTATGTTAAAACAAATGATTTACTTTCACTAGTCAACATTAGTCTGCAAAATCTATCAATGCACAATAACAGAAATGCTTCACAGATTGTTCTATGCTATAGCCTTTATTCTGTGTCAGTTACACATATTTAAAGCTATTGAAACGCAGATTGTTATAGTTTTTCACATTTTAAAACAATGAGATTATAATATATATATATATATATATATATATATATACACACACACACACACACACACACATACACACAAACAGTATATATGTAGTTTTCCCAACATTTTCTATTAAAAAATACTTTTCCCCAACATTTAATGGCACTTCCTGCCTTTTCAGATCCAGGCAGCAAAATCTGCAGAATAAGCTGCAGGATTTATTATTGAGAATTTCCAGGTTCCGTATTTTATCAGTTACATAAATGGTACGTAAACGCATAGATCAAAATGTCCAGCTGCTCAAAAGGGTAAAACCCCTTACCCCTCTTTCTGTCTTTTCTGTGTGTGTTTTTTCATGGGTCTTCCCACCTACTGTAGTATGTTAGTCTCCTTCTCACAAGCCAAAGACACGCTGTTCAGCTAAAGTATCTACTATAACTGGCACCGGAATGCCTGCGTCTATGCCCTGAGCCGCAATGGCATCTTCTCACCTGAGTGTAATGTCCATATCAGGTATACTACAGGGAGCCATGCTGTTGTTTGCTAGTATGGATACAGACTCTTTGGCTTTATTGCATGGCAACATTCATCCCAGCAGGACCTCATATAATTGCCAGTTTTGCAGTGTATTTAGTAGATTGGATTGAGGCTGTGCAAAGGCCTACACGCTGGCATTCTATCTGGTGCGTAACCCGTTTCAGCACCGTACAATAACACTAATAAGATGTTCTATCGAGAGAAGCCCCTGCACACGTTCTCCCTGCGACTTGTCATTTCACAGGCTAATTTCATTACCGGCGCTGTGAAATGCATTGTTTTCTGCTGTCCAAGTGATGGCAGGTTGCTGTTCGAATGCGGGGGAGGGGAGTATGTAGACTGACTGGAGGAGAGATGACAGCTGGTGCTGATAGAGTGGTTTAATAATGCACTGGAAGCCCCAGTGCCTGTGTATTATCTACGGCATGGGTGAATAGGAGAGGGAAACGTATGAGCGTATAAGCCATGGATGAGGAGGGTGAATGTTTCATGTTTAGCAAGCTGATCACCTACACCTTCCAGAAGAATACAGTCCATCATGCGTCATTATCACTTCCTGCCACGCACATGCTTTATAATGCTTCTTGTTGCTTGAGTGCTGTTGACACTGGATACATGGTTTGCCACGAATGCAAGGCATTGTGGGATACTGCAGATCGCACTGGCTGGTGAATCAGAGCCCTCGGAGCCTGGGCCCTATATCAAGCCACCGTTTGTCTTGCTGGCGAATTCTCCGATGCCCCCAGCAGACTATTGAGTTTCTAATGAAATCCGGGCAGATTCATTAACAAGGTGAATGCATTTAGTACAGTACTTAATAGAAGGCTTTCGAACATAGTTGGTAGATTATCGTAACGGATCAGACATAGAACCACAGAGGAGGCACCTCTTGTTGGCACATCTTCTCAGAAGTGTAGCTGTGCTCTTGATGTAGCTCAATGCCTCAAACAATTGTAAAATTTGTGTAATTGTTTTGGGCACAAAGGAAGAGGCTGTCTGCTTCAGGGTCACTATTCCTCTGACCAAAGAGTATTCATTCTCACCAAATAGCCACAAAGCCAAAAAAGCCCATTTGTTAATGAAGCATTTTGGTAATGAAACAGGCCAGATTTCAAACCTGTGGGCTGTCTTGTAAACATTTAATTTCCAAAATAGGACCTACCCTCACAAGTCAGTGTGCACCATCCCAACTGACAGACACGTCTGTTAGCATGGGGCTGTGCCTCAGCTAATGTTCAGAGAGCAAACTACCATCACCTGTGGTTTAAATGATTATAATACAGCACGATACATGACTAACAGCTTCTCTTTCAGTCAGAATATGCAAGATTATGGCAGAAGGCATGATCCACCCATGACGAGTCTTGCCTCCCATAAATCCTCTTCAAAACTTACAGTGCGATGTGGTACCAAGCTATATGTCCAGTTTGGATATTTTTAGGTAAATAGTGCATGTTTTCTGCATCCATTGACAGCAGTGGCAGGTATTATACGGGCTTGCTAGGCCTGGGTGAAAAAACAGGTGTCACAGTAAGCTATTAATGGTGCACCACTGTATGATACAGAAGCAACAGACAATAACCTGTCAATAGAGGGAGAACTAAACCCCATTCACAGAGTTTGGGAAAACAACAAACGAGTGGTCTGGCAAGAGAAAAAAAAAAACAAAACAAAACTGTGAGAAGCAACACCAAGCGATTGCATAATTTATGTTGGTTTTGAATCAAGCTAATGAAACCAACAAGCTTAAATAATGGATGACCTGTGGCTTTGTTAATAGGCTTTGGAGTGGCAATAATGGACTGTGTTACATGCCCTGTGGATATTCTGGCTTGAGTTCCAGCTTGCCAGGTATTGATCCCTTTAATGCCCTGTATGTCAGGCACAATTACGCAGTCGTGGCCTAGAACATGTGATGGCAAAAGACCAAAAGTTGCATCTTGGGTAAGGGATATTTTTAATCTCAAAAATGCAGCCTTTGTAAATCAGATTATCTGATTAATCAAGAGAAATCTCTCAGCTCCATGATCAATAACGCTTTGCATATTCATCCACTTTATAGTAATGAGTAATCTGTGTTTTGCTTTGTAATTTGATTCAACAATGTTAAATAAGGACCCATAAACCCAAACCCTGCTAGATAATAAAATTTCCATTGGCGATCATACTGTTGCATCAACTGTAATTCTAATAATAACCTGTGAAAATGTGAATTGTTAAATCTGTAGAGTAGCGATGCGGTGCCTGTATGAAATGGTTCTTTTGGAGACATTTCCAGTAGTATGTGTTTAGACAGAACTGAGCTGTCAACAGATTTGGTTTGTCAAAGTGCTCCAGCCTGGACAGCCTCCTTGGAACAGGTGGCAATTTTGGGGTCACATCTTTGTCTTGCAATACAAACTATTTGGCTTCAACTAAACTAAACATCTGAGATTTGAGCCAGGCATTGCACTGAATAAATAAATCTATTTTCCATTATGGGCAGGCAGAAGGCTAAGGTTTTGTCCATCTCTGAGAGGTCAGGACATTTCCCATGGATAGAAAGTGAAGTGATTTCAGTCTGGAAAAATGTGGGGAACTTTTCTCAAGTCTTGAAATACTGTTTAAGACCTTGATGGTACAGTTGCAGTGAGAAACAGCTCTGCCCTGTGCAGTAGCATCAGGAAAATATTTGCTTGTAGGAATTTTACTTACACAAAAATGTTCTGAGGGTAGAAGGAAAAATGATTGGTTCAGAGAGATAACCAATCAGATTGGTCCTGCCTCCTCTAGTTGCTCTAAAATCTGATTGGTGGAGGAGGTGGATCCTAGCAGTTACCAATCTGATTGGTTATTTCTCTGAACCAATCATTTTTCCTTCTGCCCTCAGAACATTTTTGTGTAAGTAAAACTTCCCTGAGCAAAATTTTACCACCATTAGCCATATCTTGACAGAAACCTTGACCATTCCAGGATGGTCATCACCACCTCCATATTGTGAGGCAAACATGGCAATCGTGTTGGCGGCTACATTAAGACAAAAGCAATCACAGATCAGACACTTTTTTGAAATGTGCTGAGATGAATGAAAGAAATGCCCACGGTCCACGCTGGTAAGGGGGCCGATGGACACAGGAGAGTGCTAAACCCTGTCGCTCATGAGAAACACACGGCAAGACAAAAGAACAGATCTGGCATTTAGCGGTACCACCATGTCTGGGATGAGAGCTCTCACCGAAAAATGTGCTCGCTGGAGATAAGGAGGAGGACAGAGGAAAGGTTCAGCAAAGGAATGGAGAATAAGCTCCCAGAATGAAGGGAAGGGGCACTAGCATTGGAAAGTGCTGTTATACTTTAAGCATTTAGAGAACAACATCTAATGAGGGAATTTTCTCAGCCCCTTTGAAAGTCCAGCAGAAAAAGATAAGAACACACTAATTTTAAGGCCCACTGCGGCTGTGTTACATATGCATACACTGGCAAAGGGGTTAATTTATTACTTGATTTGAAACGTCATACGCAGCAGTCCTCAATTCAAAAGGCTGAGTTCGAAAATCCAAGGTTTTTAAAGTTCAAATGCCAAATGCAAAACATTTAATGACATCCTCAGTTTCTTAAGCAAATGTAGGCCAAATTTAGTCAAAGTCAAATGGCACCTTCCTGTTATACATATCATTCCACCGAAGACTGTTCACATTTGTGGCTCATTTCAGAAAATCAACTTGTTTATACGACACTACTGGTTGTGAAAAAAATCAATATATGACTTATGTGTATAACACATGGAATATTTTTGACTACAGAGGTGCTAAGATGCCACAGAACGGCAGCGAGGAAACATTGCCATGTGTACTACGCTAAGCAGCATCTTGGGTTAGGGGCATAGTATTTGGGTAATTTGTGGAACAATGTTAACATTCACAAGGCATTAGAACTGTAACAAAGATTTGCTGCTAATTCACCATTTATAAAGGCATTTCTGCCATCAAGTTATGCTTCACTAAACCCATTTCCACCTGGAGGTCACCATGCATGTGAGTAGATCATCCTCATCCAAGCCACGAGGCATTCAGTGACATGTACCCCAAGGCCAGGCGTTAATTAGACCCCCTGAACATTTTATGCACATGCCACATAGTGTACGTGCATTTCCATATTTATTTTTATTTTACTTAATGTCGAATGATTCTCCATACTTTTTGGTATGATACTTCTGATCAATGCTGAGACAAACCTCAGGGTCACTTGCATGACGCATAGATCATAAGTCAACTGCAAATTTAAATTATCCCTCAGAAACTCCACACCCCCAGGAGGAAATTACATGCCTGTATTGGCCTAGTAAGCACGGTGTGAGCGTGCTTTCAGCAATACACACGAAAGTGTATTCAACAAACAATGATATAATTTTAGAAAACCTACTGAAGGGTAAAGCAATGTATTTTATGTTTTTCAATGTTTCTTCCGTACCTCCATACTGATGAAAAGAATAATTAACATATTTGACAGTTGGACAAAGTACATACTTTAGAGCAGGGGTCACCAACTCCGGTCCTGGAGAGCTACTATCCAGTATGTTTTCTATCCTAACTGACTTCTGATGAGTCACACTAGTTCTCAGGTAAATACCAGGAGCAGGTGTGGCTCATCAGAACCCAGGTAGGATAGAAAACCTACTGGATAGTAGCTCTCCAGGACTGGAGTTGGTGACCCCTGCTTTAGAGCCACTGGTTCCTTGAGGACACCTGGGTTTTCAGGAACCTCTTTATCCATGTATTGAGGCTCAGGATATTGGCCCAAAATTTTAAAGTAGATTTGGCGCCTTCCAACCCCTACAAAATACAAAACCTCTAAAAATTACTAGGTAAGTGTGTGTGGTCTGTTTTACTTCATGCTATGTTATAAATTATAGTTCATCTTAATTAGAAATAATCAGTCATTCAGGTATTTAATTTTTCATCTGCTACAACCTATTAACTAATCTAAGTTATTAAATGATTAATCATAATTACATTCGACATGCTATTTTACTACAGTGCTAAAGAATGAAGAAACAAGACTAAAATCTCTCAAGATAAATTTATAGATGCAAACACAGGTCAAAGTCAAAATGATAGCTGAGCCATGTCTGATTAATTAACATTCAGCTATTGCAAAAAATAACACATGCATCTTGTCTCAAAGGAATTTCAAAAAATCTGAAATTTATTTGCAAACCCTATCCATTTTTCTTCTATTGATGATTTTGTGGCTTTTTTATGTCATACAATAAAATTGTTGATACAGCTTTATTATTATTATTATTATCATTATTATTATTATTATTCATAAGAATATATATGGTATTGACTGGATTGCTCATGCAAAGACCCTTGTGGTCATGCCCAGCTTGTCCGATCCTCCTGTGTGCCACGCCCCCTCATTACCCATGTGTACTACCCGGATTGGGATCACCTGTTTTCTGTTATTTCGGCTTGTCTTGTGTATTTCAGTCCGCGTTCGAGTCTGTTTCCCCAGGTCCGTCATTGATGTTCTTTATCCTGCCCTGTCGTTTTGAAGGAACAAACCCCTTTTCCTGACTCCACGGCTTCGCCGTCTTCCTGCCCGCCGCGCGATCATAACAAAAACCTCTGAATTATGATACTTTTCTCATCCATGCAATGAACATAGTCTGACCTAATTGTGTAATGGGATATTTCTTATGGGATCTTTCTGACTTTAATGGACTTTCTAAGCTGGACATTTATTCATAAACTTGTCAAACGGGTGCTGACATCACCTTCTATCAATGAAAGTCCATAGCAGACATAGGCCTGTATGTCCCGAATGCCGATAACAGGGTGTAGATTTATGCTATGAGCCATGTTGTGAGTGCAGTGAAGGGGGTGACTCATATCTGGCTTAATTATTGGTGATGTAAATAAAGGCTATTCCCCAAAAACTATGACGTCAGGCTGAGACCTGTCACCTTACAAACAAGAACTAATGTTCAACCCCATGATTATAACATTGATATATTGTATGGGCTATGGCTTGGGAGATGATGTCACTGCCCCCATTACTTGCCACTAATCAGGGGTATCAAATTGGTCAATTATCTGTATTGAGGCATAAAGGGATCTCTGAGAGTTAAAGCAGTGATCAAAGAATTAGACATGTAAAAATTAACTTTGATGGAAGTGAGACTAATCAGTCAACAGTGAGCAGGAATCAAAATATGTGTAGCTTTGAGCTGGGGCCAACTTGCTGTAGCAACAGTCACAGTAATCACAGCATAAGAGATGATTTTGGTTGATCTGCTCTTCAGCGGGCCTGGTCTGAATTCTGAAGGGCTCTTGGTCTGACTCAGGCCAGTTCTTTTGTTAATCCTAAAAGCATTACACTCCCAGGACTTCTAATCATATAAACCCTGAACAGACCTCACACTTTTGTGCCATCGAGTTGACTTCAGTTCACTTCCATCTCATTCGTTTCGGTGAAACTTTTCACCATGCTCAAATAAAGAAGGCCATCGAAGAAATACTTCAATAAATACTGCTATAAAAACGAACCTGAATTGTTTAGTGGTATAACTACGATGTAAGGAAGCAGGCACTGTATGTCCTCATCTCTTTGCAATGCTAGGCCCCCTACCCACTCCATGATTTACAGCCAAAAGATACACTGTAGGGCAGATATGTTCATTGCCATCAGAAAACTGTAACTTAGCATTTTGCTTATTATTATTGTCAGCATAAGAATTACTGAAGTATTACAGTGTTTTCTATTGACATTCAGTCAGTTGTAGTGTTGATTATAATACTTCATAATCTCCAGATACTCATCTACAGTGCACTATAAATACCTTCATAATGCATTATTGTTGTTGCAGTAGTAGTAGTAGTATGCATTATGTTTGTAAGGTCAGTACAAAAATGAAAGATGCTTTTGTCATGAATCCAGACGGTTTGGAGCGGGGATGAGGCACGATGCAGGTCGGAACAGAAATGGACGACCTACTAGCAGCTATCAGGACAATTGTGGATTTATTAACAAAAAACAAAACACTAAGAATGCTATAAAAACCAAAAGGAGGTAAACGAAGACTAAATTTACAAAAAAGGGTCAAGACAGGCATTCTCCAAACAGAACATTCTCCAAACAGAACATTCTCCAAACAGAACATTCAAAACTAAACATCCAACTATCACAAACAACAGAACATTCACAATCAACGAACCACTCGGGAACAGACCAGAAGCAGGAACTAAATACTGAAACTAAAACTGGGTAACAAGACTAACACAGGACAGGTGAGACTAATTAACAAAGAATGGGAAAACAGGTCACAGGTAAAACTAATTAACTCAAGAGTGGGACGACAGGGGCTGACCCTGACAGCTTTGCACTGCATTATGAAGGAATCAATAGTACTTTTATAGATGAGAGCTTCATAATGCATAATAAACATGCTTGAAATATGCTATGCCTTTTATAAATATTTATAGTCATGAATGCATTGCAATGTGTTATGCATATGTTCATTAATTCCTATATACACAGAATTCATAGAAAGTGTTACCAACCTTGATTTGTACCACCTGAAACGCCTGTTAAAATTTCCATCTGTCCTTTCTTTGTTTGACCTTTCACTGACCTTCTTTTAACCAACCAAAGAAAGGTATTTGAAATATCCCAAATGTATCCCAAATCAGACTTGATAGATAGATAGATAGATAGATA
>JAODKF010000002.1:4049793-4071665 GCA_026779585.1 Mormyrus proboscirostris
GATAGATAGATAGATAGATAGATATCAAAATGAAAGCCTATTAGTAATAGTTTCATTTTCTGAACTAATGCTGTCCTTTCCAGTACACTCCTTATACATTTCTACAGTTCCCTGTGTTTGGCTGGAGGTGTGGTACTATTTTTGTACTTGCTATGAATTAGCAATGCCTGTTTATCACTGAAAGCGTCACACAACACCGAATATGCAGTCTAATTTGACGGCGTAATATTTTTCTGGCACTAACAGGCACAATCCGCAATAAAACCTACATTTATTAAGTATGTCGATTCCTGTTGCTCGTGTGTGTGATTTCACAACGGAAAAAGAAAAACTGCTCTAATTATGTACCCCGTCATTCACTGGCTTGTAGGGTCTATGCAGAAGGCTTGCGACCATCGCCAAATCTAACCTGCTGTCATTCTCTGAGTCTCTTTTTCTCTCTTCTGTCACTACATTGAATTTATCAAAGTGATACAAATACATAACAAACATGAAAACTGTTCTCTCTAGTTACATTTGGATGGCTTCCGTCTGAATAAGAATGCCACAGTGCTGTTACATTGTTTTAGTATTTCCATGACAACGACTCTTTCTGTCAGATCCAATTGTGACATGAACTGGGAGGGGTCATATTGGTAGTCCAATCCCCTCGCCTTGCCTTTAGTCTTGTGCTGTAGGTATGCAGCAAACTCTGGCAGGAGCAAAGGTCCGGCCCCCTGTCTCAGAGGTTGCCAGGTAACATCGCAACAGCATACATTCTTTACCTTAGCTACTCCCAGAAACGCAGATATGCATTGTTAAAAAAAAAAAAAAAAAAAAGGAAATTGCTGCTTTGGATTAAAGCTTCTAGAAAGTGAATTAAATGCAGCTTGATATATTCTGTTAGAAACAAGCACTCAGTGTCACATTCATGCGTTTGAATGGAAATGGAGGAAGACTGTCACACCTATAGATGGCATATAATGAAGCCTTATAAAGTTGTGCCTCTCTTTTCTTGGTCGCATTTCATTTTTTCGTCTTATCGCACCACTACCACCCACTTCCCACCCGCAACTCTTCCGGCGTGGCATAGAGATTAGTACTGGCAGGTGAGAGAAGGACATGGACTAGAATGAACAAAGGGGAGGGGAGGACTTGAATCTGGGGACCAGACGTGCATGTCAACAGGCTGCGATAAACAGCAGTTACGCTTTCAAGTTGGAACTATGCCAACAAAATAAATAAATAAATAAAGAATGTTGGGACTTTCATTTCTCGCGGATGAGAGCTGTACGTTTTTGTTATTCCGACCATGGTTACACACGGGCCGTCACTTTTGCCCACATTCGCATGGTTTGCCCAAATTGCTCGTCTTGCACAGGGAGTGAAGATCTCTGTGACAACGCTTTTCCGTTAGGCAAAAAGAATCAGCAATAATAACCCTAACCCCTACAGATACACGGCTTCTTCATCCTCCGGTAGTGGAAAAATGGCTACAGACAACACCAGTATGGTTCATAAAAGACCTGTGAAGGACAAACAGGACTTGAGGCCAGGTTCTCTCAGGCTGGAGCTACTAGGACAACTTGTAAACAATGAACACAGCAGTACCTCATTGAGCTGTGCAAGCCGCCTGTTATTATGGGTCAATGTCTGTCCTACTGTGTAAAATAAGACAATTTTGTACAAAATTCTCACATGTTAAAATGCTTTTAGCAACAGTGATTCAACGTGCTTTGGAAAAAGTGTAATATAGGAATATAACCAGTAGGTGGCAGAATACACAGTATGCTGTCCTAGAGTGTGGGGAGGAGGAGGTACCCAGTGCAGATGATAAACTGAAGGGTTTTGCATTAAAAATATAATTCCCCACTTAGAGACACAGGACACCAAACTGGCAGATAGGATTTGTCGCAGACACATAGCAAATTATGAATTTTGCACTAACATAGTTTTCTTGTGATATTTGGCATGCAGAGTGAATAGAACATGGATATCCTGAAGGTTTATTCCTGCCATTTTCACAAAAGACGCTCGCATTAGCTGTGACTGTCTGTTCAGGAGATTCAGTTTGTTGCTCCCTGCTCCACTAAACAGTTTATAGAGCATAAGTTAAGGAGAAGAGGATTGAATATAACACTTCTGTTCTAAAATGGGCTCAGATTATCCGAAGGAACATTGAGCGTTCTGTCACCTTTACTGCAAAGCACTCTAACCCCACTTTGAACCTTTCATAAACGACGCAGGAAATGCAATTCAGTGTCACATATTCTTTTCAATCATCTTCCCCTTCATCCAACTCACAGGCTACCAGTGCCATTTGGAGCTGTTCCGTTGAGTGAATGACCCCGGTGACGATGGACGAACGCTTCAACTGAAGACTCATTTATTGTTAAAGCTTGTCATTCTGCGGAAATAGTGGGAAAGGTGCCAGGAGGGTCACTGACCCAAATGTGTGTGAATTGTCTCAAATCAAAAGAGAATCACCAAAAAAGCTGAATGGAAGTAACTTCTGCAAAAATTAAAACATTGGGCAATAAAGGTATCTAAAATAGAATAAATAAAAATAAGTCGTGACTTTGTGAATTTATGCTGTTAATGGTCAGAAAATAGCATCACTATATTCAAGCTTTTTGGAAGAGTCTCAGATGAAAAATGGCAGTCTCAGTCGCCCTGCTATCGACTTGTTATAAACAGATGCAGTACACTCTGCTGATACAGTCATTCCTGAAGGCTGACTCTGCTATCAGTAAAATTAACAGCATGACACATGAAACATACAACACAAAATCCACATCCGCGGTGGCTGCACAGCTGTTGCCAACCTGTGTCCATTCCTTGCAATGGTTCTGGCACACAAAAAGTATGAAAACTAACTTGGATATTGTTTGAATGTTTTATGCCCAGACCTTGAGAGCCAGGCAGTGTCTGTTGATTCTCTTTAATAAAAATAAATAATGTCTGTACGAGGGACCGGGAGCTCCAGTCCGCTGTGCATTGCCAAGGGGAAGCTGGCAGGAAACCAGGGTCTCTGCCACAAAGAGCAAAAAGGGCCGATGCCAAGGACAGAGATTTGTTGGTGACCATGTGCTCACACTTGCCCACCCTGCCCGTCATGCCCGCCCTCCCCCTGTCCCACACCTGGAATTTCTCTGTTCTCAATGCTGCATTAGGAAAACAGGAGCCAGGAATGCCTAATTACATCTGCAGGTCATGAGTCTGGCAGGTTTTCTGCAAGGGCCCAGGGGCTGTTCATTCTACCCCAGTACATACGATGTGTGGTCTCTAGATATGTTCCATCCGAAAACACAGAAACATCATTTATTATGATAAATTCAAGAGTAGGTGGATTTATGGTCTATAGGACTTTGCTTAGAGCATCCATGCAAAAACCTTTAATTTACACTCCTAGTGCTCACAAGGTTAAAAGTCATAAACACAGAGGAAGGCATAGCACAGTGTGTAATTCTAAGCTGTTAGTGTGGGATCAAACCCTGCGCTAATAAATGAATGGAAGACCAACAAATGACTTAAATGCTAAAATAGTGCTTACGTTTATGTAAATGGACATATTTGAGTTCAAAAACCCCCCTTGCAACTTAAAAGGGATTCAAAGACAAGAGGTGGGAGAAGGTGGGAGAACATCACTCTACTGCCAGATTCTGTTCATTCCTTTCATTCTCTGGCAGGACTACAAAAAAAACAGGATTCCTGGAAAAAGGCTTTTGAGCTCTCATGAAAAAAAATTGACAGAAGTGTGACAGTGGGGGAATGGCTTACGACACTGCAAGAGAGAGATGACACAGTGTACAGTGGCACCAAGGATCTGGTGTCAGTCAGCTGTGAAATGCTTTAAAACAGTGCGTTTGTTGGAAAAACACAACGGTGGTATCCGGCGTAGATGCACTAAGGCTTTGTACACATGCAGACACGCACAGACACAAACACATGAGCACTGAAGAGTAGAAACACACATGTTCATTACCTAGGGCACAAACACACACACAGACTGAAATATCAGAACAGAAAGGTGCAGACAAATGTCAGGATTGGTCCCTGTCCTGCCTTGGTTCAAATGTCATTTCCCCATTTGACCAGCAGGTGTCATACCATTTCCCATTTTTCCCAGGTTGGTAGCTCCTAGGGTGGGGATGGGCGATCTTATCCAGAAAGGGTCAGTGTACGCAGGCTTTTGGGATAACTCTTAGGTCAGCTGTTCAACCCCAGATGTGAGGACTCTTTAGCCAATCAGTCCTCTAATTTGTAATCTAATGAAAGAGTTGCTGTAAAAAACTGTATACCCAACGGCCCATTCTGGATAAGACTGCCCACCCCTGTCCTATTGTTTTCTAGTTCCCCTGGCCACTGCGTTACCTAATGGGCTAAGCAGGGAGCTATCATCCAGGCTCACTTTCTGCCATGGGTTGGGGTTTGTGTTTATTTTTCATTTTTGGTTCTTGTTTTATTCCTGTTGTATATTTCTACTTGGTTCCTTGTTTTGTACCTTTGTAACTTTATTTTATTCCTGCATGTGCCCCAATTTTGCTTGTTATTCTGTTTTCTGTTTGTGTTCAAACCCTTAAGTATTTGTTATAACCCTCACTTGTGTCTTGTTCCCAACCCTATTGTTTGGTTAATTGTTTTGGTCTGCACCCGCCTCTCACCTGGGCCTCATTATCTGTCTATTTAAGTGCCTACTCTCGTTCTGTTCCTTAGTTGGTCATTGTGTTTGATTGTTACCTTGCGGTCATTACTGTGTGTTAGTTGATGCGTCCTTAGTGTTTTGTTCCTTGGTTGTTCCCCACATGCCTTCCTAGTTAGTTAGTTTTCCTTGGGGTTAGTTTTAGTTAGTTCTTATTTTTCCTGTTTTGTTTTCTATCTCTCATGGTCCATTTATTTCCCTGGTTCTCCCTTCATGTTCTGTTTCATGTAATAAAACTTTGTTTGTTTGATAGCCACTACAGAGATCATCTTTCATGCCCTGCATAACAGATTCAAGGGCTACACACCAAGCATAAAACCTTCACATTGCTAGCCATAGCATTATTAATAAATTAACTGTGAAATCTTATGAGTTTAAGCATTTTACTGCTACCAAATATCATAAAGCACTATTTAGTCATGACCTGTGTAAAGCAAATGCTTATTCTTGTGCTCTAAAGAAACCTGAATTTTAATTTGCTGAGTGGAATATTGAAAAAAATAACATGCAGTAAAACATTAAAAGGGTATCTGCTGAGCGATATTACTGAATGACCGTCGTTGAGAAAAACAATTGCTTTGAGTTAGAAATAAAGCTAAATAAAGTAATGAAATGGCTAGCTGAATAAAGTGGGTTGTAGCAATTCAGTTCACTTAAAGCAAATTTTGTTATGTTGAGTGTTTTAACCATTGGGAAGGAAGGATATCTGAGAATAAATCTTTAAGAAATGGTGAAAACATGTTAATATGCAGCGTGCTGTTCGTCTGTTACACAGAATCCAGCTGATAATTACATTTAAGTCTTTAGGAAACTTTTGTTCCTCATGCCACCAAAGCAGGCCATTTATGCATTTACACCAGGACACATTTTAATGGTCAATAGACCAGGGTTATTATACTTCTCAAATTTCCATTAGGTTTTATTTTAATTTAGTGTTCCATTTTTTTCCAGTTTAAGTTTTAAGTTTTTTTAAGAATATACAGATAGTTTTAGTCTCATTTTTATTTTATAGACATTTGTAGTTTTGGTTCAGTTTTAATTTAATTTCAGTATTAATTTTGGTTTTCAGTAGCATGTCTGATACCATATTTGAAGTGAGGCGCTAAAGGACGAACATCTGAAGCATTTTGTTTTCCTGCCTTAACATTCCATTCCAGACTCTTCACCTCTGTCCTGTAACACCAACATGTTTTTATAGCTATGTAGGACCTGGCTTATTGATGCTCCCAGGGCCTGATTACACACACATATGCGCACACTTGATGGAATTTGGCAGTTTTGGAGAAAGTAAAGTCTACCTGGATGTAACCCAGTGAAAACCCCTAGGGAAGCAATGGTTAGAGAGTGGGAAAATATTCTTAGAAGTATTGAAGTAAACCAATCAGACAATAATTTTCCAAAGCATTAAGAGAATGTTGAAACGTAGCTTAATGCAATTTCAGAAACTCTGAAAACATTTGAAATGCCAAAATGAGCGTTTCACTAAACAGTAAATGTGTGAAAGATTCTAACATTGATTTTCAATACCAACAAGCCCTGTATTTTTAGCAGTAGGTATAGGAAGAAAAAATAAGATATATGTATTATTAAGTCCAATGGCAAACCATTAAACAATGTTTGGTGACTGGTTTCCATTTAGAAATAGTCTCATATTCTAACAAGAGATTAGCTTAAAGGAGTACATTCTCATTTATATAACCATTGCACAGCACATATGTGTGAGTCTAACACAGAATGGAGAAAATGTGCAGCAGCGCTCATTAGATAAATCTTAATCTCTCCTCTCTGGATCAGAGATATTTACAATTTTTGGGAATCCTAAAGAATTTTTTACCTTTGACACGAACACTATTGTTAGTCCACCCGAAAGCAGCAGACATAACCTTGATGAATGCCGAAAAATAGTATACTTGAATACCAAATGAGAAGTGCACCAAGATGGTGGACGGTGGACTTTGCTTCCTGTGGTTGGTGCAGTGTGACGTAATTGCAACCCACAACCACAGTGCAAACTGAGGGTATAAAAACAGAAATTAAGCTGATTTTACTTTTCTGTTCCTATTTCACTTTATTTTGTGTTGCATTGTTCATTGCAGTTTTTATTTAGTTTGCCTTTTTAAAAAAGTGACGTTTTTATTTCAGTTAACTAAATTATTTCTCACTCCTAGTTTTCGTTTCAGTCTTAGTTTTCATTAACTGCAATAACCCTGCACTAGACAAAAATAAGAACAGTTTATAAATATATAATGAATTTATATAACATTTATATAACCTCAGGTCCTGGAGTCATGAACGAGATCGATTCCCTAAGTGTCTTTGAGTCAAATTTGTAAGTAAGTCTGAAACATAACACAATAGACAATAATGACAATAATAAGTCATAATGAAAGTAACTACATAAAGTACTATACTGTACCTCAAACTGCCGAAGCCATGCAATGTTTTCATGAGTGTCACAAAGTAGTGCGTGCGTTCATTATTGCAAACCATTGTATTTAACCCAGACTTTTAATATGGCTGGCTTTATGCTGGCTCGTTCGTAAATACGAGTTGTACATAAGTCTGATGTTTTAAACCGGTGGACTGCCTTGAACCGCCCTGCCCCCTCATCTGTTAATCGTAGAGAAATTTTGAGCCATCTCCACAATAACAGTACCGTTTATGCACATTCGTGTTTTTTGTGTGCTGCACTGCTGTCCCACTTTGCTCATATCGCTATGAAGGCATTTCAAACAGGACTTTTTAGCAGCACTTGGCAGCTGCTTTCTCTTCCACAACCTTTCACTTTAAGCCAGCTTGTAGACCCAACATGAGCTAAATAATCTTCATCCATGCCTCTCTACCCTCTACCTCTCTATAGAAGCCCCAAATTCCCAAGAAACCCCCAAGTATCTGATGAAGGGTCTTGTCGCTCGAATGTGTGTGTATACATGTTGGTGTGTGCATATGCTTCACGGGAGTGTGGGAGAAGTGAGATAAGGAAATGCGTCACTCCACAAAGACACACAAGGCCCCTTAGATGTGTATTACTTTACTGTGGGTTGCAAAGGTTTATATTGAAATGTTTTCTTTTGAATTTGACAGCTCCTAATTGAACCTTATAAATTATTTTCAGCTGCTGAGCAACTTCTTGTTGTTGCCTGTTCTTCGGCAGTCGATAAGTGAAGGCCAGCATTCTTCGCCCGTATACCAAAGGGTTGTTCTTTTGCATACCGTAATTTCAATGTGGATGTGGACCTTGTGGTTAAATAAAAGAAAGCATTAAAATGATCTCTTATGGTTATGTAAAACACATAGGAAAATGTGCATTTATGAAACAGATTTTTTCATTAAATCTTGAAAAACAAAACAACAAACAAACAAATAAATACATAAACTGAGGAGACGCACCCATAGAGCTTCATGAGGACTCAAGCCTCTAGATGCCGAAATTTTGACTCAGATCTACAAGGAAGCAATTTTAGCCAGGTGAGACCGTCTGGCTTGAACCATCTGCAAGTAATGGCAGCTAAGCTTTGCTGCTGACCTCCTGTTAACTCTTTGGTAAGGCTGGCGAGGGGCCGCATGGTGTGCTTGTTCTGCCATTTGCATTTGCATTGGCTCATCTCCCTGACCACAGGCAATTATCCCAGCACTCTCTATACCTTACCAATGAGTTTAATTAGTGCATTTTTTTTGATTAACACATGGACAATCTGTGTTCCCTTCATGGAGTCCCGTGACTGGCAAGGACAGACAGGAATCTGGGACGGTGTACACCTTCTTGAAGCACAGTGTGTTTTGAATGGTTCTTGCATTCAGGTCTCACATCGGCACATGGTCGGGCGAGCCGTCCTCAGTGTCTCATCGCATTTTCAAAAGAAGCGCATTCCATTTTTTCCCGTCTATGAATGTTAAATGGCTAGATTAGATGTATGGCTACACAAACTCAGTGATTAACTTTGATCATGTGAGCCAGAGTAATATATGACCTTTTCAGACCTATCCAGACTATTAAATTACATGGAAACAAAGGAATATATAAAACAAAACTTCTAATATAAAGTAAATATAGAGAGATACTGCTGAAGGTTGACTGTGCTACCATGAAAGGACAAGCAAACAGCTCAGAAGGTAGGGCTTCATTGCAAGACCGGATAAAAGAACATAAATAAAAAGAAAATACTAAAGAAAGGGAGAGGTGAAGGAGAGGGAAGCACTAAAGAGTTTAAAACTTTAAAAAGGTTTATTGGCCAGACGGGAACCCAAGTGTTTGCATGTCAAGGAACATGCCATCTAAGATAAAAATCAGAATGCGGGTTGCCAATCAGGTTGCTTCAGCCGTATTTGACAAATTAGCATTTTCATCTTGCACAAACCACCCCATGCCATCTGGTCCTCCTACAGATTCCCGACTGAGATCCTGCTAATTAACTGGCTGACTCTGTGATGGTAAGAGAGGAGCAACATGCTAATTTAAGAAAGCAGTTAAGCCAGATTCTGGCTGGTTTTCAACCACTAAAATCAATTGAAAGACATAAAATGTACGATTAACATCTTGGCCATAATCTAAATGACCTATAGACGCATGTAGCTATTGCATGCTTCCAGCATATCTGTTGATGATGTTAATGACAATTTCAGTATATCTATTCATTGCTATGCGAGATCTTTAATATAGAAATTGATTTGCAATAGACTGGGCATCATAACTTAATGGTTTACCTCCAGTTTGGGATGTACAGGTGGACCACAAATCTGTTGACTGGTTAGACATTGATCTCCCCAACCTCATCTAGGCCATATCAAGGGAAATGGTTGGACAGTTAAATGCCATGAAAGGCTGTCAGATGGAATGGTTTTGCTTGTGTTGTATCTGGTTTTATAAAGTTTTGTCTTCTTTTAACAAATAAGATTAGTAGAAAACTTCTCTCCCCAAAATCAGTAAAAAAAAAAATCCATTTAGCGCCATTGTCAAAGGGTGGACTCATTTATTTATAAATGTTTATAAATGATTTAACTTCAGCTTCAGTGTGAAAACTTCATTTTTGCTCACAACCTCTGTCTGAGGTTCTCTGTTCGGTGCCTTTTATCCAGCAAGTCAGTGTTGTAAATGTCTGAAGAGCCATTATGGATCCTGAGGTACAGAGTTTTTCCTGTGATTCCTATTTAATGAACCACCCCCACCTCAGAATCACCAGTCCTGCACTTACAGCTATGAGGGAGCAGTAATTCTCTGTCCACCTGGTAATGAGAGACAGTGTTGACTCTACTGCCAAAGGTGGTTCAGCTTCAAAAATCCAGCTCTATATCTTGTGTTTATTCTGTGCTGCAAATCTTGTGTACATCCTTGATCTCACACCATGTTTTTATTGCAGCTGACAATAAGGGTGCCGCTCTATGTGATCTCCTGCAAACACACCCAAAGCTACAGCCATATTAACCTGCAGCCACAAGCTGGATTCAAGACCAGTTTCTGTAGCAGGGCGCAGGGATGTAGCAGGGATGCCACTATCAGAGATTGTTCTTCCGATCTGAGAGCACGCTGATCATTAATGCTTCTCAGTCCTTTTTTTTCTTAGAATCACAAGTGGGGCTCTGGTATTCGCATCATTTTCCTTCGTGTGTCTTTAATTTTATTGCATGGTTCATTATAATACAGAAATCTCAGAATCAAACAAATCAAAGTATTAAACACGTATATCTCCAGATTGTCGTTTGCTTTTTAGCTTTTGTGGGTAAACAGCATGTTGCTGCTTGGCTGACTCTCAGTACTTCTGTCTTTCTGTGGTGCCACGTATTGGCATGACCATGGTGGTGCACAGGGTGAGGTTCTAAGTACAGATATGTAGCAGCCAAAGATCTGCTGGAGACCAGCTGGTGGTGTAGCATTAAGACCACAGCACTCTGGAGCAAAGGGCTTCATCTGCTCCTCTGTCATTCATGTTAAAGTTCAGCGACAAAGGAGAGTGAGGCACAGTGGATGCATTAATTGTGGACATTAGAGCATGAATTTTCACACTGTGTTCTGAAACAAAGGTTCCCACGATGTGATTAAAAACCTGTTACTTTGACCTTAGGGGAACATTTTTTTCGGTCCTCACAAGAGGAGACTTTATAAAATATATGTGAGTGCAAAAATAAAAAGATTAAAAGGTTTGGTTGCTTATGGTTAGGGCTGGGTAGGGGTTAAGGTTGCCATTACTGGGATTAGGGTTTTGCCCATACAAATGAATGAATGGTCCCTACAAAGATATCGATACAAACAAGCATGTGTGACAGTTTGTGAGTATATCAAATGGCTTGTTTTCTTCCAGGTTAAAGCACTGTTTCTTTCAAATGAAGCTATAAATGATGCAAGCAGTGTTCAGAAGACAATAGAGTTTGGCGTTCTAAGTGGGAAGAAAAACATCGAACAGTTCTTCCTGTTTTTCCTGACAGTTATAGGTATTACAGTCATAGATTATCAATTAAGCCCTTTTACTGAACTGGATCCTTCTGGCACGTAATGGCTACCCAGCACAGCCACTCAACAGAGAGATGACATTAGGCATTTGAGTTACTCTGTCCCTTTGCTGGTGCCGTGTTTTAAACATTTAGACCACATGTCTGCTGAGCCAGGATCGACCCTCACCACAACATTTCCTCACCTCATTATTTGGAATAAGGTGTCACTTTACTACACAGTGTCCGGGTGTGAGTTATACAGTAATAGACAGGTATCTCCAAATTGTCTGTAACCCCAGCCTGCACGTGATGTATAATGGAAATTCTCCCAAATGCTTTTCTAAGCAAGGTGGCAGTGTGGCGCAGTTCAACCACAGAAATTCAGCTTTTAGCTGGCTCAAACTGCATCTGAGTGGAAAACGAACGAGGGCTAGATTCCAAGACGGTATCACTGTCAGGCTGAATTCCGCAGCAGGATGCGGCCTGTCCTTACCTGAATGCAGACCTGGCTCAATAAAGCAAAACAAAAAAAAATAAAAGTACAAACCTTCTGAGCCTTTTTATGACTGCCTCGGTTTATTAGCTGCGCAGATAATTATCCGCAGAAATTAATGGATTGGAAGCTTTTTGTCTGGCATAAAAGAAAAGCAGGGACAGTTATTGTACGGCCATGAAGTCGAGACTGTGGATAAATAGACACTGCGTCTAAAGATTTGAATATGGCTGTTCATACAGTGGTGGGGACAGGAGGAGGGGCACTTAATCGTAGCCTTATGATGTAGATGAAGAAAGAGTAAACGTGGCGAGAGGAGGAAAAGAAAACAGAACATAAGTGCAGTGCATCGATAATGATAATAGAGAGAAACAGCATGAGAAGAGAGAGCTTGGTGAACGAAAAAGAGAGAGTAGAACATAAATGAGAAGAAGATAAAAGAAACAGGCGACGTCTCATTTATTAGATGCTCCTGCGGCGTATTCTTCAAGGGTGAGATCTGATCCATGAAAATATGTATACAAAGGCCTTGAATATGTGCGCTTTCTTCTAGCTGCCAGTTGCGTCCATTTGAAATGCTCGACTTGAATGAGCCAAGAAAAACCGAGGATGTGGGCACATTTAAATGTGGCTTCACCTGTTTTTTGCACAATGTGTATTTTTTGTACAATTCATAGCATAATCTAAAAAAGAAGGTAATACGGCAGAGATTATAGACTCAACCATTGCATCTTGCCAGACAGCGCCCCCATGAGGACTGAACGAGGGGCCCCATGTCACGCACCACACTGCTGGACTGCTGGTTCAACAAGTTATCGTGGGGCCGGAGCCTGGGAGAGCTCTGCGCCGTTGCTAACGGACAAAGTGCTACTGGGCGGCCCTGTCTGTGGTCCTCAAACAGCAGCACCTTCAGAGTGCAGAGAGCTGAGTGCTGCCGTTTGTGGCACAACCATAGACCGCCTCCATTACCAGCAAAAAAAATACCTTTTTTTTCAAAGCTCCTAAGCCAAATTGTTTCTTTGTTCCCATAAATCTAATAAGGGGTTGATTGCTTTTCCTAATTATGCTATTTATTCCTCCTGCAGGCCTTTTGTGTTATTGGTGTAATTAATTTCAAAGATAACTTGTCCTCCGCTCGGATTAGAAATGGCACTTGATAACAGAGCATTGGGGGAAGGAAAAGCTAATTAGTGCTCCAGACTAGATGCACTACCTTACAACGCCACTTTTGCCAACGCTGCCATCTTCCTCCTGCCAACTGTAGTTTAGCACATGAGGCCCTAATGCCCAGAACCGCAGTGCTCAGGCAGCGCGCCGCTTGTTTGCCCTTCTAAATCTGGAGAAAATAAAGAAAGTCGGCTTCTACTATCTCTCTTCAGGCTCTGGGTTTGGGGGAGTGGAGGGTGAGATTTAAAAAAAAAAAAAACACAGGAAAAAGAAAAGTGATTTTCTTCCTTCCAAGCTTCTCGAGTCTATTTTCAGGAGTGCCACCACCTGCCCGGAGAACTGTAATGCGTTAATCACCAAGAAATTCCACCCAAGATGAAAGCTAATAGTGTGTTTAATGATAGGCTTCTCGGGAATGGTAAAAGGTTGCTGTTGCGCTGTTATTTATAAATACCATAAAAAGCCACTTCTTAGAGTTAGTGTTCAGTGAAGGACTTGATTGAATTAGGCTTGTAAGATGATGGGAGAGGACTGTCAATATGTCCTACGGTGTGTTCTGTGTGCCAGCAGTTTTATTATGGCTAAAATGCTAGTTACCTTCAACATAGTTAACTATATTCTTTTCACCTGCTGGTCTGCTTCTGCTGCTAAATCCATGCATTATGTAAGACCTTATTCCACTAGTGAGAGTACTGTAAATACCTGCGCATTCTACTTCCTTCCAATTTACCAAAGATGCATCAGTAAGGGACGGAACAGCCAAAGCCAAATGGTTTGTTTATCAGACAATCGATTGACTTGTCTTTAAGGTAGCACATGTCAAGTTGTGAAGCATTGCACAATGCTGTTTTTTTCCCATAATGCTCATAGCCTTAGTTGGTATTGCTTCTCTGTATCCATTGCTGCTTTTGGTGCCCAGCCCTGAACCCCGCCCTCTTGGTAACTGAAGAGTAATTCTTTGGAAATGAAAATCATTTGGTGGCTTGTGCTTAAAAGGGGGCTTTAATTTGCTACCTGCCTCAAGCTCAGTCTCTCCTCCAGCCCTGGTATCGATGATACTGTCAGAAGCCCCTGGTCACCACATTAACAGCCCTAACAAACAACTCCTCCAGCAAATGAATTCTTAAGTTGAGGGGATGATGGAGGTGCTTGTAGACTGGATTGCTGTAATGAACCCAAGGTGCAAAGCCCAAAGGCTGGATCGATCGAGGGTTCCCTCAGGGACCTCATGACAACCCTCAAACTGGCACAAATAAATAAATAAATAGATAAATAAATAAGGTAGTGCTTCAGCATTGCGTGATCCATTAACACCTGCGGTCTCAGGTGGGTCTGCTCCATTCAGCCTCTGCTCCAGCGGTGAATAGAACCTTAATTCGTTTTCTGTTAGCTTTGAATACCACGTTTCCTTGCCAGCATTGTTGTAGCTGCACTCCTGTTTCTTATGAAGCATTGATCTCTTTCTGAGTGCATGTTATCTTAGCTACTACTGGCCACGCGATGACGCAACTCTTCACTGACTGAGTGTTGTCATATGCAAGCTTAAATATTAAGATGTACACTAATCTTTGTCTCCTCTGCTTGCAGTGATCTTTTTTTAAATATAAAATACCAGACAAAATGTACCACCCAGCTCCGCTGCCTTCCATCTCAATTCAAACTTGATGAGGGACTAGATTAATTTATTTCCACTGTGATAACACAATACTCTGGACGCTGTACAAAACTTTTTTCCAACAATCTGTTACTGAAGTTTTCATGGACTGATAGGATGTAACTATACTGAGATTGGGGGTTGATTGTGAAAGGAAACCTTTTATTCAAAACTTTTTTTCCATGTTTACCTTCACCTGTTAGCTGATTGGACAGTCAAGTGATAATTCAATTTAATCTGGAACTAAATGCTTGTAATCGTTTACTTAACTCAATACTAATTAACTTATGCACTTAATGGTAATCTTTCCAAATCCCACACCCAAACCTGAAACAGGTTCTACATATCCCATTGGGGGCAGTGTGTGGCTCAGTGGGCTATGCCTGTAACCTGAAGGGTGCTGGTTCAAACCCAGCCTCAGCATGTCTGTAGGCCCTTGAGCAAGGCCCTTAACCCCCAGCTCCCTGGGTGCTACTGCCAGTGGCAGCCCTTCGCAGACAGCTTACTCTACAAAGAGCAAGCTGAGGGAGGCGTAAAGACAATTTCCAATAAAGTATCAATTATTATTATTGCAGTTATTCTAGTAATACATGGGTTGCTTAGATCACTTAAAACTTGTCTTACTGGCTCATCGTGCAATTTCTCTATCCCAATCTGGTTTCTTTTATTTGTTTCCTGACTACTCCTTCTTTAGCTTGCCTGCCCCCTACAGCCTCCCCCCTCCCCCCAAAGCTGCATTACCTGTCAAAAGCTTGGACACACTAAGATGTCTACAAAGGAGAGCAATGGAGTGTCACATCACATGACCTGTCCACCTGACCTAAAGACAGTAGAAATGGTTTTGGTGGAGTTTGGCCAGAGAGGGAAGACAACGCGGCTGTGAGTGCTCAGCATATATGTGAGAACTTCTTCAGCACCGCTGGAAAGGCATCTTAGGAGGCCACGTCATGGAACTGGTGTAGAGGAGACAGTAGTGTGAGCCAGTCCATGGAGCAATTGGGGTTAAGGGCCTTGCTCAAGGGCGTAAATGAGGGATCACTCTGCCGACCACGGGATTTGAACTGGCAACCTTCTGAGGTCCCAACCCACATTTTTTTTGTTTAATACATTTTTGGTTAGTGCATAATTCCATATATGTTATTTGATAGTAGTGAGGTCTTTAAAATTATTCTAGAATGTAGAGAATAGTGCAAATACACATTTCTATGGTGTATTTAACTGGTGCTGTACTCCCCTTCTTCCTTCCTGAATCTTCTTTCTCAAATCTAGTCAAAGCTGGAGGCTGCATCTCACCAGAAAAGCAATATGCCCCTCCATTACATTATACCTATTATGTGTAAGCAGTAACCCTCATTATACACTCTTCCAATGAACACATGTTCAGTAAGTGCTTTACACACTTATGATTTTATATGGCGCATATTTAATGTCATAAACAGCCCAAAAACAGGACCCCAGAGGGCTGAGAAATGCACAGTGTATGTAATTAAGATTCTCCACATGCTGCTCCCACTATTACAGTCACATGACCTTCAGCCGGCAACGTGTCATTCTGGGCTCAGTTTCAGAGCAATGATATTGGTCTTGGCCACTGCTGGTTTGAAGTTTAAGGTCCTTGATGTCTTCTATGAGGTGCAAAAGTTCAGTTCGCTTGAATTAATGATATCAGCAAATGATGTACAGAAACATGTACATGTGGGTGTGTTTAACTGCAGGTATTTGTGTGTGTACGTGTGTGTGTGCACATGTGTGTGTGTGCGTGCGTATCAGACAGCATGTTTTATGCGCTGTATTCTTGTCAAGGAGTGTATTTGTGTAACTCAAAAAGAATTTGGGGATCTGAACAATCTAACAGACACACAGTAATAAGGGTTTAAAAAAACTCTGAAAAAAATAATCCTGTATCAACCTAGTATTGCCTTAAAATTTATCAGATGGTTATAGAACCACAGGGGGGAATAGAGGCAACACGCAATAACAGAGATGAGGGACAGAGCAAAACAGTCAAAGCCAGAAATCTCTGTGAGAATTGCCAGTACAGGATAATCAATCTTCATTCATCTGGGGATGCCTGAACAAAACTAAATATTTTTATTTCCACTTTATTTCAAGGCCACTTGAACAATTGCATTTTTATTATGATGCAGGCCTTGTAAAATGCCCCACCATGTGCCAAGGAATGCGGAAACTATCACGGGAGACGGGCATGAGTTCAAGGGTACCACGTGTCGTATTCCACCCTAAATGCACAAGTACAAGAAAGAGCTTTATGCCTTCTTAACACAAAAGCAAACGTTACTTAAAAATAAAAGACCAGCTCCTCAAAATCTGACTGTGAATTTTTACTGTATCACAAGACATTTAGTGCAGCTATTTCATTTTCAGCATAACTATCTAATACTTTTATACAAATATGTACACAGTCACATATAGGAATGACTCAAGGCTGTTACTGACATTTTTTTTTTCTTTCCCCTGTCTGGCAAAAAGGTTTGTCAGTCCCTTGATTCTCCGGCCATACTGTCTCTTACATCATCTTATATATTTCACTTTGGTCATTTAAACAGCAAGATGTTTCACCAGAGTCGAACAGGTTAAAGACTTTGCTCAGTGTTGTGGCAGCAGGCCCCCCCAGGAGCTGACCGTGCTCAGGGGCCTCCTAAGACCTTACCTCCTGCTGCCACAGTACTGCATGTTTTGTCAGTATAATGAATGAGGGCTTTTCTGCACATGAACCTCATACACTAAACCTCATACGCCGGAACTACAGCTGGTTTTGCTTATTATTATAACATTATATCTGGGTGGCAGTGTGGTGTCTCAGGGTGGGGTATCCTGCCACTAGCCCCCATAGGGGCTCAAGGTCTGGATGTGGTCTGAAGCCTGTGTGTGTGTCAGGCACAGAGGGGGACTGGAATAGAGAGGGGAGAGGTATATTAATCAGAAGTAAAGGTATTAAAGTAGCAAACAGGAAAATAGCAGAGTGCTTTGTGAGGTATAAGTCTTTCTTTTGAGACCTTCACTCCTGGGGGCTGTAGGGTTGGATGTCCTTTTGCTATAATGCAAATGAAATACACTTCCCTCCCCCGGGGATACACACAAACAGATAAACGTCATACACAGTCAGTTTTCGTACATGCACTCATACACGTAACACACAACACAGAATGGATATCTTGAACATAGACACAATTCACATTATGCCATCGTATTATGACTCTACGTGAGTGTTTCCCAATCCGGTCCTCGGGGACACAGACAGTCCACGTTTTTGCTCCCTCCCAGCTCCCAACATGGACATCTGTGGGTGTCTGAAGACTGGACTGGGAAACACTGCTCTACATCGATTCAAAACCTGACCAGTTTATTCCTAGAACCAGGGGAATTTCTGAGATCTTAAGACTTATCCCAGAGACCTAATCTGTCCATCCGAGCTAAACAAATCATTTGGGTTCATTTGGGGCTACATCCCAGACTGCACCAGGCTCATGACGCTCGTCTGCCTAGAGAAATAGATTAACCATACAACTAGACCTACTGCATGATGAGAGTGAAATTTGGAAAAAACACAACATGCAAATAGATACACACAAACACAAGAAAGGCCACAGAACACAAATATATACATGCACACACTGCCAAGCAAATACTTGCAAGATATAAAGTCGTGGTTGTATTCATTTTGTGCTGAGCCACAAGCTAGATACCAGCCAGCTTCATCCCAGAAACACATCCATCAATGTTACCATGACCATGAAATTGGCGTATAAATCACTGCCGCTGTGCTATAAATGCAAGACATCAATAGAGCACAAACAAACGTAACGTGTAATATGGTTCGGCGCCTTTAGGTACAAAACAGTGCACTTACTTCCTTTAGCTGCCTTATCTCTGGCACATACTGTATATTGTATATTTACAGTTCATGTTATTAAAAACAATCCTTTAATTCACATAATGGCAATTATTTAGAGCAAAATACCTATTCAGCTATTATCGCTTGCATTGTCTTCCAGACATAATTAGAGCATACAGATAAACACAGTTTGCTAATTTTAAACATCAGAAATCAATGTTTATTTCGCTTTAGATTCTCTTTTATTTTTAATAATCCCAGAAGAGATTATGCAAGAACAGAAAAAGCAGAGAAAGATAGAGTGGTTCATAATCTTCTTATTTTATTTATCTATCCAATAACAGTTCCCAGTTCAACATTCACATACCTATGCCATTAATATCCACTCACAATGGCATTAATCCCACAATTACTGCTGGGATGTACCACTTCATATGCTGGTGGGGGGTTATTCTTTGCTTGATACAGTACCATCCAGATAAAAAGTGGTATATCCTCGCACATCTGACTTATTGAGCCTCCTCCTCATGCCATGGTGATACTGTGTTTTGTTTCAAAGTTATAATCTAAATAGCTACTCCTGGTGTTTCTCAGGTCTGGTTTCATTAGAGCGATTAACAGAGGCCAGTGGGAGTGTGGACTTGTCTGGATTTTTAACTCTGTAAAGGGCTTCAGTCTGTGGAATTCAATGTGGCCTTGACTGCATCAGACAATGCGAAGTAGCTGGGAGCTTGTGCTGTTGTGTATCACCTTCAGGTGTCCATGAGCAAGTGAGAACCCAGCAATGTTTCTACTCAAAGATGGGAAGGGTGACAAGGTTGGTAAGTGTTGCTTTTCTTCTGAGGAACTTATAGCAGCTGTGGTGATGAGGGTAAAATGAAGCTAGGATATTGACGCCTGTTGTTGACTGCCTAACTTTGATGTCACACTGCCGGCAGGCTAAATGACAGCTGCTAGCCTCACCTGGGTAACTATGCTCTGCCTATGACTGTGCAGGGCTGCCTGCTCAAGATCCTCAAGTTTTTGGGTGGAATCCTGAAAACTATCTGGTGGGGTCAACACAGTCTACATCTGCTTTCTCACAACTGACTGCACAATGATCAAATTCTGTCATCCTTCAGTCGTCATTGATTTTGAACGTTTTCCAGTATGATTTATAAATAAAACAAAAGCAACATATCTTCCACAAAATCAGAGTCATTCATCTTTTATTCTAGCATTCTTGTACATTTACTGATCACTTACTTTTAAAAGGTTTAACATCACCATCTTCTTTAAATGACATGCAATCAATCAAATGATTACACTTGGAGATGATTTTTTTCCCCATTTCCTCCAGCACCATAAAACCTGACCTTATTCCTTATGAACTGGGACATAATAAACCACTAGCTCATTGTTTATGAATAGGTACATAATCAAAGCACACCTTGATATAGAGATAAATTGCAAAACTGCTTCCCCAACTGTCTCTTTCCGATCTTAAACTGTCCTGCCCCCACAGATGCATCATATTATTACGCGTGGAATCTCCATGGGTTTATTTTGCAGAGAAGCAATTGTTCTGACTGAGTAAAACATGATTATTCAAACGGTCAGTATTTTAATCTGTAATTTTCATGTTATTTAATTTCTTCGTGTAAAGGGAAAGGTAATTAATGTAAAGAAAAATATCCTCCTCTTGCCTTTACTCTATCCCTCCGATATGGCCATAGGCTCCATTACCTTTGAGGATAATCGTGACAGACTCGTTGTGGGCGTCCAATCCCATTTTCATTGCATGTGATAGCTGTCTGTGCCACACAGGTTAATATTTACATATATGCAGTCATGCCACCCTCTGCTTCTTTACTGAGACCTACTGGGGAAAAAAAAAATCACATAACTATGCATGAGTTTTCTACTAATAAAATTTATAATAGTAATTATAAAAATGCATACTAAGGCACGCTAGCTATCAGTAAGCCTCAGACCAGCATTCTGACCTGGTATTTTTGAAATCCTTGGCATTGTTAAGATCAAGCTCATTATTGATTCAGCCAGTTCCAGGAAAAGTATTTGAGAGTATCTGAGGATTCATTTTGGGTCCACACACATTAATTTACAGCAATTAAGGTAATTTGCTTGGAGACCATAAATTGCACTCTTGATTGCTGCACTAGAGGTTGGAGGTGTAGCCGTCAAAGATTGGCCCCTTCATTCACCGAAAGGATCAGACCTCCTACTTCATCCAGGTTTCATTTTCTGATTCCCTAGCTGGTGGTTGATGATTATTCTTTATTGTATTTTTATCCTGGTAGGTGAATCCTCTCTCTGTCTGCATTAATGTTCGCCTATGATGACGGCAACATCCAGGGCAATATTATAAAAAGAAAAACAGAGCTATCACTGCAGTCGAAAAGACGACAGGAATCTAAATTAACAGGTTAGAAAAATGTTTAAAATAGCCTTGTATCCAAAGACATGCTGTCACGATCCGCTCCGTTCCATCCTCCCGTGTGCCACGCCCACCTCATTACCTGGTGTTCCTGCCTGATTGTTTTCGCCTGTGTCTTGTTTAATCCCCGTTTAGCTGTGTTTAAGAGTCCACGTCTCCCCTAGTCTGAGGTCGGTCATTGCGTGTTATGGTGTCTTCATGTGCTGTTCCTGCCTGTCACCCGTACTTTTTGAAGTAAACCCCGTTTCCCCGTCCTTCTGGCTCGTTTGAGTTCCTTGCCCGCTCGTCTTGCCGCCGCACGTGACACATGCTCTACAAAGACAACATTTATTTTATGTATTGGATTGGCTATTTTATACAAGAAAACAACGCAGCAGATTTCTTGACGTGTCCAACTGCAAACATAATTATGAGATGGAAAAGGTGTATGATGATTTTTAGAAGCCTCTGATTTTTCAGATTTGGGGAACCTTTCTGCATGGGATAGTTACCCTCCCAGGAGTGGTAGTCTCATGACAGGTAGTGTTGTATTCAGCCCCCTATTTCTTGTTTACTTGCACACTATTAATGTTTGTTTGTTCCTGTATAACCTACAGCAAACATTCCCAGATCCTGAAGCCAACCAGTTTCCTGTTAATGTGATTATTTTCTGGGCTCACATGGCTGAGGAAAACCCCACCCCTAAAAGATCAATTCCGTTCCCCATTATCAAGTCACATGGGTCTAATGGTTACTAATTAAATTGACATATTTGAAAAGTACAGGGATCCCTTTTATTAAATATCTATCTATCTATCTATCGGCATGTATCTATATCTATATTTATATCTATGTCTGTCTGTCTTTACATGATTTGCCCCATTAAGACATCCTGATTTTTCTCCTGAAGTTCAATTTGTCTCTGAATGAACATGGAAGGACCTTCTCAATCATGGTCTTCATTGTATGATGTCACCCATTTTTTTTACATTTTCAAACTCAGTCATTCAGTGGGTGGCTCAGTGGTCAAAGGCTCTGTGTCTGTGATGCAAAGGCCAGCAGTTCAAGTCTTTTTCTTCTTATTATTAACATCATCATCATCATTATACACACGTGGACAAAATTGTTGGTACCCTTCAGTCAATGAAAGAAAAACTCACAATGGTCACAGAAATAACT
>JAODKF010000002.1:4073905-4093502 GCA_026779585.1 Mormyrus proboscirostris
TGCGGAGAACAAGGGGTGTGTGTGTGTGTGTGTGTGTGTGTGTGTGTGTGTGTTGTGTATATTCAGATAAGGTTCATATTACATTGTGGGGACCAAATGTCCCCCAAAATTCTCATACTTTGTTTACTTATTAATGTTAAGGTTAGGTCTGGGTAGGGGTTAAGGTCGTCATGCTGGGATTAGAGTTTTCCTCTTGAAATGATATAATTACAAATGATATACAATGATATAATTACAAACCTGTGTGTGTGTGTGTGTTTGGGGCTACGTAAAGCATGTGATGTGCATGTGATCAAGCACGGACACGCTAATCAGCGCACAGCCCCAGTGCATCTGGTTAATAGCCGACGGACACGATCAGAGAGTGGTGGAAAATGAGTGCAGTATTTCAGGGGATACTCCTTCACAGGAGGACGCTGGACTGTAAATATGACTTACTGGGTTGTAAAACATTTAACCTGTTACTAAAGCTTTCCTTAGTATTATATTCCTAACCATTTTCAGAGAAATATGGGACAGCGAGCTGAGTCACAATGGAAGCTGGGGAAGAGGACAGAAAACCCTTGATAGGACGAGGTACGCGCACGCGTGGGTACACACATACATACACACACACACACACACACACACACTCTCTATTGGAAATTTAACTACAATAATTTGAGTTTTTGGGCTAGGGAAATCCGGCTGGGGAAAAAAAAAATGGGATAGAGGGGAGAAGGGGGCAATGATGAGTAGAGGCATGGGCCAGGTATTTATCTCATGGTCCTGGAGGGTCGGACCATGGCCTGCGTATGTGCGCGTCGCCGCTTGCCTGCTGCTACTCGCTGAAAGGCTCAGCGAGGAGGAGGCAGGTAGACAGCCCCAGCGAAGGCTCCTCGCGCTGAGCACGGCGGCCATTGTTTTCAGTTCCTAATGAAGTGAAATCTCTTAATCAGCCCCTGATTGCCGTGCGAGGCCTCCACACATAACAGGACCCTTTTTATTCTTCTGTTGCTAATTTTATTAACTTGCCATCCTCCGAGCCTGAAAATGATTCAAAATAGGCAAAAAAAACCAACTGATTTAGCTCCCAGAAAAAAATGGTGAGTATTACTATAATTAGCATACTCTAAGTATAAACTCCCAGAAAAAGGAGTATCATAATAATTAACATACTCAAAGTATTTATAACTAATTATTATGCAAAATGTGTATTAATATATGCAATATGCATGACTAAGCAGACTAGAACAAATTCTCGGTACATGGTTATACTTCTTAAAAAAATATTTTTTCTTCTTCTTCCTCTTCTTCTGCATCGTGCACAGCACCATTTTGCAATTCATCATTGTATGTTGTCAAGTCATACAAACCACCAGCCCGACGCACAAAAAGATCCAGTTAACTTAAGGTGAGACTGAAAAGTGTGACTTGATTTCTAAAACTAAGGAAAACAACAACAACAACAAAAATAGAAATAATAATAGTAAAAAAAAAAATAAATTAGTTTTAGTCTTTCTTTTCCAGGCACTAATTAGCCCTAGTGATTTGAAACTGAGCTGCCTGTTATCTGACAGATCCAGATTTCATTTTCTTATCTCAGTTTTTAATAAGGTCTTTGTGTGCTGGTAGCACAATCAGTCTCGTTGTTTCTGCCCGTAATGATAACGCGCTAGAACGGACAGAGTTCTAAGACTTCTAAGTTAGAAGAACTGATCAAACAGAGTCCAGAAATGATTGTGCTTTATGAGCATAACTGAAGACTGTGTGTGTTTAGTAGTGTGGCAATAATTAAAACTGTCACGTCAGAAAAGCTCACTTGGAATGGAGGTGGATTTTTTAACCCAGGTGTGTTGGATATTTTATACATTAAAATATGTGAGTTAGTATTGCCTCAACTCAAAATCCATTGTTGCACCTGGAGTCATTAGTAACTCAGTTTCTGTGAGAGTATGTTCCTACCAACTATAATAGTCATATTTATATTCAAACCTATATAAGCCATCTGTCATCAGCATCTAGGTTTCGTTTGTATCTCAGCTTAAGGAAAATAAATATTTCCACATCTGCTCCCTCTGGTAAATGTGTGGAAGAAAATGAGAGAGTTGTGTATGCATGCGTTTGGGAGTGTGTTTCTGTGTGGTTGGGGTTAGAAAAATCCTTTCACATTTACAGCATTAGTGTTCATTCTTGCATCTCTGTCAGTCTGCATGGAAGCTATTCTACCAGAATAAAAGTAATTTGTTTAGCTAAGATCTCATTTTGGATTTTTTTTTTCCCCCGATGCTGGAAAAATGTATAGTTTCTGTGGGTGAGGAGGCTGGGTAGTCAACACTGTAGTAAACAAGAAGGTTTGATTATCGGAGGGAGTGGGCACCACTGCATCTGCGCCATTGTGTGCCAGCAATGCTACAAGCCGGAGACTCTCTTTAGCTTTCCCTGTAAACGAGCACTTAAGATGCTCAATGAGAAGCATTCTCCAGATGTTTCCTAGGGAGTCTCTGTCAGTCGGGGGGCAGGCGGTGTGCTGAATATCACATTTGCGTCAATTTATTCGAGCAAATCCAACACGGCGTTGTCGGATAATTAAGGAAGCCATCTTTTCTGCCGCTTCATTTGCACTTAGGCACCAGCATCTCAGGTGTCCTATTCACAGCATTTACATTTTAGCTGGTCTTAAACTGCGCAGGATGTCGCCACCATGCCGAAATATGCTACAGTCCCCTGGGCCCATGAACGGTTTTATAGCCTGAAATCACTCATCCTCTTTGACTTCAAACTGCGAGGCCCATTTCTGTGCCGAGTTAACGACGTAAAGGTGACGCTAATTTTGCTTTCGCTTGAGAGCATCCTGGTCCCAAAACACTTTAGAGTAGCCTGTACGGGATCTTTTACCTGGGGGAGAAAGAATGCTCTCCTGCACTCTAGAAGCATAAGTCTGTTTATGCCTGCTGCTTTTTTTGCTTTGGCAGCCAAGGGACCGAATCACATATGGTAAACACAGCAAAGTGCAAGATTATACCAGGTACAGCGAATTCACACTGCGCCAGATCATTAGACGGTGCCCCAGCATTACAACTGCTCTGTATTGATATATTAAGCATGGAAATGAGGAAAATTCCCACTGCTCAGTAATAATTGGTAATGCCTGGGCATCGCTGTGTTTCAAGATTTGTAGATAATGGAAAATTCCAAGTAATTTAGATCATTTGATAACATCTGGGCCAAGGGGCATTGCTTCTCCTTTTTTAGGCTCATAGGTAATGCCCTTTAGTGATAGATACATGAGTGAATTAATGAATGAACGAATGAATGTTACATTTATATATCACTTCTCAAGTCACCAAAAGCGCTTTACCAGACCAATGGGAGCCACTTTATCCACCACAACTTTGAAGTGCCCATTCTGTGCCAGTAACCTCACCACACCATAGCTAAAGCCGTGAAGGGGCAGGAGAGTATTCACCAGTTAGATATAAGGAATGATTAGGAGGCCAGCTTTGAAATAGTCACACTGGGCTAGTTTTAGCCAGGGCATAGGTGAAACAGCGCTACATTGAAAGATACCCAGGGAGCTTTTATGACCACAGAACTCGTTTTTACGTCTCACCCGAAGGACGGTGCCATACATCTCAGAGTCAAAGCATCATAGAAGCTCTTTTGACAGATAAAGTGTGAACTTTGGCTCAGGACTATAGATGAAGAGATCATAAGATAATGACCAACTATATTGGAGGCTTCACAACTCTAGAATCTTAGATAATGCCAGGATAGACATCCATCATTGCTATTCTGGATCAATAAAACAACCAGGGCATTGTTCCTGTACCAGGATTTTGGAATTTAGACTGCCATCATCAAAAATGCAAGTCTTCAGTCACTGTGATTCTCACAGTGACCCAAATGTAACTGCTTTGAGTCCAAAGATGATTCCTCTTCATCCTCAAAAGGTGCTTAACCTGAACCTGTGCTTAGCCTGTCTGCCATCACTAATGGAGTTCCGACCATGGTTGGCCAGCACAAGTGCCTGATAAGTAGGCTATCTGCTATTAGTTCTAATGGCGTTTCACTGCACCATTCACAAGTTCATTCACAGAAGATGCAGGCTTCAACATTACCTCTTTGGATTGCAGCTAGAGGAAATCTCAGCCCAACATCATGAACTTTTGCTGCATAATGATGTGTGCTGGCTTAACGAGGGCCCAGTGTTGGAAAGAGAGTGTGAGCAATGAGAAAATTCTTTCTTAGGAAGCCTGCAGAGCTGCCCCGTCCCCCTTCTAAATTTTCTAAATGACAAAAAAAAGAAATGGCATGTGCATTTTTTGTGTGACATCACAACGCACATACATCAGCTTAACTGGCAGCCGCAATGCTAGAGCCAAACCATGGTGGGCATGTATTGAGTTATCAAAGCTTGACTCTTAGTTACATACTGTTATACTGAGACAATATCTCCATCTCTCTCTTTTGGGTAGCCAAAGGACTGCTGAGCCCAAAAGAACACTCCATCCAAAAGGGCACTTCCATCCCTAAATGAAGCATCACTGGAGATCTTGGAAATGTCAAAATCAGGTTTGCTCGAAGACCACCACAAGGATGTTAGTACGAGTAACTTCTGTATGAAAATAGTTCCCATTCAGATAATCAAATGCAACTGAAGAACAGATTTCTAAAACTCACCCAGTCTATTCTTTGTCATTTCTGAAATGACATCTAAAAATATAACGTGTGAAATTGCAAATCATGTAAGTCACTTTGGATGTGCCTTTTCAAAGACACTGAATGGTGATAAAAATAAATACCTGATAAGTGGAACATTTGTGCCTTTTTTCATCGGGAATTTCTGTATAGACTAAACGCACTGACTTTTAGGTATGAGAATGACACTGCAAGATGAATGTGAGGCTATACTGTACAAATACCCTTTAACCCTTAAGTTTTAATTTTTTTTATTATTTCTATTTTATTTTATTTTGACTTTTAAATGTGATTTTAATGTCTTAACACATTGAAATGTTTTTTCTGACTTTGTAAAGCACTTTGAATTGCCTTGTGACTTGCTTTGCCATACTATTGTTATCACTGACTGAACCCCAGCCATTTACCTATGGATGATAGCTTAATTGATAAATAACTGAGCTTGTGACTAAATCGCTGTGTGATTAAACCCCAGGATGTGACCCTGTGCAGAATCCCATTCTGCACAAAACAGTTTGACTTGTTTTATGCTGTTTTTGGAAGCACTTTGGTAAAGGTTTGGACCGGGTTTATATTCTTTGCATTTGGACATCACTGCGGAGGCTGGCTGCTGGAACAGCTGATGTTTGCATGGGTTTTGTGCCAAGATATTTGGCGGGACGCTCAGTGGTGGAGCAGTTGATCTCTGTGGAATAGTGTCTGTGTCAGACTCTCAAAGTGGCCGGGATACTCGATAGGGATTTTTTTGAAAGGGGGTTTTCCTTTTGTAGCCTGTTTCCAGAAGCTCGTGCCACCCGACCTCTTGCCTTTCCTGTCTGATTTTTAATGAAGTGAAACAGAATTTTATTTCATGCAAATATATTTGAACAAATACACATTAACCGCTTGAGTAAATATTTTTCATGCAATACAATTGCAGAATAAACACTGCCAACATACCACAACATGTGGTACTTTCTAAAACTGGTCATTTCAGTTACTAAACTAATTAGATCAAATTCCTAGTTAAAGTTACATCAGTGATTTGGTACAATGGAGCATTACAATGAGGTTTCGTTTTGCCAAAAATGTGCCTTTTCAATTATGTTAAATATCAATTACAATTTTAGAATGAGGTAGGTATTAGAAAGACGATTAAGAACACTAATGAGGACATTTGAGTTAAACCACTACCTAGTTTATTATTACAAAGACATACACCATATGGACAATTATAGCATCAGTTTAAATAAAGAGGTCAATTACAATTACAAACTAAATAAGAAGATTAGTATTGTTGTCATACAATTGCATAACCAATTCAATTAAGCTAAACTGATACATGCATACAGCTAAAGTGATAAGGTAATAAAATCATGTTGGGGAAACTTTACTTTGCTGTGATGTGCTGTCATTTCATTCCAGTTATCCTCAGATTACAGACTCACTATGACAATCAGCAGTTAGTCATGAACAGATGGAAAACATGATTCTAAATGGCCAAACCATAACTTTACACATGATAATGATGATCAGTGTGCCATTCAAAGAAATTTAAGTTGTTTACAATTTTGTATGATTGTTCTGTTTACACTGTGTAAATAAATATCTGCTATACTTTGGACATAGGTATACCAGTAATTTCCTTCTTGGGATCTCAACAGGAAACGCTATACTTTACCAAACCATCCACAGTGAACAATTACAGGTAAATCAAATGGCACTTTTGGGTAGAGGTTTGAGAAACACCCTTGAACACCTGAAAGCAATGACTCCTTTTCACAATGGATGCCCTGATATGGGTGGGGTCCTTTCTTTCCTACTTAAAGAATGAATAGAGTATTTGCTGTTTCTCTGAGCCAACTTTTTGTGGTGAGTCTAAGCCATGTGACCTATTCTAGAGGTGCTTAAGAAAACTCGGCCTGTAACATCAACATGGGCTGGTGGTGTAAGCACTGCATTTAGGAACTTCCTTATAGGCAATACCAATATGAAAAATCTCAATAGTGCTTTCAATGGCCAACATTTAAAGGAAATATAATAGCCCCCTAGGTAGAAATTCTGTCCCTATTCTACAGTATTTCTCTTTCATCAAAATCCTCATTTCCTGAACCCAAAAACACATAGTGACAAAGTGAAAACGTAAGTACAGTTTGCCCCTAACTGACGGCTGAGTTCCATTCTGACAGACAGGTGAAGTGTACATGTGTTGGAATAGACTAATTGCACTGACTTTTAGGTGTGAGAATGAGACTGGGAGATGCGTGCGAGGTCCAAAACATTTTACATACATGCATACTGACATACATACATACATACTTACAAACGTACATCTGCCTATCAAACTTTTTGTCAGTGTGGTCACACAGAACACCAAGCGTTGTCAAGACTGGAGCGATTGAATGTGACACTGGCAGTAAAGGACAGAGCCAAAACCACAAGGCTCAGTTGTGGCTCTATGCATTAGGATGCTACGCTTATAATTTGAAGGTTATCAGTCTAAATACTGTGGTCAGCTGGGTGGTTTCACCAGTAGGACATTTGGCGGGGCTGCTAACCACAACTGTTCCATGGACAATTTTACGCCACCCAGAACAAAAGCACTAAATACATGTAAATATCATCAAAGTAGGGTCAGGTAAGGAGGAGCTAATTAAAAAACAAAAAAATGGGCCCAAGCTTGATTTTTGTATTAGCATGATAGCTTGTCAGATTTAAGGTAGTCTAAATCCAAGTCAATGAAGACAAAGTTCATTTAAACTCAGGTACCTTAAATCTAACAAGTACTGTACTCTGGATAAGCAAGAAATCCTACTTCATGGCCCCTGGATTGCTAAAGTAAACCTGAAAAAGCCCAAGGTAGAGCGAGGCATGGTAACCAAACTAAACTTAAATGCAATGACTGAGTAACTAATTACTAGAATGACAGATCACCGAGTCGAACTACCTGGAAGTAAGTAGGACCCCAAGTAAGGAACACGCCTGTGGTAGCTAATTCGTGTAGCAGATTCTAAACGAGGTGTTACAGAATGAGATCAAGCACCGTGGATTGTTAAAACATAAATTTATATCTGTTTATACTTTAGAATAGCACTGATATTTTAAAATAGCCTAGACCAAAATATAAAGTTCAAATAAACACTATCAGCAGTCCAGTCAAATTGTCTGATGTTCTACTATAGTCAAAATAAAAACGAAAAGGTTCTTTATAAGCTCTGATATTTTTTTTAACTGTTCCAGACAAAGACTCTGTTGGTTGAAAATAGTCCATGGAAATGCATCGTTTTCAAAAGTTTTTCAAGTTCAGACAAATGATTAGAATCTAAACAGCCAGGTATTTATAGGTTAGGCTTACATTATACACAAAAATTACTGTATGTAAACAGTGTAATTACGACACCATGGCAGTGAAACCCCCCACAGATATGTGTGGTCACAATATTTAATTTCTCTATGTATTTATGGTATTCACGTATGGTAGTCACGTACCTGAGGGTCTGGGCTGGCTGAGATTGTGCATCATCATTAATTGCAGGCAGCTGAGGCTTACATTTGCAACACTGAGAGGAAGAGACCAGTATGGACTGATATATCAAGAAAAGCTTATGCAAACTGACTGCTGAGGAATTCTTCAAAATTGCTAAGGTGACAGATTTATACCAGAACCGGAACAGTAAAAGCTTAGCAAGGTGAGTGCTGTTTTGGGCACTCTAACCTTAACATAAATGAAAAACGGCTTAGACAAAGAACACCTGCGTGAAGCTGCCTCCCGCCCCCATGTTTCAGATTTTGACAAAACCGACATCAATCATTTGTGGCAAATTTTCATGTGCCACTTTAGTTTAAGATATAAATGTTTGTTAATATGGAGACGTCACCAATGTGATGTTGATCGCCCATTTGCATCCAATTTGACCCAAACTAGTCTTCACCATATTGACAGTCTCAACTAGCCGTGTTTGAGCTGATTTCTGCCATTGACATTTTTGTTTGTGCTTTGTGCTTAGTAGGACATAAATGTTTGTTTGGTCACCGCCAGAGTACCACTGCAGCCTCCTGCTTAAGCACTTCCTCCCTGGAAAAGTCTGCATGCAACAGATATGATAAGTGAGTATTGAAGCAAAGGGGGCAAAATGATAGTGTCCCATTTATAGTGGCACAAACATCACAAATAACACCCTTCTTAGCAAATAACATAAGAAATTTACAAACAAGAGGAGGCCATTCAGCCCATCAAGTTCATTTGGGAAGAACTTAACTAATCACTCAGAGTTTTTAAGATCTTATCTAGTTCTGATTTAAAGGAACCCAGGCTTTTAGCTTGCGCTACACCAGCAGGAAAACTATTCCATTCTCTAATTACATGCTGTATAAGGAAATGCTTCCTCAAATTCATTTTAAAATATTCTCCCGCTAATTTCCACTTATGGCCATGAATTCTAGTATTTAAACTAATAAACTAATAAAGTAAATATTTGGTTGAACAGCATCCAGACCTGTTAGAATATTATATACCTGGATCATGTCCCCCCTTAGTCTCCTTTGCTCGAGGCTGAAGAGATTCAGCTCAGCTAACCTCTTCTCATAAGACATTCCTCTAAGACCAGGAATCATACTCGTAGCCCTACATTAAACCTTTTCCAAGGCAGCAATGTCTTTAAGGTATGGTGACCAAACCTGCACACAATAGTCTTACCAAGGAATTATATAATTGTAGCATCTCTTGACTTAAACTCCACACACCTAGAGATATAACCCAGCGTTCTATTGGCCTTTTTTATTGCTTCCCCACACTGACGAGAGTGGGACATGGAAGTATCAACATACACACCGAGATTTCTTATGATCAGTTACCTATATTTCAGTGAAACCCATAAAATATCTGTACTTTATATTTCTGCTCCCTGCATGGATTACCTCACATTTATCCATGTTAAATTTCATCTGCTAGCTATAAGCCCAGTCGCTAATTAAATCAAGATCCTGTTGTAGCCTCTGTGTTGCTAGATCAGTATCTGCTACATCACCCACCTTGGGGTCATCTACAAATTTAACCAGTTTACTGTATGTATTTGTGTCAATATCATTAAGGTTAATAAGGAACAATAGTGGTCCTAAAATTGAACCCTACAGTACCCAGGGCAGACGTACATAGTGCTTTACTACAAGGTAGTGACCTCTCCACAACACCAAACTGATACAGCTACAAGGCAAGATGCAGGCAGGAAAAAGGTGACGATCCACTTAGACAAAGGACCTTATTCAACAAAACAAAAAAAAAAAACCATAAAGTATGAGCCCCAGCTAGGGGACAGAATTTCCCACACAAATGGGAAAACTAACCAGAACAGGCACTTAAATACACAGCTAACAAGACACAATTCAGGACAGGTGACAATTGTATCCAATTAACCAATCACAAGGATTCAGGGCAAACAAGGAACAGGTGTGGAACATTACAATTAAACAGCACACAGCACTGGAGAGTAGGGAAAATGACGAAACACTAAGGGTTAACGAAAACAAGAAAAACTGAATAACTGAGGACAAAGAGCAAAAAAAGAGGAACCATCTGAAATATAAAAGTGGCAAAAACAGGAAAGCACTGATGATCAATACCAATAGGGAAAACCAAAAAAAAAAAAAACAGGTGAGGGTTGTTTCTAGCCAGTTTTGAATCCCCAGCTCACAGGTTGACAATCTGAGCCTTACAGTCAGACCACTGAGCCCACTGAGCTCAGGGAACAGGGAAAAGCCCACAGGGCTGAAGGGCGAATGACATGGAGGAAGACAGGATGGCCAGCAGCGCCTGCGGGCCAAACGGGGAGGAGACATGAAAGGCATGTGTTGGAACGCATGGGTGCTGAACCTGATACCAAATAAAATCAATTCATGCTTAATATAGTAGACCTTTTTCACTTTGCCTGCACTTTTTATGTTGTAATATCTTCATATTGACAGTCTCAATTCTTGTACATAGCTGTTAAATAAAAATGTTCAATAGTGTGAGACTTTAGTATCTCCCTCCACACAACTAACACTCTTCCAAACACAACTGAGTTTTGCAAAGATGCAACTGGATAGTGAAACTCCACTGCAGTTTCTGTATCAAATGATAAGGTTCAAATGAAAGGTAATGTTCACATCCAGGCAAGTTAGTTAAATGTTAGACAGGGACTGACAACAATGTATTTCAACATGTAATCGCCCAGTATTTACCTCTAAAACCTCTACCCTGTGATCCCTCCAAAACTGATGAAGTCAGTCTGAGACAAGTAATTAAAATCACTAGTGATGAGAGTAAACAGCAGTGCTGGTTGGGTCATGCTGTACATTTTAACAAAAGCTGCCTACAGAGCAGTTGTGCCTCAAGCAAAGAATTCTGGTTTTTGAAGCAACGCCAAAACAATACCACATAGGTGCATACCAATGCAGGTGACTCACTGAGATAATGTAACATAACTGCTTGCTAGCAACTCATTGATATGTGGTTCTCACTGGATTTTTTGATGGCCACCCAAATGTGAGGGAACTATTAGTGGTGAGGGACAGTATCCATTTGCCTGAAGTGGAACAGCCAAGTGAGCAAACATGTTCACATAGTGATCATTAAGCCAGCCTACTCACCAGCCTACACACCCTGCACTGAGCACGGTGGAAGTACATGGGACACCACATTCTCCTTTTCATGGAAATCCATCACTGTATGTTTTATCCTACACCAGTATCCTTTACCCTACATTACTTTGTTATGCTGCACCCATACAGTTTTAATACTATGGGGGCAATTTACTGTTTTGTAAGATAGCTTGTGTTGTTTGGTGTTCCCTTTAGTGTATGGATTACCAACCTCACTACAACATACATCCAGAATGTTTCATTTCTGGAAATATTTATGATATTTAGGCACCTATTACTTAATACTTTTTTTTTTGTTCTGTGTAAAGTTGTTATAACCACTATGGGGGGTGGATACATGGGAACATGCATTTTTCATCATATCATTCACGAAGACAGACCTGAGATGGGGCAATAAATCCCTCGTCTCTCTTTCCTCCTGTTTATGCGGTGGGAATTCATCTGGGTACAGTCCTATGCTTGAGAACAAAAGCATTTGATAAGTCACCAATGTAGCTGTCATCTTCTCTCACTGCGCTGTAGAACAAAATGTTTTAGAAGATCATTTGTTCCTACGTACGACCATGAGATTTTATAATGCTGCTAACACCAGAAGGGACTCGTGACTTGGTCACTTCTCTACCTTCTAACACTGTAACAACTCACCCATCTGTACTTACAATTTTATTTCTTTATGTTTGTTCTTTGGGCATTTACATTAACTTTAAACTTTTTTTGTAGAATTTTTACTGATGTGTCACAGATCAATTGCGGGGATCCCCGAGTGATGTTAGGAAGACCACACCCAGGGAAACACATTGTCTGCCTGGGTTATGTGCTTTTGCAGCGTTTTTTTTGATTCGTGTGCAGCCACGCCTCTCAGCTGGCTCCAAGTTGCTCTAATCAGTGGAGTATATTTTAGTTTGTCTTACCTTGTACTCTGACGTGAGATTTTCATGGTTTGTCCTGAGTTTGAGCATTTTTTCCTGTCTGTCTACCTGGTATTCTTGACCCTGCTTCTGTCCTCAGATTCCAAGACCTGCCCCCCTGGAACGCCAACGTACATCGCCAACTTTTGCCCGACCACTGAGTACGTGGGCTATGTACGCTACATTTTTTGTCTTCCAATTTGGACATTGTGGCACAATCCTGGTGTTTACTTCATGCCCAGGTTCAAGTTTTTCCCTACCCCAAATAAAGCAGATTTTCATCCCTGCATCTATGCAAGAGTCCCTCTTGCTTGCATTCCCTCACAGAAGATCTCGCCTGAATGGAATGGACCCAGCAGATCAGGTTAACATCCAGCAGCTGGTGGTCACTCTAGCTAGGCAAGGCTCTATGATTGGGCAACATTCCGCTGCAATAACAGTAATTGGAGAATCCCTCGAGTCAGGTAATACAGGTATGACTCAGTTCTCCGCACATCTTCACCGTATCGCTGAGTCCCAGGCAGCTGCTACAGTTGTCAGCGAATCACATCTTTCTCTGCCAGGGCAATACAACAGGGATCTGGTAACCTGTAGATCGTTTCGCTTTCAGTGTTCCATGGTATTCAAGCTTTAGCCTTCCTCTTTCCCAACCAAACAATCCTGTGTTATTACCCTGTGCATGGTATCTGCTAGAGAATGGGTGACGGCAGCAAGGGATTCTGGTGCTTCCTTTTGCCCTGAATTCTCTAATTTTGTGGTTGAAATTAAGAGTTTTCAACCAGTCCAAGCACAGCAGAGAGGTGGCTCAGAAATTATTACACCTCTGACAGGGTAGCCTGTCTGTATCTGATTACGCAATACATTTCCATATGCCGGCTTTGTCAAGCGGATGAGACCGACAAGTGCAATATGATGCCTTTGGTACTGGACTTAGCGAAGAAATGAAAAATGACTTAACCACATACGAGCCTCTAAGAGCTGGTCAGCCTGGCCATTAGAGTTGACACCTGTATCCACTGGCGCCGGGGGGAATAACACGCTAACCCCTCTGATGTCACAGCAGAACCGATGCAAGTATATCGAACCTGTCTAACTCAGGCTGAGTGACAATGATAGATGATAGCTAGGGCTTACCTCTGTTGTGGTCAGGCCGGGCATTTTATCACCACCTGCTCAGTAAAAGGTGACAAACAAAGTGAGGAGGAGGGCTCTCGTGAGTAGCTTCAGTATATACCTCCTCGACTAATTGGAACCGAATGTAGGCAACAGTTTAGTGGGTGTCCAACACTCAATCCCTTATTGACTCAGGAGCTGATGAAAGTTTCATCGATGCCACGCTCGTCCGCCAGTGCAGAATTCCCACGACCCAGGTCTAGACTCCTCTGGTGGCTCACGTCCTCAGTGGGAAGAAGATGGCCACGGTAATTGACATCACTACTGTGGTGAGTCGCCTCCTCTGTGGCAATTACATGGAAATCATCCCATTGCATGTCATTGAGTCACCTGAGGCACCACTTATCTTGGGGCACCTTTGGCTATAGCAACAATAGCCTCACATTGATTTGTCAAAAGGTACCATAACGGGTTGGTTCTCATCATTCCTCTCACTGTGTCAATCTGCCACCCGACCACCTGAGTCTTTCATGGAGGAAGATTACCTGGACCTAACAACTATATCCCTGGAATACCTCGATCTGTGTCACAATCACCCAATGGGCAGGAAGGTAGTGAAGCCGTGAAATCAGATATAGGGGTTTATTTAAATCCTCCTCAGGATATCCCCTGTGTGTGCAGCCAGGGAGTGATCCGCGGGGTGCTTCTGGACCTCGGGCTGTTGTAGCTAATACGCCGCCTCTTCTACAAGACTGTGGCATTCCGCCTCGGTGAGCGTAGGCATCTTTTTGGAGAGATTGGTCATTCTGTCACAATTGCCAACGGGCAGGAAGGCAGCGAAGCCGTGAAATGACATATAGGTGTTTATTAACAAGAACAAGACAGACAGCTACAAACTTCAATGACCGATCTGGGGAAAAAAACTCAGACGTGGACTAAATACACAAGACAAGCAGAAAAGAACAGGCAACAGGTGATCACAATTAGGAAATAACACAAGGTAACTAGGGGGGCGTGGCACACAGGAGGATCGGACAAGCAGGTCATGACAGAACCCCCCCCTCAGGGGAGGCGATGGAGGAGACAAGACTGGGAAAACCCAGAACTGACACAGTGGTAGAAACAGGGGTAGAAAACACAATCTGACACAGAACGGGAAACACGGACAGACAGACTAAAAAGGGAGACACAGGGGGAACACGGACAGGCTGAACAAAAGGGCCAGGAGTGAACTAAGGAACCATAGCTGGACAAGGAGCAGAGACAGGAGGGACAAAGGGACGAGGATCAGATAAGGGAGGCCAGACAGGAAAGGTTAAGGGACAAAGGGGAGACCGAGGGAGCCAAGGCAGGGAACTGGCGGCGGCCAGAGGGGTTGCAGGCGACGGAGGCAAGAGCATGAGGAGACAAGCCGAGAGACAGATGCAGGGGACAAGGAGGGAGTCAGAGTGGGCAACCATAGCAGGCAAAGGCACCATCCATCGACGCGCCGGAGCAGGGGGACCCACAGGTGACCAACGAGGAGTCGGAGGCGGGACCGAGGCCAGGCAATGAGGCATCAGAGGGGGACCCGCAGGCGACTGCCGACCCAGAGTCGCAGGACCCGCAGGCGCCCCCCAAGCCCCAGCCAAGGAAAGCAAGGGCGAAGCAGTGACCAGGGTGGGCGGGACCCTGGCCCTGCGCCTATGTCCTCTCCCCTTTCAGGATACTGACAGGAGGGGCTCTTGCTGGGATTGATCTCACCGGGGCGAGGGCAAAGGAGTCACAAGGGAGGTCTCCAAGGGGTCCCACTCAAGCTCCTCCTCCTCCTCTAAGGGGGAAGGAGTGGTGGTCAGACAGTCTGGGACCTTCTCGGGGACAGGGAGTGGTGCTACAGTCATCGGGGCAGGAGTTACAGGCATGGACACTGCAGGGGGCGGAGCAGCAGCCGGAGGCGGAACCTATGGGGGAGCAGCAGCCACAAGCAGCACAGCAGGAGGCGGAGGCCTAGGAGCCTCAGGCGGAGCAGGAGAAGGCAGAGTCGCAGCCGGGACCTCAGGCGGAGCAGGAGGCGGAGGCACAGCCGGGACTTCGGACACAGAGGCTAGAGCATCAACCGCCGAGACAGGCAGGACGGGCAGAGCCGGTGAGACAGGCAGGACATCAGGCGTGGGCAGAGGCAGGGCTTGGGTGCAGCCAGAGGTGAGGCTGGCACTGGAGCCCCTGGTGTAGCTCTGGGCAGAAGTGGTGCTGGTACCTCAGGCGTAGCTGCGGGTGGAGGCGGAGCCAGTACCTCGAGTGTAGCAGTGGTACCCACCGACTCGGGTCCAGCAGGGTGTGCCGCAGCAGGAGCTGCTGACTCTGGGGCAGCAGGGGGCGCTGATGAGATGGGCAGGATGGGCTGGGCAAATGAGACAGGCAAGGCAGGCAGGCAGGACGGGCAAGGTGGGCGAGGCAGCAGGCAGGGCCACGGGCAGTGCAGCGTCAGCCGGCGGGAGGTTGAGCACCTCCGCCAGCAGGTCCAGGGACAGTGCTTCCTGGTTATGCACTGTCCTTTTAAGGGATCACAGGACCAGTAGGATACCGTCCAATACTGCCCTGGCCCCAGTTGAGTTCCGGAAAAGGCGAGTGCCGCCGGGCAGCTATAGGCAGACACTCAGGTTGAACCTGATGGTTTGTGTGCTGGAAACCGCTGTCGCCACCCTTAAGGAAGGATTCCTTCCCATAAGCAGCAGGGCAGGCAGGGGAGAGAAAGGGAGCAGTGGAGAGGGAAACGGCCCCTAAGAAGACCTCTGGCATCTCCTGTCGTCTCTGACTTCTCTGCTTCTTTCTCCTCCCTCCTGCTTCATGCAGCAGAGACAGGGGCAACTCTGGACGCTCCAGCAGCAGACCAGGGGCTATTCCGCTGTCCAGGGCAACCCGTCATATCATTGCCTCGGCCACCGTCTCCCTCAGCTGTTGTATGTTCAGGAACGTGTCCTTTAAAGGGGAAATCCTCCCCAGGATATCCCCCGTGTGTGCAACCGGGGAGCGAGCCGCGGGGTGCTCCTGGACCTCGGGCTGTTGTAGCCAATACGCCGCCTCTTCCACAAGACTGTGGCATTCTGCCTCGGTGAGCATAGGCATCTTTTTGGAGAGATCGGTCATTCTGTCACAATCGCCCAACGGGCAGGAAGGCAGTGAAGCAATGAAATCAGATATAGGTGTTTATTAACAAGAACAAGGCAGACAGTGACAAACATCAATGACCGATCTGGGGAAAACAAACTCAGACGTGGACTAAATACACAAAACAAGCAGAAAATAACAGGCAACAGGTGGTCACAATTAGGAATTAACACAAGGTAACGAGGGGGGCGTGGCACACAGGAAGATCGGATGAGCAGGTCATGACAGATCAGATACTGGTGTTCAGTAAGTCCTGTGCCCCATGCAGGAGCAGGGTTCTTTTTAGTAGGCAAGGAGGATGGGTCATTTCATACCTGTATCAAGGCCTTAATGAGACAACTGTTAAGAATCGCTACCCACTTCCTTTGCTGTCATCAGTTCTCGACCTGCTTCAGGGAACACGGAGGGAACACCGAATTAGACTTATGGAACCCTTACCACTTAGTCCATATCTGTGAGGGCGATGAATGGAAGATAGCCTTCAACACACTCACAAGCCACTATGAGTATCTGGTAATGCTTTTGGTTTGATTAATGCTCCGGCTATTTTCCAGGGTCTCATCAATGATGTCCTATGAGACTTGTTGGACTGGTTTGTTTTCATCTACATAAGCAGGACCAATTTCAATATGTCTGTGAGCTCTTGCGGTGGTTACTTGCTAATAACTTGTATGTTAAAGTCAAGAAATGCAAGTTTCACAGGCATACCATTTCCTTTTTGGGTTTCACCATAGCGGAGGGAATGTTTCAGATGGACTCTGAGAAGGTCTGTGGCTGAATGGCCGCAGCTTCATTCCTACAGGAATCTACAATGTTTTCTTAGTCTCATTAATTTCTGCAGATGTTTTATCAGAGTATATAGCTTAGCTGCTGCTCCTCTTACTGAACTTACTTATACCAAGGTCAGTTTTCAATGGACTGGGCCTCCCAAGCAGCCTTTTCTGACCTGTCCTACAGTTACCCGATCCTACAAAACAATTTGTTGTATAGGTAGATGCATCCAGGAACGGAGTAGGAGTGTCTTATCCCAGCGCTCTCCTTTCGACAATAAGTTTTATCCCAGTCCCGCCTTCTCCCACAAGTTATCTTTTGCTGAGAGGAATTATGATATAAGGGATTGGGAACTCCTGGTGATTAAATTAGCATTGGAGGAATGATGGTATTAGCTAGAAGGCACAAAGGACCCCTTCTTGATCCTGATGGATTATAAGAATCTTGAACATCTCCATTCAGCTAAGTGTCTCAATAATCGACAAGCCAGATGGTCCCTGTTTTTGCCTGCTTCTGTTTTCAGATCTCCTACCAGCCTGATTCTAAGAACTGCAAACCCGATGCACTTTCCTGACAGTTTGAGGGGGTAGATGGAATGAGGGATCCTGCCTCCAATCTTGCAACTAATTGTATTGTAGGAGCAGTGTCCTGGGGAATCGAAGAAGCTATCCATGTGGTCCAACACTTTGTTCAGAGGTGTCCGGCTAACTGACTTTAAGTACCTGATTTTTTACACTCAAAAACACTCCAGTTGGGACACTCCTCTCTCTGAACTTGTCACACTGGGGTCCATAGAACCAGGGCCATACTTCAGCTATGTTTCTGGTGGCCTTCTATACTGCACAATGTTTGCAGCTATATAGCCTCTTGTTCCACCTGTGCCCAGAATAAGAACTCCTCCCAGGCTCTGAATGGTTTGTTACAGCCTCCCATGTGGCCTTGGATTTTGTTACAGGTCTTCCATCATCCAGAGGATTTACAGTGGTACTGATGATTGTTGACCACTTTTCTAAAGTGTCCCTAAACTCCCCTCGCTGTTGACGCGTCTTCAAGTTCCATGGATTGCCGCTAGACATGGTCTCCGACAGAGGGCCACAGTTTGTCTCCCATTTATGGTGGGAGTTTCGTAAGTTGATTGGCGCTACTGCGAGCCTTTCCTCTGGGTTCCACCCATAGATGAATGGTCAGACAGAGATAGCCAATCAAGACCTGGAAAGAGCCTAGCCCCCCACACACTGGAGTCCTGGAGTGAATTCCTCCCTTGGGCAGAGTATGCCCATAACTCTCTGCCCATTGCTTCTACAGGGTTGTCGCCATTTCAGTGTTGCCTGGGCTACCAGCCACACTGATTCCAGCATTGGTGGACGAGATCCTGGTCCTGTAAGTCCATCGTCATCTCTGTCACTGTCAGTGGACCTGGAGGTTAACATGGTCCTCCTTATTACGCTCTTGTGCCCACATGGAGAAGTACGCCAATTGGTGCCGTTCCCAGGCACCTCCACTCCGAGTGGGTCAGAGAGTTTGGTTAAACACTCACTTCCCCACATCTTTCCCTCCACATGCTTTCTCATAAGCTGCCCCCAAAATTCATAGGTCTCTTTTCCATAGCTAAGATAATCAGTCCCACTGCTATTTGTTTTCATCTACCGGCTTCCATCCTCAAGTGACGTCAGGAAGACCACACCCCTGGGGAATCCCTGACCAGTCTTACCTTACTGAACACGTTGTCTGCCTGAGTTACATGCTTCTGCAGCAGTTTTTCTGTTCATGTATAACTATGCCTCTCGGCTGATTCCAAGTTGCTCTAATCAGTGGAGTCTATTTTAGTTTGTCTGATTTTGCACTTCAAAGTGAGATCTTCATGATTGGTTCAAGCGTTTTTTTTCCTATCTGTCTACCCTGGTATTCTTGACCCTCCTTCTGTCCTCAGATTCTGAGATCTGCCCCTCCCGGAACTCCAACGTACATAACCCGACATTTGCCTGCTCACTGACTGAGTACCTGACTGAGCACTCTGATCACCAACACATATCACCTGAACATTGCCTGTTTCTCGACTGCAGTTTTTGTCTTCTGATTTGGACATTGTGGCATGACACTTGTGTTTACCTCATTACCAGTCTTGCGTTTTGCTCTGCCCCAAATAAAGCCGGTTTTCATCCCTGAATCCACGCAAGAGTCCTACTTACTGGCAGTACCTGACACTGATGTGTTTGAGCTACTGCACACCTGAATTTCCCCGAGGAGATGGATAAAGTAAGTAAGGAAGTTTATCTATCTATCTATCTATCTATCTATCTATCTATCTATCTATCTATCTCAAGAAGTGTAGCTGCACAGCAGAGTGTTTTTTTTTTAGG
>JAODKF010000002.1:4093602-4104637 GCA_026779585.1 Mormyrus proboscirostris
TATCTATCTATCTATCTATCTATCTATCTATCTATCTCAAGAAGTGTAGCTGCACAGCAGAGTGTTTTTTTTTTAGGTCAGAGAAATGACACAAGCACCAGTTCCTTAGGTGCAAAGTCAACTTAGCAGTGAGGGCACATGCAGTGTCTGAGTAAGTGTCTTTAGTCCCTTATATAGAAACACCGTGAGACCCCCAACCATCTGCTGAAAGTCTAACAGCAGCCCCTTTCAAATAGACATTTTTTGGGCAAGAGTGCAAGGCTGCAAAGGTCACAGTGATTGATTTCCAGTAAAAATTCTGTGGGTCAGTTACATGCTGCGGATGACCTTTCTGATGGCAGCTGCTACAGAAAGGTGGAGAATGGGGTTGATCACTTTTAGTTGATAGATGTACCAACATGTAGTCTGTTGGGCAAGGGGCTTAGTAACGTAGTTAGTAGGACATATGAGGTCAGGCTTGGAGGGTTTGAGTGAAGAGTCTGGCTGCATAGTATTCTGAGAATAGAAAATATTCTCAAAAAATATGAAAACATGGAAAACAGCAAAATACTAGCAAAATCTGAACATGGGATAATCATACAGATATTTTAAAAATGGGGCAGCATGGTGCTTCAGCATGGTATGCCTCACACCTCCAAGGTTGTCTGTTTACTCCATGTGTGTGGAGTTTGCATGTTCTCCCCATGTCATGGAGGCTTCCTCCAGGTGCTCCTTAGCCCAAAGCTAGATAGGGTCTCTAAATGGCCTGTAATGCATCTATGTATCTAGGTGCCCTGTGATGAACTGGCATCCCATCCAGGGTGTATCCAAACCTTGTGCCCTATGCTGCCCCTCAGACCTCCCAAAACCAGCACCACCACAACCCTGACCAGAACAAGAGGTTGGAAGATACCTTAAAATAGTGATTTTTGGCAGACTAAATATGTTGAGTAGTGTCCATTTATTATCCAGAGATTGAAATATGTCTAAACAGGCATAGTTAATTAAAACACATCAATTACTGAATGGTCCTGGTCTATCTTCCTCAATAGCCAAGAAGACAAACCTAATATTGGCCTCTGGGATCTTACATTTGTAGAAAAAGTGGACGGGACAGACACCGGTCAGTCCACCTGTTTTATATACCCGTATGTTTAAAAATCTACCCAAAATCAATAGTTAACGAATAACATATATATGAGTATTTACTGTAAGACATTTGATTTGAGAGTTTATTTTTCTGTAATAGAACTGATCTACATAATGCTTTAAAGTACATTTACATCTTGGCCTGAGGAGAAACTACACATCATATAAGTGTACTATGTCAGAAGAACTGATCTCCTTAGATATAAGAAATCCTAATGATGAATTCTCTGCATGGACAAGTTGGATCATATACTTTAACAGCTGAAAAGCGTTTATGCTGCATTATGGGTAAACAAGTCATATATCACTTGAGTTATATTTGCTATAACACTTGAAATATAGCTATTCAATATAGCTATAGTCAGCTGTCCTAGTAGAAAATATAATTATACATCAAGATACATGGACTTCACATCATTTAACACACTGTTTTCCACTCTTTATATGCAATCATTTAACACACTGTATTTAGGAAACTGAATGACTTTTCTGTTATAGCTGTTAAATATACAAAAATCATTCAGTTGTTGAAATTATTTCTTCTAAAATTACGGGGAGAGGAAATGCACAGATATCAGCAATAACTAATAGGAAATGTTAGATATCATTCTAGGATCAGTGAAATATATGTATTACAGTAAATCCAAATATGCAGTTAGTCTCACTTAAGCTTTGTGACAGTCTTGTCTTAAATCTATTACCGGTTTTGTCCGGATTAAAAAGGAGTGGGTGCATCACCCCTAGAAGGAGAACTCACTGATCATATCAGAATATTCTCACTACACATGTCTTTGTAAAGGGGAATATATTCCAACCTTACCTTTGTGGTCCCAACAAACTTTGGATCTTCATAAATCACTTATTGTTTTATGCACAGTATGCTTACCATTCATCCTATGTGTAACCTGTGTAATTGATCCTTTTCAGAGTAGGAATCAAAATAAGCAAACAAATAAATCCATTTGTCACATGGCAACCACACTTATATGAAGCCTGTATGCAATTTGTTTATAGCATGTTATGTCAAGAAGAAGAAATTCCATTTGTAGGTTAGGTGAAATATAATATTTGACCCGAAGGGATTTAGTTTACCTAATGTAACTGGGAAACACAGATATGATTTATTTAATATAAATGTTGATACCACTGACAAGGGAATTATGTGAATATTTGTTATATGTTTCAGAAGGAATTTTTCCGTTTTGAAATGTATTGCTTTGACACCTTCTGTAGGGCTCGTGATGTTAAAAAGGTTAATGATCGGTAGGTGCTGTCAGGTCTGTGATGTTAAAAAAACACACCACTGGTAACTACTCAAGCTCTTTGATGAGTGGAATAAGGAGATTTTACATGTTCTGCTTCTACACATGCATTACAAATACATGATGAAATTGATGAAAGAACAGTTTGATGCCCTCTGTGGAATTGCTAATAGAGGAACATTTTACCTACTGGGAGGGAAGAAAAAAAAAACAATACTGAACTCCTCCTTCCCAAATCAAAACTCAGATGACATGTGGTTTTATTAGCAGGGAGGAAAAAAAAATCAATTTTCACACCCAGGTGTTTGAAGATTCAAGGAGGTTTTACTCTCATGCTTATTATAATGTATATGGATAGGAAACATAGAAGGAATGGAAATGCTGATCATTGCAATTTTGCTTTAAAATACAGTAGGAAAAGTATACAAGAAGGATTCATTTCTTTATGGAATACACCAATTTATGCTTGTCTTCCAATTTCTGATGGGATACACAGCTAAATGGATTTTGAGGCTTTTAAACATATATCATTTTAATGACATCTTGCAAATCTTATAATGGAATAAAAATCCAGACTACAAAAATGACTACAAATGGAAATATATTGCTAGAAGCACCAGAGCATGTCAGTGAAAAAAGAAAAGGAAAGAAAAGAAAAGAAAAAGAGCGCTAACTGCGGAGAAACTAGCGATGGGAACCTTCAAAGTTTTCAGAGCTTTTCATTTTCTGCCACGAGCTGCCAACTTCCACAAGCTTCAGATACTAATTTGACTATTTTTGAAGAAATTTAGATCAAAGTTGGATTTCATATATTCATTTATTCCATTTTTAAGCATTCTGAAATGAAACCATAGAAGAAAAAAACAAGAATGAACATCTCGTGTTTTGGACTAAAATTTCAGTTGCTTCTGTAAAATTCCTCTATGATTCGATTTTCTTCGTTTTTGTGTCATGGCTGCTCCGGTGCTAAGGGAGAAGTGTATAGCGTACGGTGATACCTTCAAAAATGTCCCAAACAAGTGGAAATATTACACCTGACCTTATGGTGTGTTCTGAAGTAAACACAACCTATATTCTTTCAAGCAGGAGTTTTATGAAAGCCAGAATTCATGAAGATATGATAGCACAGCACAAGATTTTTTTGCAGAACCATGGTATTGGTAAGGAAAGAGAAAATCGGGGAGAGGGGGTGGTCATGAGGCATTTGCAGGATTTTACGTTTATGTTAAAGTAGGATGCTGAGAATCGAAATAATGAGGTTTAAAATGGAAACAGCATAGCAAGGAGTGGAGTTCTGGGCACAGAGTGTACTTTTAATGCTCAGGCCTGTGACTCAATTTGTTTGGAAATGTCCAGCATTTAAAATACTATAGGAATCTTATAGAAATATACCTCAAAGACATGTATTACAATGACTGGGAGATGTGATGTACAGATAGAATACAGCTCATTCATGTGTCATTCATCAAAAATCAGGGTTTAGGATAAAATGAAAGTGGGTTTTCCTACTTACCCGTTCCTATAAATCCTCACATAAGCTATGCACGCCATAAACAGGCTGACTCTACTGTATGTGTGTTATACATCTCTGTATAATAGTTCTCTGTATAGGTCAGGAATCTCAGGTGAACTGCCATCCTATACTGTTTTTGCCCCAGGCATCCTTAGATGGGCTCCTAACTGTAAACCTAATGAGAGAGCAAAAGCCAAGAATAGCAGAGAATGGTTGGTTATGTACAACTGTTTGGGTCTCTCTGAGAATCCATATTAGTGCCTTAGTTTGAGTTCAGTTCTGAATGTATTTGTGTGTTTACATGTATGTATATATGCATATAAATATATTTGGGGGCAGCATGCAGCTCCGTGGGCTAAACCTGTGTGTCTGTCAAGGTCACTGGTTTAAGCCCCGCCTCAGCACATCAACGGACCCTTAAGCAAGGTCCTTAACCCCCGACTCGCTGGGCACCGCTAGAGGTGGCTGCCCTTCACAGCCGAGCTTGCTCTCATGCAGAATTTCCCCATGGAGATCAATAAAAAGTAAAATTATAATTGTTATATACAAACATCCCAGGGATCATACTGACATAATTATTTACTTCTCCCTCTGTGAAATACTACAGATCATTCTGATTATAAATCGTATTTGATAAATTAAATACTTGGCAAATGAATTATCAAAGTTAGCTGATGTTTAAGTGTTCGGTGTTAATTCTGAACTCTTCAATCATCTGTAGATTATATCTATCAGATACGGGGTCATTTACGTTTTAAAAGATTCATGTTTATATGATCACCCAATGACTCTGGGCTAAGACCACCCACTTAAAGAATGTGCTTAGATATTTAAATTATGTTTATACCAGGATTATAAGAACTAGGTCTGGAAAAGCCATCTGCTGCTCACAAATTGAAATAAAATGAAGAAAATTTGCAAAAAAAAAAAAAACAGAAGCATTTTGAGGAGATGGACTAAATGAAACAGGGGTCAGTGTGGGCACTGGATGCACAGAGGTAAATCGGAAGATGATGGAAAGAAAAAACAACACATTATTAAAATAAGGATCAAGGATAAAGTGGGATAAGCTGGAATTTTAAAGGATTCTGGCAAGCGGCGAAGGATTAGCCTCTTATGCCGCTGTCGATTACCGACGTAAAGTTAAGTTACAGCAAGCAGAGTGTACACATGGGCTGAAATCCCCTACGGCTGGCGAGTGTGTTCTGTTTGCTCACTTATCTCTCTCAGACCTGGGGCTAGGTCAAGCTGGAAAGAACAAGGCATGGGAACGGTCTGAAACCTCATTTAAACTGCTGCTCTAACTTGACTGACTGTTGCATTTTTCGCTCATTCAGTGTTGACCTTTATGCTTTCACTGAGGTGGTCTTCAGACAGGTATGTCTCATCATGGCTGGTTGTTTGGGTCATGGCAGAGACAGTAACTCAGTCTGTCATGAGGTTAATCTCTCACAGCTGAGATCTGTCCTGTGTGCACAAGGAAAGGCTGGCATTGTTTTGTAAGTTCTGTATCAGTCTAAGCTCACAGTGTATGTCCTCTGGAAGGATACTCTTCTATATATTTTATATAAATCACTGTGCAGGGTCTCCAAAAGAATCTCCTCTAGATCTATGTAGGTCTGAGACAGCCCTGTGAATTTAAACATGAAGTTGGTCCTTAAGACTTATGCAAAATGAAATTGCTCTGCAAGCTAAGGAAAGGTGGGAAGCCCTTTAATATTAGCTTTTGCACGTAAATAGTTAAGACAGAACTTACTTTACATGTCTCGTGTTGGAGATCTCTTATTAGATTCTGCAGGACTACCAGTAGTGACGCTTGATTTATCACATACCATCAATCAAAGGCTAGTTTAACAACTTCCAGTTTTGTTACTGTTTTGGAGTCCACTGGGTTAAACCAGACTGAGAAATAATCATGTTGCCATGTGATTCTTAATAGGATCTGGTGCAGCTACTGTAGGAGGCATTCTGAGCCTGTTAATAACTTCCACGTGAGACACGAAGTGGTGAATCATTGCACGTGACACACTGCGCCATGGTGTACCACAACAACAGGCTGTTGGTGTCATTATGCACGCTTTCTGCAAATGTGGCCAATCTGAAGCATTTGCCTCCATGCACACAATAAAGATCTTCTGCGTTATTGGGGATCTCGTCTCTGTATGCGATATTGCTGCTGCCCGAAGCTCTAGCGTGATTCAGGACCTGCAGACTAATTTATAATCAGTTTTCCCTCTTCCAGTAGTAGCCTTAATGGTTATATAGTAAATATTTAAACTATCCGTGTATGAGTTTTTCAGAGTATAATTTATCTACGCCTGCTAGGTTAAGGCTTTGGCAACATAATTGGAACCCTGTAACTGAAGCAGCCATTAGCGGATTAGCCAAACCCTCTGTTCTCTGGCAGCAGTCTGCTAACAGATATTAGCAATAACACCATCACCAGCTCTGGATAATGACGTAAGTTAATCCAACATCCTGCATCTTACTCTATGCCATATTCACGCGACCGACTAATAACTGAGGATCACCGAGTGAAACACTGATTTATGGAATATGTAAATACAGGGGAAAACGAGTTATACAAATGAAGCTTTGGAAATGCAAGCACCAACGTGAGTTTATGTGTTTAAACACCCACATACACATTCACAGGAATATGCATTTAATGTAGAATTTGTTCATTTGACTTATAATCAGTTTGATTAAAAAATAAGAACTCAACATGTTTTAAGCTGAATATAAATATTACTTCCAAATGTTAACATTTTGTCTTCTCATTATTGCAGAAGAGTCCGGTGTGCATTTTTATTAAAACATTTCTTGCAGTTTATGGGAAGTACTGCTACAGGCTGATAAACTTGCAGCTTATTAAAAATTAATTTAGGACAATAGACAGTAATAAACAAGCAATTCCAGTCATTAAATTGTGAGGTGCGTTTTATTATTTAACTTTAAATTGTCACAAAGCATGCATATTTGCTCGCAATGCTCAAAACAACTAATTGATATGCATTAATATATTTTGAAATATATTTAATTTTGCCGGGACTCATTAAAAAGGGAGATATGATTAAGCATGTTGCGGTTTCATTTTAAGTCCCTGTCATTTACAGGTTGTGTTGAATTAATAATGCATATTGTTTTCATAACGGAAGTGAGAGCTGTATGGATAAAGTGCTTATATATGCATATTTGTTCCTGGGGCTCCTGGTAAGGTGCATGCAATAGAGAATATGTTTCTAGCAAGAGTCACATGTTGTGTTTTTTTATATATATTTAGATAGTAGCAGTGAGGCCCCCTAGTGCCCCTTTCCGGTATCTGATACTGTTGCTAGCAGCTTGGCCTACAGCTAAAACCATCCTTGACCCCAACGATTTTTTTGTTTTCATATAAGTAATGTTTCATTTCAAAAATATCTTGGTACGCAAAGGAGGGGTAAAATGCATACTTAACAGGAGAATCATTGATTGAATTTATTGTGCTCAGGGGTTTCTGATCTGCAAATTGTTGCGCATCGAATGGACTCTGACTTCACATTATGTATTCGCGTACAGTTTGTTTTCTCCGGCAGACAAACCGCAGTATCGATCGATATGTGTTTTCAGAGACTATTACATCGATAGCCACGTGCTAATCAAGCCCATCGCTGGCCTCACAAGCATTACGGAGCAAAAGAACAATGCTTTGGGATTATGCCCAAGAGGAAAAAAAATAATTAAGCAGTCCCCCTGGGATACACGGTCCACGTGTCTGGGATGCAGTCTAATTTTGATCAATATTCACTTTCAATGTGATTTAGTGTTTAATCTGATGCAGTTTGTGTGCATATACTTTTTTTTCAATAACCACAGGCTGACAAGCAGAAACATCAATAATAGGAAGCCCCTCTTATTGATTTGATTGAGGTTAATGTGAGAGACGTGACCTCTCAGCGGGTGGAAGGGAGTCCCAGGGCTGTCCATCAGCTCAGCCCAGCCCGGTTTTGGCGAACCTTCTACAAGCCAGCCCACCTGAAAATTCTTTTTTACGAAATATGCAGTTCATTAGTATTGTTTGCTTGAACAAAGAAAAATTGGTATCTAAAATAATGACAAAAAAGGTCTTGGAACATTTTTTATTGAATATATTATCTCAAATTGGCAATTCCTCAAGAATCTAAAGGATCAGAACTGGTTGTACTGTGTCCCTGATAACTCAGTGGACAATAACTGAAATGTATTTTTTTTTTCTCTTAGCAAACACTGTACTTAACCTTAAATCTTATTTTTGAATGACCCCATGAAGAAGAGGTAGGCAATTTAATGCAATTAATGAGAATCTATAGTGTAACATAAAATCCATTCATTTTCCGAAACTGCTTGTCCTATTCAGGGTCACGTAGGATCTGGAGGCTATGGACACAAGGCAGGGAAGAACCCAGGATGGGGTGCCAATGCATCACAGGGCGCCAGCCCATCTCAGGGCGCCAACCCATCGCAGGGTACCAACCCATCGCAGGGCACCAATCCATCACAGGGTACCAACCCATCACAGGGTACCAACCCATCACAGGGCACCAACCCACTGCAGGGCACCAAACTGTCACAGGGCACCAACCCATCACAGGGTACCAACCCATCGCAAGGCACCAACCCATCACAGGGCACCAACCCATCACAGGGCACCAACCCACTGCAGGGCACCAAACTGTCACAGGGCACCAACCCATCGCAGGGTACCAACCCATCACAGGGCACACTCACACATCATTCACTCAAACATACACACCTATCGATAATTTAGAAACTTCAATTAACCTCAGCATGTTTTTAGACTGGGGGGGGAGCGGGATCAGGGTACCTAGATGAAACCCCACAATGACACGGGGAGAACACGCATCAAACCCTGGTCCCAGCAATGCTGCCCCACTGGGAATTTAGTTTTAAATATAATAATATATGTAAAATGTAATAGTTCCATTAAATTTAATTGCTAGATATGTGAATAACTTATTATATTTCACTTAATCGTATGGCTTGGAAAAGCATTGAAATAACTCTGGCTTGAACAGGAGGAATTTATGTTTTTAACTATTGACTTTACAGGTTGAGCAGCTTAATGGCTCAGTGTTAAACGCGAGCAGACCCACAACTCCAAGATTGTGCTTCTGATCCCTGCTCTGACCCCATATGTTCGGGGTCGGAACATTCTCCTTGTATTCATAAGGGTTTCCTCTGAGAATTCTAGATTTCTCGTCCAGTCCATAGATGTAGATCATTGTCGCGGAATTGCCAGTATTGTTTGTGCGCTGTAATGGACTGGTATTCCATCCAGGGAGCCTCGTGTCCTGGGTTTCCTGAGATACAATCCAGCCTCACGGTAACATTGCATTGGACAAGCACATCTCATGGATTAATTGGCTTTAGGTTTTACAGTGGCTTCCCTTTTTTAGTTTGTCCTTTTGCTGCTTGTACAGTGTACTGCTTTATTCGCAACATGAGTAACTTGCAATGTCAACATTGACAATCCTATTAATATGCCACTTTGGAAGGCTAATAAAATGCGGAATGTTGAAAAGGACGACATGTCTGTTGTCCTGGCAGATTCAGTGAGCAGTCTAGGGGCTTTATATTGCTGCACAGTGGCAGAGGGGCCCGGAGCGGAGGAGCAGCCACTTACTCCATTTTTACAGGTCAAGTCTTCATTCACAAAAATAACAATACAAAACAGAGCTGGAGATATAGATAGATAGAATACAATGTGAAGTGATCCAACGATGGGCCCACTTTTTGAATTATCTTGCCAAATAACCTTTGCGACAGAAGATTAAACATTGATGTGCTGGAGCTATCTTCGGCATAAACACCTGCCTAAGTGGTTTTGTATTAGTTAGACGTTAATTCGATGCTGCCTGTATCCTGCGGGCTGGTTAAATGTTGCCACGGTCTAAGCTGACATCAGTCATAAGAGCCAAGTTTCTCTCTCAGAGTCTCAACACGGTTGAACCCATTTAGGTATCGGTTCTATTTACCCGTTTTACAAATTGAAATATGACTTTTTTTTAAACGCAAAATCCGTGGAGATTGTCACTCTGGGCTTGCACAAGGCTCATGATTTGCTAAATTACAAAAAAGGGGAATAACAGGATATGTGTGTAATTAGTGAAAAATAGTGTCTGTGGAAAAACAACTAACAGTATTAAAGCTTAATTGTTTATCTGAGGGCTGATATGCCTGCCAAACAGCATCTCAAAACTGCCAAGACTGTTAAACATTATGCACAAGCGTTATACAGATTGACTGTGAAATTTAGAATTAATAAGGGCTAGAACAATGAGCCTCCTTATGGCACAGTGCTTTGCTGTGGTTAGGAGGCTTGTGTGCATCTGGGAAGCTTTGAGCTACGTTGCTTGGAGTTCCTGACAGGGTCACCCATGGCAACCAGGTCTTGACAGAGATGCCCGACTAAACATACCATCTATTCTGGGCAGCAGCAACATAGGATTGTGTTGGTGGTAGATGGTCACAGTGGTGACAACAACATACTACTTGAAATTACACAGAAAAAGACAATGACAAGCCTTATAGACAAATGTAGTCCTTGGAAGTCAACATCAACATGATGACACTATATAATATAAATAAGAATAAGGATATTCATTCATCTTCCATACCTGCTTGTCCTATGCAGGGCCACAGGGGTCCAGGGCACATGGGCCCATGGCAGAGAACAACCTGCAGGGGGCGCCAAATGCTTCTCAGGGCACATGCACGGATAATGATTGCACCACTGTGCCCTCCCTGCAGGTTGTTCTCTCAGTCAGTTATATTAATTATGATAATAATGAAAGTTGTGTGAGTAGTGATAGAAGGGCATGACACTATCAAGAAGGGATTTGCCAAAAACCATTACGAGCTACCCGGTTTCCACACAGTCCAAGAAAGGCAGAAGATTCCACTGATTGGTACTGCATACATCCTCCACAAAATACTAGGCTAATTAACTTAGGTACTACTCAGTGGCCATTAGCAAGATAATAATAATAATAATAATAACAGCCAACTACAATAATATAGCAAATTACTACTAATAATAATGATAACAATGATGATGATGATGATGAGGGTGATGATGATAGAATGAGGTCTG
>JAODKF010000002.1:4109023-4128261 GCA_026779585.1 Mormyrus proboscirostris
GGGGGGGGGCCCCCCCCCCAACCCCATCTCTTGTATTTCATGATGCCGGGAAGAGTAATGTAGCAATCTCAGGGTCCTAATTTTATTATGATTCTGTGCTGTCGCAGGCTTCCTGTTCTGTTCATTTTCAATCAGCTGCAGTGGCTTTCCTGCTGCGCCCTCGGTGCTTTGAGCACCGCGAGAAGGATCATTCATTTAAATGACTGATATGTTTCCATGATCATCGGGGCCCCGCTTCCTGTTGTTCCTCCTCCGCAGCCACATTTTCCAAATTCGATTGTTATATCTGTATCTGTTCCTCATCGATTTGCTGCCTCGTGGCCCCACCGTTCCCTCCTCCATCATCGTTTCACCATCATCTCGTTTTTTTGTCGTTGTTCTTCTCAGCGCCTGCTTTTTCATCCCCTTTTAAGGTCATTTTTATTTGAAAGGGAATCCGGGGCTGAAATGTAGACATTGGGGCATATAGAAGGAAACATTGGATAAAAGAAGGACCGCATGACCATGTTAAACATTCTATAATAATAATAATAATAATAATATGAAGAAAAAAAAATAATAAGCAGAATACAAAGCATACGAAACAAGTAAATTAGGTGGAAATGCAGATGAAGAAATGTTTTTTTGTTTAAAAGTGCTTCTTACATTTCAGTTAAAGTTATTTATATAACCCCCCCCCCCCTTCCCACCCCCTGGTTTTAAATATGGTTTTCTGGAGTGGAGCATAATTCACTTGCTAAACTGGCTAATGAGTTTAGAAACCTTCAGCTATGAACACCATATCCATATACGTGCTTTTCCATGAATGTCACATAAATATCGGGGGGAGGACATAATGTGTAAAGATTTCATTACACATTCTTTTGTTGCTAGCATCCAATGGATAGTACACAGATTATTCTAGCTGAGATATCTCATTCAATATTACAACAGACTCTCTCAGAATATCAGCCAGCTACATTTTGCTTACCAGTCCAGCTCATTAACATTCATTATTCAACTTCCCTTCCGAACCTTTTTTAATTATAATGTAGAGATTCCTATTATGATATTACAGAAACTTCACACGGCACTTCAAGCATGTAACTGAATGCAGTTTAGGTGAGACCAGTGGCAGTGTGTATGAATGTGTGTGTGCGTGTGTGCGCGCGTGTGTATCTGTCTGTGTGTGAGATTGTGTGTCTGTGCAGAACAAGCAGGAAAGTTAACAGTATCTCTCTGTCATTCTCTGCTATGAAAGAGACTTTTGTAAATGTCTGTGACGCATTATGTTGGGGCATCTTTAATAAGTTTAAATATGTATAAAATCTCCCAAACCAAACTATAGTCTTATGTATGATATCATGTAAACAAAACAGTGTTATGGATCTAAACATAGATTCAATAAATTCAATTATGTACGACACACAGACGTCTACTTGTCTCTGCCCTCTGTTTGTATCCCTCTCTTATTTGTTGGAGTCCTGTCAGAATGTAAGTCAATGAAAATGAAGTCCATTTCAGCCAGACTACCTGAAATCTGACACGTTATCCGACAAAGCAAGAAATCCTGCTTTGTGAAACAGGCCCCTGCTACTTCCTGCCCAAGTAACTCATTATGGCTAGGGACCCATCCCCCCAGTCAAATCCAGGTCTTCATAATTAAATAACATATTTCAAATGCAATTATTTTCCTATAAGACAAATATTTATTACTATGTAACATTTGTCAAAGTGGCAAATTCGCATTTACCTCTGTATAATGCAAAATTGATGGCTCAACATCCCGACCCCTAATCGTCCACTCAGTGACAATTCAACTAATTCACATAATTCAATCATCATTTATGTTTTTGAAAGTCTACATACCCAAGGTAAAATATAAATGAATGAATGAATGAATGAATGTCCTTTTGTCAAAAAATATATATCTCAGATAAGACAAAGTCCAAATCAGTTAAACTCCCTGTTGGTTAAAGTCAGTCAATTTGAAAAATAGTCAAAGTCTGTTAATTAGTCCAATGACTTGTTTTGAGTATAACTTATTGAGGGGTATCTCCATGCGTTGTTCTTTGTCATGACCTTTGTCCTCTGTTATCTGGGAAGGTTTTCATTATTTGCCCAAGGAGTTTGGCAGCAAGGTGTCATCACATCAAGAGGATGTCTCTGGTTTTCAGGTCCTTTTGAGGAACTTTCTGATCCGCTTCTACCATTCATGCATTAGTGTAAGATACCCCTTTGTCCATCATTTCCAGAAAAGGTTAATGATGTATAAGACTTTGTTTACAGGCATAAAACTGGTTTCTTCTTCAATTGTAGCAGGTGGTTAAGCAGCAATTCTGCTAGATATTGGTGGTCTTTGGATTCTGTGCATGGTGAAGCGGAACAAACCACAAGTTAATCCAGACCCAGCTGATAATGCACCTAATGACTTAATGTGTTTAATGTAAAAAATAATTAAAGTGGTTTGAGGTACAAATATACAACATAGAACCACCAAACTTTGCACACACATAACTCATCATAATCTACCCCCAATGACAGAGAGTCTAAACAATCATTGAGTTTTTAAAAGTCCCATTAATGATATATATTGATGTGTTTATTAAAAGTCATTGTCAATTCATTAAAGTTCATGAAATGCTGTTCTGTCTTTCACACCACTGACTTTGCAAACCTTTGACCAGAAAGTCTGAAAACCCCTAATCTAGGGTCAGTAACTTTGTGACTGATTATGAATCTTCTTCATATTTATAAGTCACTTCCTTGCACCACTAAGGGGAGATTCTGAAGTAGGGTTAAAGGGCAGAAGTCCATTATCTGTGTACATTGCAAACAGCATTATGTCTTAACTCAGGCAAGTGCCAATTTTAATTCATGCTCTGTCCTGACAAAGTTTGTCCTATTGTTTTTCCAGTGCTCACCCTGGCATTGCAGTTTGAGTCAGCTCTGCAGCGGTTCTGAACGTTCACCGTGTGCTCCTGGTGTTGTTCAGCCCTCCAGGCTTGGTTTGGCTCTGCCAGCTGAGGATCTACATGTGTGCAGATCTCTTCCGGCAGTGTTACCCGCATCTTGGTCCAGAGCAGAGTGATCCTCTGCAGTAATCTGCAACAGCTCTGCCAGCATGAAAAACGGGAGGAGTGTGCAGCCATTCTGCCGTTCACTGTGATAAGAGGTGCACTAAAATTAATAAAACTTCCTTTTATGAGAAAATTCAATTCTATACTTCAAGAATTTCTAGTCCTTGGCTGAAAATCAGTTGTTGCTTTTAGATTTTTAAAAACAAAGCAGCTAAAAAGCACAGCAAAAGCTAAGAAAGGAAAGTGCGAAGCGTGAAAATGTGACTAGTGAAAAGAAGTACAGCAGCAATAGGTAAAGTTTGTAATCTTTTTTTTTTTGTTTTGCTTTGGGGACATCATTTGCTTTTTATGGTGTTCAGATGAACATATTTCAGGTAAGGCCACACATTTAAATACGCTCCCATGGGTAGAAGATGTTAAGATGTTCACTTCCTGGCTGTTACATCTTTAAGGCAAGGCAAGTACATTTTCATACATCAAGCAATTCAAAGTATCTTAAAAAAACTAGACAAAATATTAAACTAGACACCATATAAATCACATAAAATTATTAAATGGTAGCAAATCCTAAAATAATATTAAATAAGTGCAATCATTGAAATTAAAGGAAAACCACAGAAAAGGTTTTAATTTACATTTAAAAATTCCTAAGGTTGGGACACACTTGAGATTGTGGTCCACATAATGGCTAAAAGCTGTTTCATACCTCCAAAGGATCTAAAAAGCCTACAAGATGTAACAAATCATGGAACTGAATCAGGCAGCCAGTCCTGATCTTCCCAATACTCAGGTCATGTTCTCCAGTCAGTTTCACCCAAGTGCTTAGCACCTATAACCAATTGCCCAGATGTGTATATAAACTCATAAGTCAGGTTTCTCTGGTGCGAGATATTGAGAGTTTACTCCTTACCAAGTGTTCCACCAGATCCGTTTCCACTGCAAAGAAGCGCTCTTTTTCCTACTTGGAAAAACTGTTGTTATAATAGCTGTCCACCAAGTTGCCAGTGCACCTGACTTTTGAAGGGAATGGGAAACGATATTCTGACACCCCCAAAAGTAATTACAAGATTAAGTACAATTTTTTGGACCATGCCCCTCGCGCTGTGACTATTTTTCCACAAGTTGGTTGGCCATGCGCGAAAAGAACTTGTGCCGTGTTGTTCAAACCGTGCGCTTTAGATGGTTAAATGAGGGCCCATTATCTCCATTCTGATCTACCCATTTATAATTTGATCCCTGGATTACATGTTTGCCTGTCTTTGTCCCTTTCTGGTTTTCACCTTTTGACTTTGTCTGACGCTGCATTTTTTGGATTGTGTTTTGGCTTTGTGTGTTTTAAAGAAAGCATGGATTCTTCAGTGCATGGACCCTGCCACCTTCTTCATGCAAGGTTTGTATTCTTTATTGACATACGTGACATGTTTTGGATCATAATAAATAAGTCATTTAGAGCTTTGTACATGAATAACAATACTTTAAGGGTGATGTGAGGAAACCCTGCACTTTGATCTCAAGTTTTCAAACTTTATGTCTTTCTCACTGAGGGAAAGTATATGCGTATTGGAAAGTCAGGGGAGCACTGAAAGACTCCACCATATTGAAAGAAAAGGAATGAATAAGATGTTTAATATCTTGCAGTTTAATTATATCATGAGTCTGATATAGCCACTGAATCTACAGTAAGACCTCCTCCAGAATTACCCCAAGATTTTTACCTGGATCATAGTATCTAGATTGTTAGAGTCAAGCTATGTACCAAATCCTTCCCTCTTTATAACCAAAAAGAATTCTCAGTCTTGTCTTTGCTTTATTAAAGAAAGTTTAGTGGCATCCTGTTTTATCCAGTTATTGACACAGAAAATCAACAGTAGTTCTTTTACTGAAACAGCTAAGTAGATTTGGGTGTTATTTTGTGTAACTGTGATAGGCCATATTGCTTGCTTGCAAAATTTGGTAAATCAGAAGCAAATAAGGATTGAACAACAGGCCCAAGAATTGATCCCAGGGGGACTCCATATGCTACAGCCATTCACTCAGATTCATCGCAATAATGACAAAATAAATGCCAGGATTTTACATAAATCCAGAACCACCTAAGTGTCATTCCTGTTAGCACTGCCCAATTTTCCAAACTGTCTAAAATATAAAAGGCTAGTTCAACACGCAGGATATGCAGGATTGGTGTCATTCGCTGTGGGAGAAGGACAACCCAAATGCAGACAGTGGGAATGTTAAAAACCCTTGCTGAGGTTGTTTATTGAAGGGAACAGGCAGAATTGCACACGTAGATGGAGGAGAATGACCGAACCGGGAACACAGGACTAAGAGACACTAATATACATGACTAACAGAGGAGTAAATACAAAGCAGCTGGGGCTGGTTAACAAGAGGGCAGGAACAAAAGGTAAGACTAACACACTTCAGGCATGGATGGCTGATTGGAAGCCATAGCAGCTGAGGGAAACGCAGGGATCAGACAAGCAGGGTGGGGCTGAATGTGACAGTCCAGCCTCTCCAGGTATGCCAAGCAGTGTGAGGAGCGGACCCAAAGGAGCGGACCCAAAGGACCGCACGGAAGGATGAGCACATGGGACCAGGACACGGGGCAGGACCAGGGACACTGGACAAAGTCATATAACAGACATGTATACTCTCAGGACTGAAGACCTGGGGAGACAAAACTGAACCAGGAACTGGACTTGGCAGACTCCCTCATTGGGAGACAGAGACCCAGCCTGCCCCTCTTTGGAACTTTCCCCAGTACTGGGGACCTTTCCAAAGTTGGGGACTGGTGTGATTTAAGTGCTGGACAGGGGTCTGCAGAGCAGGACTCAAGTCAATATCCAGAGGGAACCACTTCAGTTCTTCCAGGCTTAATTCCTCCAGGCTGGTGGCTTCTGGTGTACCAGGCACAAGGCAAGTGGCAGCCGGTGAGTCAGGGCCAGAGCTGGTGGCAGCTGTTGGAATCTGAGGTAAGACTAACAAACTTCAGTCACGGCTGATCAGAAGCCATGCCTGGGGGAAACCCAGCAGTCAGGTATAAGCAGGTAAGGGGTGGATGTTACGATAACTGCTTAAGTTTTCAAGCAACTTACAGTATGAGAGCAGTTTCACTGTAATGAGGTTGGAGGCCGGACTGAAAGTCATCAAAATAGCTGCGCTCAAGAAGTTGCTTAGTTGATTGAAAATGACTTTTTCAATAAATATATCGAAATAGGAAGGGTGATTTGAAATAGGTCTATAATAGGTCTATAATTGTTTAATATGGCGTGATCCACGTTTCTCTTTTTCAGGAGGGGCTTAATAACTGATTTTCAATGACTGTGCAAAGACTCCTGATATAACTGAGCGAGTCTTAATTAAGCTAGTTAATTAAGTAAAAAATCTTTAAAAATACCTTCAGAATTTAACACTGAGACAAACGGATGGAGGGTTTAAGATGCTGAACTGCCCTCTCCAGAGTATTGCAATGGTACATTCAGGCAAAATGGCCACATTATTCCTGTGTGGCGGAGTGTCTGCCAGATTCTCTGCGCCGTGTAATCTGGTACTGATAGCTAATCTAATAATTTTGATTTTATTACAGAAAAAAAAAAAAACGCTTTTTGTGTTGCTAAAAGCTCATGGCCTGACTGTGTCTGCGGGTTTATTAGCCTATCAACAACAGTAAATAAAGTGCACATACTGTAGATGCTCCTATTAATGACTATAGAGAAAAATAGACTGTCTAAAATTGCTTAATTCAGAGTTGCAAAATGACGTTTCTCGCTATAGAGGTTATAATAGATCCAAAGTTTCATTTTCTTCACTTGCACTCAGGATTTCTAAATGGTGCTTTTTGCTTGCTAGAAAGGTTTCTTTTCTCTTTTCTTTTACCTTAATAAGTCAGGAAACAGACCTGAAGAATTTTAGAGTTAAAATTCTCAAGAAGTAAAACTAGAGTCTGCTGCTAAGCTTCCCTAAATAGAGCATTCCTGGTTTCTTTTATGTCCCTTCTTTGACAGAAACTGATCTTCTTTGGATAACTGGACAAACTAAAGTATCAAATGAAATACAAAAATGCTCAGACAGAGCTAAATCTCTAACACTAGCCCAATGTCTGCCTTGCAGCATGAGAAGACCAACATGCTATGACGTATAAAAAAATTCAAATAGAACAAAATGATCTTTGGCAGTATGGACATAAGGATTATCTATGCAAATATTCAAATTTACAGCGTTAACTAAGCAGTGGAAATAAGTGGTAGTAGTTCCGAAAAGTCACCAAAAAAATATTCAGTTTTTTTTACAAGTGTGGTTTACCTTTCATCTCACAATACATAGATATTTTAAGGACTCAGAATCACCGGGTGACCTCTTCTTGGAATGCATCCTTAAAAACAAAAGGCAGCTGCACAACCACCTTTGCTGCCAACTCGAGAAGCAGAAGGAGCTGAAATGTGTGTTTGTGTGTGTGTTGGGGTGGGACTACAGATTCAATGGCAACATTTGCACTACAGCTGTTATCTAACCATGTTTCTGTTAAGAGCATAAAATCCAGTTTATATGGAGTAAGACAATCAATAACTAAAAACAAATTATTTGTACGAGTTCTGTAGGTTCTCACTGGCTTCTTTTGCCCCAACGTTCTTCAGCATATTTCAAAATGGGTTCTTTGCTGCTGTTCCATGAGCTTGAATGTAGCAGAAATTCAAGGATCTAAAAAAGCATATATCTGAAATTTTAGGTTATGTTGTGACACTTTTTCACCTTCACAGGTAGCATTGCGAGTTTACAATCTGCAGTGTCAGCCCCCGTACGCTCTGTAGACACCACAGCAATGGCAACAGAATCCGTTCCTTTAACATCGAGTTGTCAGTACTCTTTTGTAACTTCATGACAAGTGCATTCCTGTTAGGCAAAGCTTCATTGATCTAACATTTGAATGAATTCCACAGGTTCAGATCCTACTGCAGATTTATTTCCCAAGCGAATCTTCAACCAGAATTCCAAGTCTAAGCTGGTTAAATTGATCGTCACAAAACAGTTTGAGGGATATCAAAAACTGTAGTCATTAGAGCAGGAGTCATACACAAAATAGTCCTAAACTGTAATTAGTGCTTAGATCGCAACTTAGAGATGAGATGCCAAACATTGGTTATGTTTGCATGGGTGTAAGTGGCTTAGCTGGTATTACGGAACAGGTGAAATTAATCGGATAACTGGAGCAGTCGATTTCAAAATTCAGGTTTGCAGGGGTGTGCCAATCGATGTGTAGAACACCAAGCCGTTTCTTCTGACATGAGCTACACATAAGGCATTTTTTGCAGGCTTTACTTAGATATCCTTTTGTAAGACAAGCAAAACAAAGTCCATTCTTCTTTAATAATTCAGTTTTATCCTTATGGGAAATTCTTGCCATCTGCTGGCAAGATTGTATTGCATGGTCTCCTGAACAGAAAAGGCAAAGTTTGTTCAATGCAGCCTTTATATAATCTCAATCGCAGTTTTAGGATTACGATCTTGCTTAAGCATTCAAACATTCCCAAATTTCGGCTCAAGTAGATGGTTTATGTGTAATCATACCTCAAGCAGAACACAGCTCGTAAGGAATTTGCCAGCTACTTGTGAAATGGAGAATTCTGAGTAGATACCCTTCTGTCAGGCTGTCCTGGAGCTTAAAATGAAAGAAATCTTTTTTCAGCAAGGTAACTTCGAGATAATTCTAAGGGAATTTTTAGATGAAACGTTGTTACAAGTTTAATTTGTGACACCAATACCCTGAAAGAGTAGAAAAAGTCCATCAGATGCACGCAATTTCTCAAAACTGTTGCGATCGTGTGATGGGCAGGATCCGGGAGACAGAAATGCAAAGGACGGGGTTTATTCAGGATGGACAGGTAACCACACAGTACAAATGTTAATGACAGACCTGGGGAAACAGTCTTGAACACAGACTAAATACAGGACATGACATCAGAATGAACGCAAGACAACTGGTGCGATGAGAATTCACACGCGGGTAACGAGGTGGGCGTGGCACACACGAGGACTGGATGCACAGGTCATGACAAAAACAACCTCAGTTTTGTATTTTATGTATGAATTCAAGGATTTAAGATTGCAAAAATGGAAAGGAAGCAGAAGACCGTACAGATCTCAACATAGATTCATTAGGTTCAATGAGGTAGAACTCAGATCTCTACTAGATGAACCTTTACATGGTGTTAAAACTGTTTCCAGCATCTTTCCCAGTTCTGCTACATTCTCTCCCTGTCTTGAATAATAGAGGTATGGAGAATTGAGGTATGGAGCCGTATCCTCTTCTGGTATACCCAGACAGTCGTAATTAAATAATCATCAAAACACAACATCTTTAGAAAACAATTACTTTCTTAGATAACGCGTTTATCAATTCATTACACTTGTTCATGTAACAAATTAGGTTGCAAAACAAATTGAATAAAAGTGTCCATTAAATAAATATAATGTATGTATCTAACAAATTTACTATTATTTAAGCAATACATAATTGCATAATTAAGTCATTTTGTTCGTCAACCAAAATTAAATTGCAACAAAAATGGCTCCAAAATACTGGCACAGAGTATCAGTGCTTTCAAAATAAGCCAAATGTAGGCATTTTGGTTTTATGTAGCCGGTTGCAGGAAAATCCAAATGTGACATACACAATGCTAAAAGAATATGGGTTACATCTTCCATTGAGATCACTCGGTTGTACTCTTTACCAACAAGTACAAAACATTCAGCAAGGAGCGGGAGTCTGATTGTTTGTTTTCTGTAAGATATGATGGAAACATCGAACGTTAAGCGAACGTTGAGGTTGCTGTCCCAGCCAAACCGTGTAATGGTCTCTGTAACCTTTCAAACACAATTTCACAAAAGAATGCTCTGTTTGTTCAGCAAGCCAAAACAAATCTAATTACGAATAGTCTGAAACGACTTGACCTTTATTTGTAAGTTGCTAGTTTTCTTGGGTGTAAGCCATTTTATTTTATCTTTACAGCCGGGTGTTTTTTTTTTTTTTTTACACAGCCTTCTGTAAGTATTGTGACAAACAACTTAGTATCATTTATCTATAGCAGTTTATTAGGTGTGGCTCAAATTGCTCCTTTTATACACCAAATTTGTAATGTTTCTGTCTTTTCATTTTAGAACAAAATGGCATTAAGCTGTTATTGGTGAACCAGTATACTGCAGTATAATACTGTAGTGTTATGATGTGGTTTTGAAGCGTGATTTTGAATCACGTTTCAGGACTTCTGTTCAAAGGATGAAGATGACATAGTGGTATATTAACAAGTGCCTTTTATTTAAACAGGACAAATTAGAACTTTGAGCTCTGTGATCGCCACTCACACATTCTCTCAGCACATTCTTTCCTGAACAGCTCGCCCAAAAACCCCTGCATGCCACTACTAGGAGGTCATATCCAAACTTCCAGAAGCCCTCAGGGCAGAAATTATGCATTATTTCTGGCTCACCACTGGTACTAGACCTTATAGAAACAACAGTAGTGAGTCTGCTAATTAGGGTGGTCTGTCTTGTTGCACAGCACGACACATGGACACACACACATATCCATACTGTACACTGAAAAAAAACCTTGCAGTATTAGACGGCTATTTACATTTTTATTGTTCTTTACAGGCTTATGAGCTCAGTTGCTAACTATCCTTACTGCCATTAAAATCATAATACTTCCTTAGGCATTTTTAATGATTACTATATATGATACACACACACATACACAGGGTGGATCAAAAGTAGGTATAAAGTTTTTATTTTACAGTACCGATTGGACTGTGGAAAGGTATTGTAAAGGTAGCTAAAGTTTGTCACAGTGTCATAGACAGGTTCCAGGAATGTATCAACATTGACAGAGGGCTTTTTGAATACCTTAGAGACTAAACATGACCCAGTGAAGTGCTGTAATATATAAAGTGCACGCATACTTCTAAAAATAATGCTGTAAAATAAAAAGTTTGCTTTGTAAAAAATATAGACTACCTAAGCCCCATCTGTGCCACTGAGGCTCTGGGTGTCTCTCATTCCACCCAAGACCTGATATCACATGACTGTCCGGGGGGCAGCGGAAGGCATCTGTAGCCCCCCGCGCATTCGCAGATATGTATACAGACTCTGGGTGTACCGGGAGTGTTTTAGAGGGAATACAAGATAGACCACGAGCAGTGAGACGAGCTGGAGGGATGCACTTTGAACCCAGGGGAGAGTCAGGCACGGCCTACTGCGGCGAGTCAGGATTAAATATAAAGGAAGTCGGAGCGAGTGCAGAGAGGTATACTGTGGACTGCAGGGAGTCGGGCAGAGTGCCGGGTGTACTACCATGAAATGTACAGTACAGCATGCACCGGGATCACCTCCGTAACTCAGGTGCACTGCACTGGATGTCCAGCTGAGTCGGGCCTGGAGTTTTGTAGGTACTGTGAGCACTGGGGTGAAGCAGGCTAGTGTATGGGGACTCTGAGTGTAAAGGAATCAATCACTTTACTCATAAACTGGTCACAGTCGAAGGAGTAAGCGCACCGGTCAGGGATGTACGGACGGTGCTGCGGATATGCCTCAGTTAGCACTGTGGTCACGCTTGCTATTAATATCCATTTTTCATTTTCACTGCCGTTCGCAGCCATCCATTTAGAGCTGGAAGTGCAATTGACCCCTGCTGGACGTACTGTCTCGTGCGCAACATGCCTCCCTGGGACTGAGCCTGTGCGCAGCATGATAAAAGATGTAAATAAAGATATATTTTAATACTGGCATATTTACTTCCATTAGGACTGCAGATTTGCAGCGGCGTGTGATTTTCCTCTTTGTGCACCCCGTGATGCCATGCATAGTAATCTATAATAACACAGCATGACAGTGACGCCGTGTTTCGTGCCACAAATTCAACTTTTCTTTTGCATTTTTTTACCCTCTTCGCCTGACACTCTGAAAGCATGACATTCTGCAGATGCCTGTTGCAGTACTGGCAACCGAGCCACGCTGCCCAGCGCAGAAGCCCCTCACTGATGGTATGGCCTTTAGTGTCACCTGAATTGAGTTTCAAATTATTCATTAACATAAAGGTAAACAAAGATGGGTTGCCACACAATTATTTTTTTTCTTATCTTGAAAAGGACAAGCAATAAAAATACAATGATTATCTTGTTTGATTATTTGGCGAAATGTAAAAGCCGTATCAGTCAGTCAAAGGCTATGCCAGCCAGGTAATTAGTAGACTGCTAATGAATGGTAGAGAAAGACTTTCTCACATTGTGCAAAATGACACTTGGTACAAAAGCTAAAGATCCATCGAAGAAGCAGCTGCTGAAGATGTAGTGAAGCCCCCACCCCACGTCTAGCACAGCCACCTGGATCAGGAATGCTGAACCACCGGCAAAAAGCAGTTACCACACTGCATGATTAGTTAAGCAAAAATGTTCACAGCTACTAAATTACCCGTAGGTGTGCATATGTGAGTGACTTGTGTACGAGTGAATGGTATGTGTGAGTGAATGGTGTGTGAGTGACTGGTGTGTGAGTGACTGGTGTGTGAGTGAATGGTGTGTGAGTGACTGGTGTGTGAGTGACTGGTGTATGAGTGAATGGTGTGTGAGTGTGCCCTGCGCTGGGTTGGTGCCCCATCCTGGGTTCTTCCCTGCACCCGTAGCCTCTGGCAAAGGCCTGGGACCCCCTGTGACCCATAGTAGGGTACAAAAAAAATGGATGGATGGAAAAATGAGTGCTTCAGTGGAAAGCTGAAAATCACTGTGAATCTTCTGATTATTGATTTCATTTATCTTTGTGCTGCTAAATGCAAATGATAAGACTTGTGTGGTGCTTATTATCACAAAAGACAGAATCCCTATTTGCCATTGTACCGGTCTCTGATTCCATATTAATCTGCAGTGTCTCTCTATACGCATGTGCAGTCTGCCAGTTGGTCGTTGTAAAGAAGCCATGAATAGGTCCCACACCAGGAGAAGTAAAGGGAAGATGTTGTTGCTGATGATGATGATGAATTGGATTGGCATGTTATCCATGGTATCTCCTAGCTCATGTCTTGAGATTTCTGGCATAGTCCCTAGATTCACTGTTTTGATGAAATGGATGGATGGATAGATGGATGGATGGATGGATGGATGGATGGATGGATAATATGTAACGTACTAAGCACGCATTTCCAGCTTGAGTTTGAGAACTTTACTCACTGATTACTCACAGTTTATTGACAGTTTATCTGCCAATGCAACTGGCATCAAGTATGTGAATGATTGTGTGTTTCTTCTTCTTCTAAATGGAAAACTCTATTGCAATTCATAGTCAAGGTGCAAAAACCCATAGAAAAGCTAAACAGTGGGTCCCTTGTAGATCTAGTCTCCAGCACCACAGAGATGAACCCACCCTTCAGACACTATCCCTTCATAATCCAACATCTGTGGAGCTGGTGACCATGTCACTGTAGCCTGGAGCAATGCCCCCCGAAAGCAATGAGACAAAAGGCATATGTCTGAGCATGCTGGCGTACTCTCTGTCACCGTGACAAATTGTCATTTGGCAGGCCGGCCGTCTTTTGGCCAATTGTCTTTTGGCAGGAGGAAGTCCCGACTGGCATTTTTGGAAGACTCGGAAAAACAGAACGGTTTGGCCCCCTGTGGCATTGTCGAGGGGCCATGGGACAGAAAATCCAAGATCACGCTCTGGCTTTCAAACTGTCCTGGAAACAGCTGGGGTGTGTGTTTGCTGCACATACATCTCTCGTGGAATCCCTGCCACGTGCAACTTACTGTATGCATACCGACCATGCTAGCCTAGGTTATTCCCTTTGGAGGAACTTCAGGATTGCTTACTGGGTGAGAGAATTCTTGGGAGATCTCTCTCGTTCCAACAGGAAGTTTTATTTTTGTTGAGAGTGTCCTCCTATGGGCTGCCATTTCCCTCTAATGCAAATTAGCTGAAATATTTATGAAGCGAATTGCTTCGCTTTTGTTTAGATGTTTCAGGAAGTCCGCTCTGGCCTGTAATTGACACCAGAGGGATCTCGCTGACCGTAAATAAACCCCATAATGTCACTTCATCCTCTGCTCATTAGCGCTTGCTAAACACACGGCTCACAGTGGAGGGTGAGGGACTGGAGAGATGAGCGTGGCTTCTGTAGGCGGGTCTGCCTGGAAGCCCCAGGCCACAGACGGGCCCATTAAGATAGAAACCATAGATGTCCAAAGTTGCAGCACATTAATGGGAGGACATTATTGTAATGCGTTTTGCAATGCGATGGTCATAAAGTCTCGCAAATGCACCGTTTCCATCACATCATCATTAGGACTTTGGGTCATTTGAGTGGACGCGTCCACCCACTCCATATATCAAAGCATCACCGTCAGGGCTCTGTTAAGCCCATTTAACTTTTCTGGCTTGACTATCATTGGGTGGGGCCGGCCACAAGGTGGAGGGGGGGGGTGGGGTTGAACTCACACCTGGTTGGCTTTGAGGCAACGCGAAAATCGGGACGCAGGCCACCAACTTAAAAGTGAAAACAAAAACGGTAGTGCCTGCAAAGTGAAAGCACCAAAATTCGAGTCTGGATAGCCAGCTGTCCCTAACACCACTTCATTAATGCGGAGAGCTCGCCGTGCATGGGTGTCCAATCAAAGGATTCGATTAGCGTGCCGTTTCGTGAGAGTGCATCTCCAATTCATCCTACATAAACGTACAGCTGCTCTCAATTAAAACAAAAAGATCTCAGCTTAAGCACGGCTCTGAGCATCTTTATTTTTACATCTGCCACCACTGCTGGCTGCTCTTTCATTTATTGGTGGAATCATTGAATTATTCATCTTATCTGTGCTACTTATTCGTTTGCTTATTTATGAGAAGGCACAGCTGCATTCTTGAGAGGCAAATAAATAAATTGCTACATGGTACTTAAACTGAAGCGGGGATTGTAATACTATAATAAAATTGGATTCTTTTTGAGCTGTCGGTTCCCACAATAAAAAAGGGGGGCTGTGACCAATCGGCCCTTTGCAAGGGACTGGATGTACAGGGAGCAGATTGTTCAGTCCAGGCCTGTGTCTGTGAGTCTGATTGTTCATATCTCTCGCCTTCAGAAGCCTGGCGCTGATGAGTTACACTGCCCCCAGGCCTAACTCTTCCATTACAGAGGAGCTAATCTTGTTACAGCTCCTTCTCTCCAAGAAGAAGGGGAAAAAATCAACAACAACAGAAAGGGGAGGGGAGTGTTCTTCTCCAAAACGTTGAAGGTTCCAAAAAGAAAAGGGTAAATGAAGGATGCTTGTAGCTGAACGACGGTTCTGCAGGCGGAGAGCCGGTTTGTATACACTCAATACGGTTCCACTATGGGTCACTATTTCTGTCCCCAGCCATCTTCTTCCCACCCCCAGGGTCGCCTCACGGCTTTCTCTGAAGCATTGCTCATGCAGGTCTCAAGATTGGACCTGTGCTGGTGAGCACAGTTTAGATGCCATATTCAGCAAGGGGGCGGGGGGCTTTGATTGAATTGAGGGTCCCTTTTGAATAATAATAATAATGATAATAATAATAATGATAAACAGAATTCAAGAAGGATGAATGGATTACACGTATGTTTGGTAAAATGGACGAAGGCCATACTTCAACATTCACAGTCATGGCTCGAAGCAGCCCAGAACCACGTAATCTCATGTGCAAATGCTCCAGTAGCACAGGAGCAGCCCACGGCAAAACCTGCATTTTTGATGCCCCCGCAAGGTGCGGGACACAAGTATAATAACATAAAACACGGGGGACAGCTGAAACTACTCTACAATTCTGGATTAAGGCAACATTGTTCATATTTATTAATTTATTCGAAATGAGTTAGGGTCTGTGTGTTTGTGTTTGGGTGAGTGTGTATTATTTTATGTGAAAAAGAATACAAATAAGAACAGCCACTCGTGTCGTTCATTGCTTTTCTTTTCATGGTGGCTTCAATTAACCCCTTCTCTCTCTGAATTGCTCGCTCTCCACCCTCTTGTTTACCTCAATTAGTGATGCGATCATTTTACCTCCCAACTGAAAAGATGAAGCATCCCACAGATGGTGATGTTTTGTTCTTCCGTTGCGAACGGTAAGTCTGCTGTGTCTATTTGAAAACTGTTGCATTTTGATTTCATTTGCACAGCAGGCACTTAAAGAAAGAATAAATTAATTGTTTTTCAATTTTACACATTGACCCACTTACATAACTATACTTTTACAGAAGAGTTTGGTACCTTGCCTAAAACTACAATGGAAAAGTCCCTTGTGAAATGTAAATGAAAACCAATTTCTATGCTTCAGAGCAAGTAGGTTGCAATATTTGTCTGGCTAAGTTAACTTCTCCTTATTGTCCAAGGGCGCAACAATAGTTTTCCTAGGGAGATACTAAGCTATAGTTTCCTATTACTGTCTGCCGGTACAACAACTATATCCTTTGAGAGATTTAAAAAGCAGTTTAGTGACCGGTAGTTTCCAATCAGCATCCAAGGGTAGAAGAACAGGTCAATGCTATGCCGCACATTCTGATGGACATTCTGATGGACATGGCTGGACGTGCAAGCTCTGTTAGTGCAGCCTCTCTGACTTTCTCGTCACTAGGAAGAAATCACCCTGCTTTGACATTTGAAGCAGCAGGGTAGGAGATTAGTTGAGCCGGTGTCCCAGAGTGCCAAAGGCCGGGGGTAAGTGACGCTAAACCTGGGCAGCCTGCACCGCACACATCCCAGCAGTAAAGGCGGGGTATGTCATCTCCGGTCACCAAACACACTTACAGGGCAGGAAGCATTCACTGCCCCACTTGGCATATGTGCCCTGTGCCCTTAAAGCACCACATAAGCATCACTCATGTCACCTCACATTCATGGCCACAAGCCTGTTCCATGGCCTCACCCTGCTCACTCGCATACACGCCGGCATTTTTCCGTAATTAAACATTTTTGCCTTTGTACATGCAAATCGGCTCTCATAACGTTCGCTGGTTCATAAGTAACTGAAGGGAGACTTCTTAAACAATGTTCTATTATTTATACTTCAAACAAAATATGGTCAAGTGAAAGGAAAATTCACAATAACACAAAATAATGTAGTAAAATAGTCAAGGACAATCTTGCTCTCTAGCAAGGGCTCATTTTTCTTTTTCAAGAAAATGAACAAAAGTAGAAAAAAATATCAAAGGGTGTACATTGTTCTCTGCCACTACAATGGTGAAACAATAGTACAGTACTAAAAACTTTGCATGGATTCACATTAAATAAATGCCCGATACGATTCTTGAATATTCCGCAGTTAACAACAGTGAGATCAAGCAAAGGCATAACACAATGAGTTAGACTGGTCTACACCACTACAGGAGTGAAAAGACTGCAGAATACAGAACAGTTCACATGACCATGGATTAAATAAAAACCCAACAGAATTCTTGATTATTCTGAAACTCTCCTACTTTGACTGTTGCAAGAGCCAAAATACCAACTATGAGGATCAAAATTATAATGAGAAACAAACAAAAAAGATTTTCTATATTTAGTTTTATGAGACTTGCTCTAGGCAGGGTAGTGAACGGAGTCAGGTGACGTGGGAATGGGAGACAGAATTGGGGACAGGGAATGGATACGGGGTTAACAAAAACAAAGTATTCCCATTTCAGTGACATGCAGGAAGGATGAACAACAACAGGTGCCGGGTCACAGAACAGACATCAGAGTCCGGCTGCATTCTCAAGGTGAAAGAAACAAATATTTCATCTTAAGTGACAATTGAGTGATAGAAAACGTGAGCCAAATAAACAGGCCCATCACCTGAGTTCAACTCTCCCTACAATATTCAAAATTTATTTTAAAATCTTTTTTAATACGAACACACATACGTCACAATCCCACATCACTCATGCAAACAATGTTGCTCATACAGGCACTTCATGATCACACACTCATGTCCAGTGTCACTCCTGTGTAATCTCACCCTCAATTGGCCACATGTCATTGCATTAATCAGTCCAAGTCTATTGTGGGGATTCTGGAATTTGACCTTGGAATACTGAGGATAAAGAGAACATTAGTGTTAGGAGTGCCATTCACACATGGAACTGAGAAGGTCATTTGTGCTGTTCTCACATCCCTCTCACATCTCCACTATTGTACAAATCTCTCACCGCGCTAGGCAAACACTTTGTCAAGACATCTGCTTGATATCTCAGCAAAACCCAACCATTTACCCCTGGCTGCCACAGCTATCCATCAGTCCATCGGCGCCATTAGGTCAGCGTCTGCATTTAGCACATCTTAGCACCCTGCCGTTTTCCCTTTACCCATAAAAGTAGACTGAAGGAACCTGACAAACGTCTCATTATCTCTGAGGTTTGCACTCTGAAATTCATTGATGAATATTGTGAGGTTTTGTGAATAGCATCCTTTTTGCCTTTAGCTTGTGTTTGTATATTTTCCTAGTGATCAAAGTAGTTTTTATTTTTTTAGAAATTCTGTGATTCATGATGTAGAATAAATGATGTAATTCCCACATTTTCTTACAGGTAATTTTTTTATTATATTTTGGCTGCGATTAGCAGTCATGGTTATAAATAACAGTCATGGTCATTACATGGACCCTGTCATTAATGCCACAGGGTTGATTGAATAATGGCTGATGCTGATACCGTGTTAATGATATCCCTAGAGGTGGGGTCCCCAACTTTTTGATGTCTGAGGACCAGTTTACATGGTACAAAAAAAAAAAAAATACGTGCAGTCACGATGGGCTGATAAAACTTGCCAAGTGTGGGAAGAAGTTCTTCAATGATAAAAAACAGATCAATATGGGACGTAGAATTTTATTTTTCGATACGGAGCGATCCTGTGATATAAGGCATTGGGCAGTGACACTACCCCCAGCCTTCGGCAGCCTGCTGGAATATTGGCTGGTCCACGGAGCAGGAGCTGGGAAGCCATACACTACAGGACATGAAGCTCGTTGAGTTGGTTTGTCAAGAAGGAGATCAGGCTGCTGACAATCCAAGATGATAATTGCTAGAATAATTCATCAGCAGGAAGACCGTGTTCCTGATATCACTGTGTGGATGACAGTCAGAGTGAATAGCTGTCAGCGGGGAGATCATGTCACTGATACCTCAGGGAGGATGACGGATTTAGGGGGGGGGGGGGA
>JAODKF010000002.1:4128361-4146181 GCA_026779585.1 Mormyrus proboscirostris
CGGGGGGGTAGTGAGTCATTAGTCCCGTTGATGGCAAGGCGGGTCAAACACTTACCCTGCAGTTCTGCCATTTCCAGAGTCGTGGTGAGCACAGATGGTGTTTAATGGACTCATCAAAAGCTATTGATTGGTGTGAAGCGGGACAGAGGTGTTGCTTTTTTAACCATTCCAATCAATACGAGATGGGGCTTGCCATAGGGTCTGTGGGCTTCACAGGAAATGCAGCTCAGAATGTGGCAGAAGAAACCATTCATTAATTACAGCACCTCTTTCACCACATGTGTCTATGCTCTATTGTAGTGAGGAACATTCTAGCTAGGCAGCGAATGTCTTCTGTACTGCGTTTGTTGTTGGTGCTGATGCAGTTGATTCTTTGTTTTTTGATTGAGGCCGAATTATTATTATTTTAAAATTTGAAATTGCTCAAAGAAGTGCACTTCCACTGTTTTGTTCCACAAGAATGGCCCCAAGGAAGAGTACAACACTGGAAATAGCTTACCAGGTGATGGAAAGTGTACAAGAACAAAATGGACTCAACTGTCATCAAAAATAGCAGAGACAGACTTGTGGTAAATTACATGCAGCTGTCTTGCAAGACTTATTTTTCATGCTGCGTGAAATGAGTGCAAATTAAGCGCAAAAATTGCAAAATGAATGTTTTGATCAGTGCATGACCATCTTGAGTGGGAACATATACCAACATAATGGCTTTTTGATATAGTTAGCTGGTATATGGATCAGCCCGTCGGGGGATGGATAGAACCAGGAACCGAGGACTGATGCGGTATTGTGGCCCAGCCAGAACCCCCTGTGGCAAAGGCTGACTTTTTGCCCCTTTGTCTGGGGACTGGTCCAACTCCCCCTGACCACAGAAGGCTTCTGCTCCCATACATGAAATGGAGGCAGCTGGAGCCACAGGCGATACATCTGTGGGCAAATCCCCTTTCAGAAAGACACCAAATTAAACCCTAGCAAGAATGCCTGATCCAAGCCCTGAGCATCACCCCCCCTTGCACTCCGTGCCTGTCTTGTGCAGCTTGAAGTGGGTGGTTGTCTTTCTTGACAGTAAGTGCCCGTCTGTTCTCATACTTGCTGTGAAGTTTTGCAACCAGCTACAGATTTTCCATTCCTTCATCCCGTCACTTTACACAATTAACAGCAATCCTGAAACTGAACTTTACCTTTGTTTGGGTGCAATGAAATATGGTGTTTTTTTTTTCTTTTTACAAGAAAAACAGCAACAACATTCTTTTTTTCCCACTTTTGAAAAAGACTCCATACATGCTTTAAAAAGCTTTTAGTGGTAAGTTACTACTAAGTGAGATTATAAACTAGAGTCTGGATGGACTGCACTGTTGAACTTTTGAGAGGAACAACGGGAAGGTCAAGCATGCTGCTGCAGATGCTTAATTGGAGTTGGCTGCCATTTCTGGATATTTTTTTGCCCTTAGTTTGATGGGGGGTTACTCAGATGCAGCATCCACTCGACGGCATCATATGTAATGCTATGTGTCCATCCAAAGCATGCACTCTCAGCATTTATATGAAAAAGTGCGACACTGGTACAGAAAGATAGAGAAAGCATTACTGAACAGGCTATCGTTACCAAGCAACCGTAGAAATAACTTTGCTTCTTTCCGCAATGCCTACCCTCAGCAATCCTGGGAAATATCAGAGATACCAATGGAGTCAAAGCAGAGTCTGAAATCAAATATCAGTTATTTCTTTGTGGTTCAGCTGGCAGATAATATTGAAAGTATGAACATATTTACAGTCATGTCTTCGAATTAACCCTCAACAGAATGTAACTGCAAAGTTTTATTACGCAGCCAGTCAACCTTCACTCTACAACAAATGAATGGAACATAATGAAACCGTTTTATCATTAACAGTTCTATGATAGCCTGTGTAAAAAGAATTAAAAATGATATACCCCTTTCTCCTCATCTCACTTATCTCTTCTAGCGCACCGGTGCCCCCTCCCCAGAACTCACTACTAGATCAGTGTTTAAATTGCTTTATAGGTCTGAGTTGCCAGCGCAGTGATTCCTTGGGGTCCGTCAAACTGGTCTAACCAGCAGCATTTTTACAATTTCAACCTCAGTCGTACGCTGTGAAAAAGGAATACCTAGTTTTATTTTCTTACTCAACCGACCACTTACTCTCAGGATGTATAGGATGAAAGAAAATATATGTCTTAACATGTCCTCTCTCCTCGTAATCACAAAGCGTACCTTCACTGTATTTCCTTCATAGCTATCATTGTTTTTATAGTTGCTGTATGTTTTGGGGGACTGTGAGGTGCGTTTTTGCCCATTATGTCTGACAGAGGCACTGCACGTTCTTCATGTAATGTGTACTTTTATAGCACAATTTTCTTAGAGAAAATGCTTTGATTTTGTGGTTTTAAACGTGTTTATGTAACGAAACCAAAACCACTGCTTATAATCAGCGGATAACGTTTATCAAATCATATGGACACATAAAACGAGAAAGTGGTTTCAAACTGTTTTTCTGATAGAATCCAATACTTTTCTTGAAAATTAATTTTGAACTTTAATTCTAAATTCAATTTAATCCAATATGCTTTATTGGCATAACAGTTTAAGATTTATATAAGAAAAAGCACTCATAAAATTGTAATAATAGGTTACAGTGATGAAATTGTACAAGAAATACGATGAATACTGCTTCTATCGTCGTCATTAACCTATAGTAATCTAATGCCAGACACAGAAAATCAGCTTGTTACAGCATTTTTTTGTTTGCTGTAAGGATGTGTAGCTGTGTCTCAGATTGTCCTGTAATACCTTCAAAGTTCACCATTTTCATTGCCATACCCCATCTTCAGATTGCTGTTGCACCCCATTTCATGCAATAGAACTAATTAATAATGTACTTCATTTTAAATGATGCTAAACCATTATGCAACACCCAGAAATCTCAAATGTCCAATGTATATCAATCAGGGTGGTTTTTTTCTCTATAAAGACTGTAGTCAAAGTGTTCCTTCAAAGCCGCCCCAGTGCTGGCAAATTTAATGGTACCATACAATGAAAATCTGACTTTACCTCGGCATAGCTGAATAAGGAACATTCAGTACATGGAAATGATATACCGTGAATCTCAAACACTGTTGTTCTTTCTTTCAAATGTAAATCCCACACATGCAAAAGAAGGTGGTAAAATGGGCCAACTCAACAATTCTATGCAACAGTCTTGACAATGGCCCCAATAATAACATATACCATCCCACTTTCAAACCCAAATGACCTGCACAAAATACACTATATTGCCAAAAGTATTGGGACACCGACCTTTACACATACATGAACTATAATGGCATCCCATTCTTAATTTATACGCTTTAATATGGAGTTAGCCCACCCTTTGCAGATACAGCAGTTTTAAATATTCTGGGAAGGCTGCCCACAAGGTTTAGGAGTGTGTTTATGGATATTGTTGACCATTCTTCCAGGAGGGCATTTGTGAGATCAAGCACTGATGTGGGCTCGCAGTCTCCACTCTAATTCATCCCAAAGGTGTTCAATCAGGTTGAGGTCAGTACTCTGTGCAGGCCAGTCATGTTCCTCCACACCGGACTCACTCATCCATGTCCTTATGGACATTGTTTGTGCACTGGTTCAGTCATGTTGGAACAGGAAGGGGCCACCCCAAAATGTTCCCACATAGCTGGGAGCATGAAATTGTTCAAAATGACTTTTGATGCTCCAGCATTAAGAATCAATTTCACTGGAACTAAGGGGCCAAGTCCAACCCCTGAAAAACAACCCCACACCATAATCCCCCCTCCACCAAACTTTACACTTGGCACAATGCAGTCAGGCAAGTACCGTTCTCCTGGCAACCACCAAACCCAGATTTATCCATCAGATTTCCAGACAGGGAAGTGTGATTCGTCACTCCAGAGAACATGTCTCTGCTGCTCTGGAGTCCAGTGGTGGCATGTTTTACACCACTTGTGCCTTGCTCAATCTTAGCTCTAACCATAACCCCAGCTTTACCCCTAAAAGTGACCCTAACCCTAGGTCTAACTCCAATAGCATTTCTGACTCTAAGACTAACCCTAACCATAGTCCTATACCTAACCCTAGTTTTAATGGCAACCCTAACCCTAACCCCTAACCCTAACCCTAGTCTTAACGCTTGAATCTACCAGGCAGAACTGACTTATCCACCTTTGTGAGCCTTAAGACCTTTGTTGGTATTCTGCATATCGATGGAGTCTTTCAGGTTGAAGTGAAAAATCTTCCCTAAACTCTTCACTAGTTACTCTGTGACTGACAGGATAATGATATTTGCTAACAAAAAGCAGAATTTGCCACCACTTTCCACATACTGTGGACCTTGATTTGTCAAGGGTGGAAACTCATCATTGCCCACGTGATGAGATTCTCCAGACCTCTCAGTATCTATGTGCTACCCATGATAAATATTGTTGCGATGGCAAGGTCATCCATGAAGGCTTTAATCAGGGTCTTCCGTCTACAATTCTAGGTGAGGGGGCCTCTGCACTCTACTTCAGGTGATTTAACCACAACTACAGTGGTGTCCTTCCCAAGCCAAAGCCCGTCAGATTTTGCTAACCCAGTCATAACTGTCAACCTGAAGTAGCTGGATTAGGTCCTTAATTTTACTGGGAACAGTGTGACAGTGTAGTGCAAGGTCAACCAGTTTGACTGATATAGAATGTAAGTATTAGCCAGGTTAATCCACAAGACCTCCAAGTCTCCTGTGTTTTCAAGGGCTTTTCTAATTAATTGCATCACTACACCCATATGCTCCAGACAGCCAGGCACTCTGGGAACCCATCCTATCTTTTCTGAGATATAGTTGTTCTTTAGGAGGAAATCTGTCAGCCTTCGAAAAATGATACTAAAAAATATGTTTCCATCTACAGTTAGTGGCGAGATGGTTTGAAATTGATTGACTGATGGAGTTTGTCTTCTTTGGGGATCCAATCTGCCTCAGCACATTGTCATTAGCCTGATACTGCGCCCCAGTCCCAAAGATGCCATAGCAAATGTGGGCACCATTTGTAGGTGCTATAAGGCACTCTACTGGGTCATAGGGCCAAGGCTGTTCTGACTAATTCCTTAACCTTCTTCCAGCTGGGTTCCATCAGTTTTCACTCTACTGTCGAGATTGATGGATTGATAAGAGCTAGATGGGGTTCAAAGATAATTTTTCCTTTCAGGGTTACTCAAGGTCTCATGAAAAAGCTTGTTTGTTGAGCACTGCAATCTGGGCTGATCAATTTTGAGACCTCTCTATTTCTAACATACCTTTCGACAGACGCATCTTACATTCATCATTGTTGGACTATTAGCATAGGATGATAACTATTGGTCCATCCTGATGAGGATCTCATCCTCCCCCCTTTTAGCCTACCCTGGAGGTATCATTCCGAGAGACTTTCAGTAGCTTTGGTTGTGGTTCTTCCTCATATAAGAAACATTCATGCACCCTAGCCAGGGTTGATCAGATCCCAACTAGCATCTCAGCAGCAGCTGCTCAAAAAGCCACATTTTTGACCCGATGCTACCTACTAACTTTCGCTGTCACCTCTATCACAAGTTTTATGGCCCTCCACTTCACAGACCCCATAATCCCCAGAAGAGTGAAAGCTCTCCAGAGTGACTACCTTGCAAAGCCCCAAAAGACTACCTCAATCGTTCACATTGAATCCACCAACCGCTACTCTGGTAGTTCTCCATCAGTTCCTGATATTTGACTTGTCAGTAAGTTTTAGGTAGGTCTAATTTACCGATATATTTTGTGGTATCAACATTGTCTATACAATAACCCATATACGGCAGAGGAAATGAATTGGGTAGAGTGACTGCATTTAGTCAATGGTAATTGGTGCAAAGGTGAGAAGACCCATCTAGCTTAGGAATAACAATGGAAGGCAAGCTGTATAGACTGAGCTAAGAACTGCCAAACCACGGTTCCCTATTTTACAGTGTTTACACCATAAATCTGCTGCATAATGGGAATGTTTGTACAGACACAGTCACTTAATGACCTAGTTTTTAAACAACGGTATGGACTCACGACCAGCTCACCAACCAGTCGGTATGGTGCACTGTATGAGGACTTTGGTCATGGAAACAGTGTGGTATCTCAGCTTCAAGCATCTCATCTCGCATCACCCTTTCTCAGTCTCGTTCCTGTAGTCACTCACTATTCAGTACACCAGCATTTGCAATCTCCAAGACTACATATTTCATCTATAAATTTGTACTTTATTGTGCACCTCATAGTCCAAGATTTAAAATCCACTACCAGTACAGTTTACTTGATTTAAAGGGCATCTCCTCGCTCATCAACTAATTCACTAATTGACCTATTTGTAGGAACAGAACTCGCTCATTAAATGAGGAGTGTCTGTAGTTACCTGTATGTTATGCTGTAGTAAAGAGTTTGTGAAGGAAGATATTGAAATAAAGAATAGAAACATCCTTTCTTTCCATTTCAAACAGAAGACAATGGGATTTCAATTTCAAGCAAATTTCAGAATTCAGCAATTGGCACTAGCAGGAGGAATGTCCTACATATCCACTTCTCCATCAATATTTGCTGGTACTAGAGTGCCACCAGAATTGCTCATGTTAGGTGTTGACACCTTAGGAACAACAGCTACAGAATCAACACAAGAGTGATAAGTTTTATGCGTAATTACATGACACACTTGACAATTACTGGGATTGAACAACAAAACTGAAAAACCTGATGAATAGTGTTGGAGGTTTCTCTCCTGCATATTTGTAGCTTGTAAGAGCAGAGTGTTGAAAGTTGAATTAGCAGAGGAATAGCATAGCTGTACATAAAATACTGCAAATCACACAATATAATAAGAGAGTCGAAAAGAGGACCAATTGTTGGTGAGTGTCTTGCTGGCACATCTTTGACCAGGACATCAAATCTTTGTAGTGTATCAAGAGACAAGGTATCCAGGGTAATGTCAGCATACGACCATGAAGGATGGACCACATCCAACAGGAGTAATTGTGGATGCAAGAGGAATCTGTAAGGTATGTCTGGGTACTAACCCAGATCATACCCAAAAAAAAAATAAAAACACAGCTGCCTGACTCATTGCAGAATTAAATGCGTACCCCGACTCTCCTGTTTCCACTAAAACTTCATTAGAATCTCCTCAGGGTCAATATTCATGCTCAGGCTGCTATAGGCAAACCTTTGGTCACTCATGCCAGTGCCAAAAGTCTGTTTCAATGGTGCTAGCAACACAAATCTTAGGCTGTATGTCCTGCTATTCACAACACGAACACAAAAATCCAGAAAACCGGGTTTATTGGGGATTAAACAGAGAGTTGTCAGTAGCCAAGACCGGGTCTTAGCCGAAATCCGTCCGAGAGGTGCACCATAAGCCGGGGTTTCTTCTACAATCGTCGTCGGGTGGAAGGAAGCCAGGGGTCGGTAAGCCGGGAGGTCAATCCATAGACGTGGATGGTACACACAGGAATGGTCACGGGGAAAGTCACGGGCGGGGCGGACGGGCAGGAGGACTAGCAGGAGGCGTGGGACGTTCAGGAAGGGCAAGGAAGACAGAACGCAACTGGTAAGACAAAACGTAGGCAGACCGCTCAGTAAGTGCATTGCAACAATACCTCGCACCGTGCTGTTGTCAGTGTGAGGTTTAAATATCGTTGGTTCATTTGTTCGTGGGAGGCGCTTGTTGCACCGTAGGCATGACAGAGCCCCTCCTCTGACGGCCGCCTCCTGGAGGCCAAGGATGTGTGGGGGGACAGCCGCATGGCCGAGGGGCCAGACGGCCCGGGTGGGCCCTGTGGAATTGAGTGGTGAGGGAGGCATCCAGGACGTCCTTAGCGGGGACCCAGCTCCGCTCGTCAGGGCCGAAACCCTCCCAGTTCACCAGGTACTGGAGTCGGCCTCACCAGAGACTAGAATCCAACAGTTCACGGACAGCAAAAACGTCCTCCCCTTGAATGGGAAGGGGAGCTGGAACATCCAAGGGAACACCAAGGGGATGGGCAAGACTGTAAAGCACTAGCTTGAGTAGGGACACGTGAAAAGTGGGATTAATTCTATACACACAAGGGAGTTGTAGACGATAGGTCACTGGTCCCACTCGTTTAGTCACTGAACCCAATGAACTTGGGACCCAGTTTGCATCCAGCGGGGAGACGGAGATTCTTGGCGGCTAACCATACCCTGTCACCTTCCGTGAACTGGGGTCCAGGTCGTCGTCTGCGGTCCCGGTCGTCATCTGCGGTCCCTGAAGGTCTTGGTCCTAGTGGCTCCATGCTCCAGTAAATGATGCATCTGCTTCCATGTTTGTTTGCTGCATTGATACCAGTCCTCAAGGGTGGGAACATCTGAGGAAGTGGGATTCCAAGGGAACAAAGGGGGCTGGAAACTGGTCAGACCAGTCACTGCGTGGGGTATGGAGTTGAAGGCATACTCTGCCCATGGGAGGAAGCTCGACCATTCGCGGGAGTTGGAGCTACATATTATCCTAAGCATTTTCCCTACCTCTTAGTTGGTTCTCTCCGTTTGGCCATTGGTCTAGGGATGGTAGGCTGAGGAGAGATTGGGTGAGATGTTCAATCGCGAGCACATACCTCTAAAGACGCGGGAGGTAAACTTGGGTCCTCTGCTCGATTCTATGTCTTCTGGGAGACCGTAGTACCGAAAGACTCCTTGTAACAGCAAGTCAACTAACTCGAAGGACGTCGGTAACTTCGGAAGGGGAAATAGTCGGCACATCTTAGAAAAGCGATGCACCAGTGTTAGGATGGTGGTATTCCTCTTCAAGGGGGGTAGATCAGTAATGAAATCCATCGCGATATGGGACCAAGGGTGATGGTGCACCGGGAGGGGTTGGAGGAGCCCCATGGGTGGACCCTTGAGGATTTTATGTTGTGCGCAGAGGGGACAGGAAAGGACATACTTTTCTGTCTCCCTCTTCTACCCCGGCCACCAATAGTGCCTCTCTAGAATGCGAATGGTAGCTTTCAGTCCAGACCTTAGTGGAGTGTGCACCCATTGAAGTATGTCATTTCGCAGCTGGGAGGGAACGAAGGTTTTCCCAGGGGACATTCAGGAGGGGGCGGCACCTTCTGGTTCCCTTCTAGCAGACGTTGTTCCAAATCCCAGGTCACAGGGCTCAGAAAGCAGGAGGTAGGCAAGATAGGGTAGACGGGTTCGTCGATGGGAAATTGACGTGAGAGGGCATCCACTTTGGCATTCTTGGACCCAGGGAGGTAGATGACCTTAAAGTCAAACATGGGTAAAGAACAGAGCCCAGCGAGCTTGTCGTGCATTAAGACATTTAGCTTTCTGGAGATATTGCAAGTTGCGGTGATCTGTAAGTACTTGGAAGGGGTGTAATGCCCCTTCCAGCCAGTGTCTCCATTCCTCTAATGCCCTTTTAATGGCTAACAGTTCACAATTCCCAACGTCATAATTACGTTCTGCTGTGGTTAGTTTACAGGACAAGAAGGCGCATGGAAGGGTCTCACCAGTGCGAGGGTCCTTTTGGGCCAGGACTGACCCGATGCCTGTCTCAGATGCATCCACTTCCACCAGAAATGGGAGTTGAGGGTTGGGCTGTCTCAGGATCGGAGCCAAGCAGAACCGTTGTTTCAGAGTCTCAAAGGCAAGAAGTGCCTTGAGTGTCCATTTCAGCCTTCTTTCTCCGTGCTTAATCAGATCCGTGCAGGGGGTGTTTATGGTACTGAAGTTCTGAATAAACCTCTGATAGAAATTTGCAAAACCCAAGAACCGTTGAAGGGCCTTGACTGTCATAGGCTGAGGCTAATCTCATACAGCGGCGAACCTTGTCTTAGTACATAGCTACACCGCCAGGGGAGATTACATACCGGAACTTCACGGTGTGACGATGGAACTCGCATTTCTCACCTTTTACATAGAGCCTATTCTGTCTAAGACACTGGAGTACCTGTCGGACATGCTCAACATTCTGTTTCTCCATCTTAGAATAAATCAGAATGTTGTCGATATAGGCAATAACAAACCTGTGCAGCATGTCCCCTAATATGTCATCAATAAAGGAATGAAAGACCAAGGGGCTATTAGAGAGCTCATTACGAGATACTCGTATTGCCCAGTAGTAGTGATGAACGAGGTCTTCCACTCGTCACCCTCCTTTATTCGGATGAGATTATGCGCACTCCGTAAATCCAACTTGGTGAAAATACTAGCAGAACGAAGTTGCTCTAAGGCTGAGGGGATTAATGGAAGGGGCTCTCTTCTTTTCTGTGTAATCTTGTTCAGGGCTTGATAGTCAATACAAAGTCCGCCGTCCTTTTTAGCTACAAAAAAGATTCCGGATGCAAAGAGGGATGTAGACGGATGTATGATTCCCTGTTTTAGGGATTCCTGTATATATGTTTTCATGGCCTCCTTTTCTGGGCGAGACAGAGAAAAAAGGGAGGTATAGCATTCTCAACAAAGTTGATTGCGCAGTCAGAGGGGCGATGAGGTGGGAGACCGTAAGCTTGGGCTTTACTGAACACGTCACTAAAATCGTGGTAAACCTCCGGAATACCTGACAGATCCTCGATCCTCGGGGCAAGGGCTCTCAATAGAGGAAACTCAACAAGGTATGCTTAAACATCCCATAAAGCAGTCCGATGACCAGGCCTGGATCTCTCCGCTTCTCCAATCTATTTTGGGATTGTGGCGGCATAACTAAGGAAATCCTAAAATGATTTTATCCCGTAGGGAATGAACCACGATTAATCGGATCATTTTGGTGTGCAAGACTCCTGTCTTAAGGGTCAGGGGTACTGTGTGATGAGTCACCAAACCAGAAGGGAGGGGTTTACCGTCTATACCCTGGACTACTAGCAGCTGAGACATTTCCTCCAGGGGAATTTGATGCGAACTGTGAGTGCAAACTCGGCGTCAACAAAATTTCCAGTGCCACCCGAATCTAGCAAGCCTACCCCCTTAACGGTACTCGTTTCCCAACACAATATAATCGGTACTATTAACTGTGCTTTAGTCAGATCAGGAGGAATCAATGTCCTTATCTGAGTTTCTCCTGAGGGGCTCCGCGGTGTTCTTTTAGAGCAGAGGCACATGAAATGCCCCGCTTTTCCGCAGTAAATACACAAGCCTCTGCTCCGTCGTCTTTCACATTCTTCCGGAGTTCGGGGCGGAGAGTACACCGGTATATTGTTCTTTGACAATCCATGGTCCAATCCAGGCCGGCGGCTAAAGTCCTGAATTCTTGGGAGAAATCGCCCGCTGAGCGGTTTCCCTGTCGCAGGTCTAACAGCTGATCGCCGGTGCTTCGTCTTTAAATGCCTGTTGGAATTCGTGAGAGGATTGAAGCAATACGCTGCCTTCTGACCATAAAGCAGTGGCCCAGGTAAGTGCTTTTCCCCCAAGTAGAGATATGACAAAGTGCACTTGGTCTTGCTCGGAGACAAACAGGTCAGGGTGGTGTTCAATGTACAATCCACATTGCATTAAAAAGGCTTTGCAATGGTCGGGATTCCCGTCGTACCTGTTCGGCAGAGCCACGGACACGGGGTTTCAGGGTGGTGTGGTCGGTGCAACAATACCTCGCACCGTGCTGTTGTCAGTGCGAGGTTTATATATCGTTGGTTCATTTGTTCGTGGGAGGCGCTTGTTGCACCGTGGGCGTTTCACTGTGGGCAATGTGAAGCACGTTTTGTTTTCTGATCAGTCCACCTTCACTGTCTGGGAGAGTTACGGTGTGAAAAAGCCCGAAGATGCTTACCACCCAGACTGTTGCATACCCAGAGTGCAGCATGGGGCGCCTCATTGCCAAGGATTACTGTACAATTCTGGAGGACCATGTTGACGTAATGGGTCAAATACTGTACCCTGAAGATGTTGTTGTGTATCAGGATGATAATGCACCAATACACACAGCAAGACTGGTGACAGAGTGGAGTTATGAACTGTGACGGCTTCTGTGTATGCACCTTGTATTTCAGTGTTTCCCAACCCAGTCCTCAATGACCCCAGACAGTCCACATTTTTTCTCCTTCCCAGCTTCCAACCAATCAAGAACTCAGAATACCTGACATGGGTATGTTGGGAGCCGGGAGAAAACAAAAATATGGTCTGTCTGGGGTCCCTGAGGACTGGGCTAGGAAATACTGTTTTATACCATCTGTCTCTCTCTCAGGTAGGAGAACTTTGTTACACTTAGCACACAGTTATACTGTATATTCCAGGGATAGACCCTGTAGAAAAAGGAGAGGGGGGGATTTTTGTGCCTATGTTTTGGTTAGTTAGGGAGGTAGTAGTATGTTTGTGTTCTTTTCTTTTCATGTTTGTTTTAGAAATGGCTTAGTGGCTTATTTTGTTTCAGTTAGCATTTGGAGTTCTGTTTGTTGTTTTAGCCAAATCCCTTTTCTGATGTCTATGGGTCAAATAAATTATGAGACACTTTAAGCTGTGTGTTGAGGTCATCTTTTGAATCTGGATGTCATGCATCCAGGTTTATGTGCGGCTCTTTTGAGCTAAGGTCATAACATGAACATAAAAGTGAAGTTGACCATCTCTCATGGCCTGCATACTAATAAATTACTGTGGTCTAAAACCTGGTGTTTAAGTTTCATTGTTCAACCCCTGACGTTCCAAGATACAAATCACACACTCAGTAACACTTAATTTCCATTCATTGATATCACTGATATGAGGCCCTAAAATCTGGTGGAGAGTATAGGCAACCTTTTCTCCTGACTGAAGCCGGCGGAACACAGGCTTTCTCTCAAATCGATATTTCATCTGCGCCTGGGAGGACGATACACACTCCCTGGCTAGAGACTGAGGTTTATGCAGCATATCCCTGAAAGTAACCACATAAGTTAAAGCATTGTGTGGATGTTCACCCTCGGATAAAAACACTTAATGAAAAGCTTTCAGGAGGCCCCTGATGGAATACCCAAAAACTATAGTTCAGTTGGATTAAAATTAAGGAATTCTTGTACCGCTTCAGAAGCATCAGTATAAATAGTATACCCCGATCCCACTCATGTTCGGTCTCCATGCAACATTTCCGGGTTGAAACTCTTGAGGTTATGTATGGTACAGACTCAAAGTTTAGTGTTTAACCATTTAACTGTTTAAAACTGGGCCAAAAACATTGGTTAAGAAATTTGGGCCTTGGGCACTGTTCACACCTGATCACGTCCTACCTGTAGGTGATCTGATCACAAGAGGACAGCGGACTCACCTGAAACAGATTGAAAACGCATCAAGATCCGTTCATTCAAACCATATTCGGAGGGGATCTGCTATGAATTTGGCCACATTCTTATAGCAGTGTAAACACGAATGTGTCCTGGGCTGCACAGAAGGACTGTATACTCAGTTGAAATCCTCCAGTGGACGTAAGTACATATGTACGCATTAAATGCACAAATGGTATTTGACATATGATTTATGTTAGAAAATAAGTCAGTACAAAGTGGGCCATTGTGTACTAAGCTGCGTTGTGAGCAACACAACATCAAGAAATGAGTTTCAACCTGCTGGGAAGTTAGTTTAACAGACTGTCCCGACCCATACGCATAGAAACATTAAGTGCGCGACGTTAATGTTCCACGCAAATTTAGGAAAAATAAATTGTGAAAGAAGTGATATCTTTAGATATTTAAGATATTTTGAAATAGTATGTGCATGGAATGTGTATTTAATGTGCACTTTGATCAAGCTTCCTTATTCATGTCAAAGCTCTTCCATGCTTTATTAATATTGGTGAAACATGTCAGTAAAAATTACATGGACGCAAAATTAAAGTGTGTGATGTACGCTCAACAGACTAGGTAATGGATATGCCAATAGAAACATATAATGATAGTGTAATCATCTATATAGTTTTATATTGGACTGTCCAGGGGCTTGAACTCCGGGTAAGAAATTCAGTCCCATTACAGTCTTGACTAGTTTGCCTCTTTTACTTAACTTGCTCCAAGTCAGACATAATTCAATGTATCAGGCAAAACAATGAACTTCTTCATTGAAATATTCACAAATTTTGAGCTTCATTGGTTATGATTAAAAGCTGAAATATTATCATATGGGAACCATTACAGACTGAACCCTTTGCCCTTGAATAGAAGATTATTAACTATTAAAATATTAATTATTAAATTAAATTATTAAATTAAATTATAAAACTATTGAAAGACCTTTTTAAAACATACATTTGTATAGTGTTGATGTGGTATAAAAATATATGCCTGCAACATGAAAAGTATATTGTGAAATATAGTTTGAATTACTTAGCAAGCCACATTTGCATTATGTAAAATAATATTTTATACTAACGACTATCAAATAAAAAATCACAACGTTATTATGAAATATAATACCCTTTATGGAATTATTTAAAAATAAGAGGACACATTGATTACATGTATTTGTGTATTTATTTATAGATATATTTATTCAATTTTGAGTATTATGGTGTTCATTACAAAAAACTTTAATTGGTTACCTTGGAATGTGCCAATAGCTTCACATTTCTTCTTCTCCTACTTTAATGTTCATCAGATTCTGCATATCGAAGTGATTTACATGTTTACTCAAAGTTGCGAGAAAGCAATAAAAAGCAGTCAGTCAAGACACATGCAGAGACGCATATTAATGGCAGGTGTGAACGGACGTATTTAGCGCTGTCCACTCGTGCATCACGCAGTACGCGTGTGAACAGGGCCTTGGTCTGTCTGTACCACTTAAGTAAGGCAATGGTAACCTTCACAGCAGTTATCCAACTTAAAGGTACAGCTTCATGAAAGCACCATTGTGACAAAAAAATAACTGATTACTTGCCTTGGTGGTCAGAAGAGGCCCAATACAATTCACCATGACACACTCAATAGTTGCATCAGTCATAGGGTTAGGGTGTAGAAGAGTTTGGTTTGGTTTGATTTGGTTTGCGCGTATACTGGCATGTATGACATGTGCGCACACATTCTAAGTACTTCTTGGGGTCATGGATGAAATTGTCAAACTGCAAATACTACACAAGATTATTGAAGCATTGGAGCAGTAAACTCATATGAGCTAAGTACCTAGGCAATCAACACAACTGCTAATCAATCAAATCAAAGAGTCATAAAAGTATAGATTGCCAATAAATGCTGCAAGGATGATGGCATAGAAACAGCAGTTGCCACTGGAGTGTTCATCTGGCTCCCCTGATAAGCAGAATCTCCACCCATTCCATTAGTGGAAGCGCACAGGGATTGAAAATCGAAACCAAACGCAAACAAAAAGCAGCCAAGCTAATGCGTTTGGGTCAGCAGGGCTGGAACGCAGATGCCGGTCACTGATGCGGCAAACGAAAACGTCGGCATGAATAGAAAAAGCAGTGGGGCTGATGTCAGCAGTGAGGCTCGTCCTCAGCTTCAGTCGAACCCGGGGTCCCCTGTCTCCTCCCCGCCAAGACACTCTGCTTTCAGCCCAGAGTAACAGAATTGCAGAAAGCGATGCTGACAGCAGGCTCTGCAAGCGAGGTTAGGATGGAGGCTAAGAACATCGCCAGCAGAAGGTTCCAGAAGCCCCGTTCCTGAAGTTCGCGCCGGACTAACGGACCTTCAGCCACCGCGATCGCTCCTTGTTACGCTACACTGGTCACTGTCGGGTGGTGACCATAAAGCGACGCTGTCAGCCAGCTATGTCAGGTGAGGTGTCCGTTTGTTCACCTGGAACATCGAAATAAGCTTCACGTTCTAGCAGATATTAACAGGGACTGGCCAAAAGGGGAGAAATCAGGGAGGTGAGACTGCGGAGATGGGACACTCCTCCATCAGGCCAGTTAGTTCTCATAGCCTCCAGGATGGAAAAGTTTGTTGTTGTTTTTTTTTTTTTCTTGGGATGGAGAGTAATTCTCATGGCCATCCCATTCACCCTCCTATTTATAGGGACACACACAACTCACTAAATTAAGCCATTCCCTCCTAAATTCCTTAACCGTTGTTCACTATGGTTACCACAGAGTCAACAGCACCCGGCCGCAGCCTGTATCTATATACGGAAGGATCCCAGAGATGCAGAGTGACGGGTCCGGAAGCCACGGGCAGCACCGTCTCTGCCGATGATCCCCAAGGCAATTCGCAGCCCGGTGCTGGTTTCAGTCAGGGCCTAAATCCCTGCATATAACATCGCGAAGCAGGACAGTAACAGCCTTTAATGGTTCACAGGACGAGGGGGGGGGGGGGGGTAAGTGCGCGCGTAAATCATTACCAACAAACGCCCCCCTCAGAACTTTGATGGTGTGACACCCCCCACGTGGCACTAGGGTGCACATTTCACGCGAATTTAACTCCTTTACGTCAGGAAGCTTGAGATAATGCTGTTGTACTTGTCACCCCCCCCCCCCACCTACACCTCATGTAATTACTGTTTAACCGGATCATGCTTGCCTCTCAGCGGGGGGTCTGACTACCCCCACCCAGTCTCAAAGTCACGACGCGGCGTGGCTGCCCACCTTCCCCCCCCCCTCCCCCGACCAACAGGAAGTTTGAGTCACATGGTCTGCGGAGGGCAGGGCCACAGTGCAGTGCCGGGACTGTAGGGTGGCAGTTAAGGTCCCAGGATGTCGGATTCCCGTGTGTCCGCCGTCCCTCACAGGCGAGGGCTGCTCTGTGAATCACGCGCGTTCCTGGTTACTATTGTCAGCATTATGCCATTCACACAGAAAAGCACTCTCGCACGACATGCTTGGCACTGTTCCGTGTGGAGACAGCCCCCCCCCCCAATTCCACACTTTCTCTTTTAAGGAATGGCTGCCATGGCGGGAAAATGAAAAACAGATGTCAGGTTCCGGGCAAACAGGAATCCAGGGGATAAAAATACTCAGTGATTAATAGCCGGGATGCTTACAGTGTTCCGGAAGAAGCACGGTGGCAGGGAAGAGAGGATCTGCAGGTTCAGCCTCTCTGCAGCTGACGTGAGACTTGCCTGACCCCCCCCCCGACCTTGATCTCGACTTTCACGGGAGTGTGGACACCCCAGGAAGTTGTCCGGGCATGGGCGTGCGAGCGACTGCCGGCCAGAGCTCTTTTGAGCATGCCTACGCTGCTGTGTGAGTCCTAGAACGTCGTCATTGGAACCGGCCCGAAAGTACATCACCCCAGCGGGGAAACATACCGAGCCTCAGGCCAGGGAATGACGTCGTCATCTCTATCTGGGGAACCATGACGACATTATGACAAAGACTTCCTGACAGATAGGAGGGGAGGGGCCAGCATTCCCCAAGGGGGACGTCCTTCAGCGAGGCCCCGCCCACTACCCACAGGCCCCGCCCACTACCCACAGAGTCTCAGCGCCTAAACTGCAGTCGCTTGGATCGGGGACACTTGAAACGGGCGATAAAAATGGCAGAGAGTCCCAAACAGGCACTTGCTGGTTAGGGTGCGCTGGCACTCTGGCCTGGGATACTGGCCAAACAAACAGCCGCTCTCATGCCTGGGCATCGATCCCGCGACCTACGCTAGCGGCCTAGGCCCCGGGCAGCGAGGGTTCGCATCTCTTCTGCCTTAGCCAGCCTGAGGACAGTTCTGACCCGCCCCGATCCATCTCGGTTGCGCCCCTTTCCTAAACAGTTAATTATAGGCTGCCAAAGAGCACACCGCATGCAGCATGCGATTGGGTGTGTTCACAGTGAGGATGCGATAAAATCAGGAAGTCTAAATATAACGGTCTTTAAACGGGGTCGACGCATCAAAAGGGGGTGCACGGGAGGGTGGTGGGGGGAGCAGGGGGGGGGGGCACGGGGAGAGAAGCAGCCCTCAACAT
>JAODKF010000002.1:4159001-4190511 GCA_026779585.1 Mormyrus proboscirostris
ATATATATAATAACAATATATTCACGTCTATTTATGTGGGTTAATTTTATAATGTAAAGTTTCAAATGGAAACTTATAAAGCTAATTAGGAACCCTGCTAAAATACAGCACTTTTGCTAAAAGTTCATCTTGACCACATATACCTGGATAGCAAACCAACTGCGAGTGTAGGATAAGGGAGCATAAGAAGAGCCATAATACGTACAGCTGAGCAAACCTTATGCTTATAAAAGGATATGTTTTGAGTGAGAGGAAGAGGCATTCTGGGGGCCAATCAGCTTTAACCTGGGGCCAGTGCCCTTGTGGCCCTACCCTTGTATTCATTTCTGATAGCAACCCACAATCCCTCCATGCATTAACCCTTAAGGCCAATTCATACTTCACTTTTCCACTTGAGCTTTCGGTTGTGGACGGGGTGATGCGACATAAATTTCGTCATCAGGGGCTGCCTGCGGCAGGCTGCAGTCGGTCTAGGTGTAGCCCAGAAACCATGCTCATTATATTGAGGTATACAATATTGTAGAATTCAACATTATTCCAGCATTTTGAAATATTGGCCATAAAAATCGCGCTGGGGGAGAACGGCGGCCAGCTAATTTTGACGTAAGGATTTCAAAATACTGCGTAATGCCTTATTACTGTAATACTGCGCAAGCCTTGACTAATAACAACTGTTCATAAAAGTTTACCCGTTTCACTACACTGCTTGTATTTGTGTTTGTTGCAATACATCACCCCTCTCCAGGTCTGCTGGAATATCTCCTCTGTATGCATGCGCCGACCGCAATCATCCGCGTCTACAGCCAAATGAGGTATGAACACTAGCTGCCACGCGGACGACCGTCCCCAGACCAAAGCTCAAGCACAGGTGGAAAGGTGGAGTAAGAATGGCCAGTCATCATAAAGAGTTCTATCTAGAGGTTACAATGCTGGTTAAGCCACTGCGAGAAGGTCCAGGCAGAACAACCCATGCGATCCTGGATTAGGGTAATATTAGTCAATCATTCACTCAAGTCAGTCAATCATTTTTTTAATGAACTAACCAACGTTCCCCAAGGGTCAGGGGGCCTCAGTGTGCATGCAGTGTTCCCCCAGCAGACCCCTCAGTATACAGAGATCCTTATATATTCCTCATATTCCCTCATGCGCTGGAGTATGAAAAGGGCACTAGGAATAAACACTGTGGAATAAAAACCGTTCATGTGGTGTTATTTTGCAATATTATATCAGCAATTAATATTTAACCGTTAAAAAGTACTTTTCTGAATTAAAAAAAAAAAAATTGTAAAATTTGCTTTATAAAATATTTACATTTTTTATGCAAATAAACGTATTTTTGCTGACAGGGAAGTGGCCCGCTGTGTGTCTGTGCTCTCCTCATGTGCGTGTCAGTTTCCTCCCAAGAATATGCTTTTACGTGCTTCCAAATGTCCCCCACAATCTAATAAAAACCTGTTTTTTTGACATTGTGGGGACTATTTTCAGGTCCCCACAAAGATCTGTGAATGCAGTTAAAAAACTAAAAATGTCAAAAGTTTTGTATGTGGCTATTTGGGTAGAGGGGTTGAATTCGTCATGTTGAGTTTAGAGTTTTCTTCATAGATATGAATGGAGAGTCCCCACAAAGATAAAATTACAAACCTCTGCGTGTGTGTGTGTGTGTGTGTGTAATGTGTGTGTGTGTGCGTGTGTGTGCGTGCGAGGGTGGGTGTGTGTGTAGAAAACACAAATGCAGAGTAAGGGGTCACTGATCCCTAATCCTGAACTTAATCCCAGTCTTGAAGACAACAAGGCTACCTACTGAGTTACCCTAATGCACTAAAAAGCATTCATTTTAATTAAAATATTGACAGCATAATGATATGAATATTAATAATGCATATGCATATATTATACTGTATATATTACAAAGGCTTTGAGAAAAGTATGTGTATGCAAATGGCATCAAGATGGGCTGCATAATACTGGGAGATTCTGGAAGATTAACGTAAGAGTTTACCGTAGGAACTTGGAAATTTAGTAAGTATTGACACTAAGTGTAACTGGGTTTGCAGTGTTTGGAGATTCTGGCATCTACTGAGAAGGCTTGATGCAAGACCCAAAAATTAATAGATACACAATAACATCCTACAGAGAGGGACTGAGTTATTCATCAGGATTATTAAAGATGCCCCCAAAAACCTTGTTATTAATAAAGGGTTCCAAAGGAAAATAATAAAAGTGGCACACTTTTAAAACTAATTTCCCCAAAGGTTATTCTTGTAATATTGGAATAGTAAATTAAATAATGATGCACAAAATGCACTAATCACTACCCTCAGGATTTCCACGAGGGCCACAATCCAGAGCCGTAAGAGCTGGTCAGGGTCTGCACAGCATCCTGGACGTGTGAGAGACGGAACATACTATGAGCATTAATATGAATGTGGACCAGGGGCCTCAAGCCAGACTCATTGGTTCTAGGTTCATTTGGCAGCGCATAATAATATCAGGATAACAAATATCTTTAACCTTCCTATGATGTTGGGGTCGACACCAACCCATTTGTAAGCTTAAAATGCATAAAAGCATCATGTAAATTTGTGTACTGCATCAGGAAAATCTATTTTTAAAAAATTAATACATAAAAAAAAAATGACTAGGCAAGGCATGCCCAGACATGTAAAGCAAGATAAGACCAATTCAGTTTATTTATTTAATTTATTTGAGGTTTATTTTATTATTATTTTTTATTGAAAATGAGAGCTATGCTGCAAAAAGAAAGGTCCAGAAAGTTACACTAAAAATATTATAACCAATATTTTTATGGATAAGGAAGCCTGACAAGGTAACCAAGAGGTAATAAACAAATTGTATGATAAATAATTGTTCTGAGGGTTATGGCTGATTTAAGACACGGGTCGGCACTGACCCAGCTAACATAAGAGATGCGTACAGAAAGGTAACACAGGACGAAGGAAAAACAGCAGGGTCATTAATAAACATAATCAGATGTCTCAAAACTCCAGGCTAGATAGGATGTTCATGGATATAAAAGGTACCTGAAGCATCATAACAGTTTGATTTTCCAAATGGAAATATGGCACTCCCTATCAGTTCATGTCTTACCAGCAGAAATAGTGTTAACTTTATTTGAGCTGCCTTCATGAAATTAAAGAAAAAACAAAAAAAAAAATTGGATTAAGGAAAGGACCGTGACACAATCGGATGTAGAAAAACACAAACTAGACAACAGGACATAATGTATTCAGCTAAATTTATCACCAATGGTCATTTAAAGAAATACATGCACACAAACTATGACCTTAAAGGGAACAGAGGTAAGCAAGTTAATGTGAACCGGTGTAGGACTTCCAAGCCAACCCAGCGCATGTTACATCCCAGGCTAGGACAAGATGGCGCTACACTTGCCTGAAAAAGTAATTGGATTACTTAATATTTTTAATCCACCTCCACTGACAATGTTAAACCTATAAGGTTTTTTTAGAGTGGGGATCCATCTTATAAATTATGCTAATTGCATCTTGTGTTTCATGTCTTCTTTAATGGGAGAAAATGGGAGAAACCCAGAGGCGGCGAGTGGAAATTAATCATAACAGGTGTGCACACCTGAGCGTAATGGGGGGGGGGGGGGAGCGTTTCACAACTCTTTGTTCCTGTACACCTCTCTAATAATAGGTATTAGAATATGTTCCTATCGACCAATGAGAGCCCACCAGCCCTTTCTATGGTAACCTTACAAAGAGTTCTCCCAACCAGTCAAGAAAATGGCTTTTGTTTGCGGTGCTGGGTGACTGGTGATCAGCCCCCACAATGAATTCATTGTGTCCTTTAACACCTGAACACGGCCCATGGCTTTTATTGACACAACAGCTTGGAAGAGAAAGTCTTTGAATAGATTTAATAATCAGCCTCTGTTCTGGCCCTGGCATGTGTGAGGAAGCGTTCTGTAGACACGTAGATGAACCTGTTAGCGCCCTGCCATTAACAGCCGTGTGCTAACGACAAGCTGTGAACAGTAGGATTTAACAAAAAAAAAAAATAATAAAAAATTCTAAACAGCACAATGCTGCAATAGTTAGCAAGCATTTCAGGAAGTTTTCGTAAAATCAAATGCAATTTAGTGCAGTCAGTATGGACTGGTCCGCAGCAACAACCTAAAAAATAATAACAAATAATGCCATCTTATAAGCTGCATTTCTGTGCTGTATGTGACGTGGGACAGTGAATTGACATGTGGTACCTACAGGAGTCGTCCCTAATGGGAAAGACCACAATGCTTTGATATGCAAAACACAAGGCTACAATACTTCAGTGCTACAGGATCCAGAAACAATTACTCAGGAGAGATAATCAGAAAATGCAATATTAAAAAAAAAAGGTGGTACTTTCATTCCCATTTCCGTTGATGTTCAGGCAAAATTGCAATTTCCTCAGCAGCTGGTGCTCAGGCGCAACATACATTTACTAAAGATTCCAGCAAGTTGTGCACAACGGAGCTGGAGGAATGTAAATTACCTCCCATTTCCTCAATGGGCCACACGTGCCCTCTTATATTGCAGCTTGATTGATTCATGATCGTCACTGTCAGGTTATATCCAGACAAGCTGTTTACAATGTGTTCCTGTAGTGATTTAATTATTGTAAACTCTCTGCTGTATATATTGATTCCAAGTCGGTGTTTTGTGTCTCATCTGGTAACGGTCCGTTAATGTAGGTGAAGGAAAAGGGAGATTGGTGCGTGTACACTCGTCCGTCCCATGATGTGTCTCCTGCTCATGCAATCCACAATCTCTCTCTGCTTATAGTATGTTCACAGCCTATTTTATTGCATGACATCGATCGCAAGCATCAAACATTACCTGACTGTTAACTAGCGTGCAGAGGCAGACTTTACCATTAGGCAAGGTAGGCAGCACCCGGGAAAGACGAAAGAACCTCCAGAAGTTACATTTAAGGAAGTAACATAATACTATCATTCACATTATAACAATATATGTGTTATTAGCAGTGTTAGTGACAGTTTTCACTACCCCCCCCGCCCCGGCTGTAATGGACTATTCCACTGTGGAACTTTGCACCACCCAGCTCCCGACCTGAGCCCGACAGGCCCCGACAAAGTTTTGGGCTGGGTACGAGTCATTTTATTATTTTCATTTTTGGGCTTGGGTCCAGTTTATTATGCATGATTATTTCAAACATGCAAATCAGTTTCTGCACTTGATGGGCCCTTTGCTCATGTGTGGTTTCCATAGCACTTCCAACATCCTTTCATTTCTCTCTCGTCTTCCAGCTACCTAGCAAGCATCCAACTAGAAATGCAAGAAATATGGCAAAAATTCGTGAATATCTATAAAAGATAACTAATATTTCCCAATTTCAGGTTCAGGTCAGGTTCCGGATTTGAATTTGCTAGTACTATTCTGGCTGGGTTGAGTTCAGTCTCAAGGTCTTGAGTACGGGCTGGGCTCGGGCTGCACCCCACATTTTAATTAGTATATTATCGATGTTCCGTCATTTTCAATTCCCTCGCATTTCTCTTTTGGCTCCTAAATATCTCTCAAATGGCCCCACTTCGGGGGCCCCATCCATGTCAGCCTAGGACCCCCAGAGTCGTTGGAGTGCTCCCGATAGTATGGATTTGTTTCTAATGTGACAGGTGGCTCAGCGAGTTAGAATACCTGTGATCAGATGGTCAGCAGTTTGAATTTCTGACCTGGCAGACGTCGGGCCCTTGAGCAAGGCCCTTAATCCACGATTGCTTCGGGGGGGGGTGTATCCTGTATTTGTGGGTATGCTTCAAAGAGGAGCCAAGTGGGACATGGAAAAGAAGCATTCCAATATACCAGTTCTTGTACAAATGGCATCATTCGAAATGCTGACATGGTTTAACCTTGATTCGTTTTCCACCATCAAATAGATTTTTAGATGTTTTATACGGTTTAGGATGTAACCCAGATTGCTATGTATGTGAAAGCATCATTTATTTATATGTGAGCAAGATGTGAAAATTGCATGAATAGACATGAATAAATTTAATGCTACAGCATCATGAATATAAGCATGTGAAATATTCTGTAAATGTCTATAATCACTGAACTACACATAAAAATGCTTAGCTGTGAGCACTGAAATCTGTGTCTCCAACATACGGGGAGATCAATCTTTCATAATTTAATCTTCATTAGAATATTAAAGTCATGCAGTAAGCATCTTGCCTGAACTTCATATGTTTATTGGAACATTAGACATGATCTGCATATAGCAGTCAAACCATCAGCACTAGAGGTGTGATGTCACACCCATATAGCACTTTTAAGGACACCCAAAGAACCAAAGGGGAACCCTTTCAACCACCACCACTGCGTAGCACCGACCTGGATGATGTGATGGCAGTACATTCTGCGGCTGTACGCTCACCAACCAGTAGCTAAGGAGGTGCAACGGAAGGAGAGAATTCACCAATTAGATATAGAGGATGATTTAGGAGGCCAGATTTGATGGGGCCACAGTGTGCAGGGTTCCAACCCTACTCTTTCAAAAAAATTCCCAGGTATCTTTTGTAACCTCAGAGATTTAGTACCTTTGCTTTATGTCTCATCTAATAGATGGCACCATTTTTAGAGCACAGTGTCCCCATCACTGCACCGGGGCATCAGGAGACCACAGAGACCACAGCAAGGGCTCCCGTGTTGGCCACACCGGCCCCTCTTCTATCAGCTACCCAGCTTTCCTAGTTGGTCTCTCATCCAGGTTCTGTCCAGGCCCAAAGCTGCTTGGCTTCAACGGGATTACCTGATCTGAATTGCAGATGGTAATGTTACCTCTGTGTTGTTTATCTGGTAATAGAAAATTATTGTTTATCTGACAAGGTAAGACAGGTAAGAATTGCACCTTTTTCCCATTTTTACATGTATGACTGCTTTTTTAAATGAAAATAATTCAGGTTAAGTACCTTGCTTAAGGGCAAGTTTCTGCTGAATCTAAAATGTCAACCGTTTGGTCAAAGGTTAAAGACATTAATCTCCACAACACTTGTATAACTGATGCGTAGAACTGAGAGTTCAATGCATTTATTCACATTGGTGCAACACATTTATAATTCATACATTCGGCCGTTTGCTTCACCAGACCCATTAGCAACTCTCTGCTTATAGGAACCCTGGATGGAAATCCATTCATTAGTTAGAGTCAGAATCCACAGCTTAAAAGGAAAATATTACTTCAAAGCTGTGTGAAAATCAGTGGTGGAATGTTCAGGTTCAGAAAGTACAAATCCAGATCAAGATTTTGCCTCAACCAACCAACTGAGTACTCTGCGATTGTGACTCTTTACACTTAACTGGCTGGTTGTAACAAAACCTTGGTCTGGATTAATGCTTTCTGAACCTGAATTTTCCACCTCTGGTGAAAATCCATGCCATTGATTTATAATCGGGTGCCCGGCGTGTTTTTGCTTTTGCCCCAGCGGCCTGAGTGTTAGATATGCAAGAGGTGTGTCAATGTGGACCAGAGATGCAGACCTCAGTTGTACTCACAGCACGGAGACTATTTTCACCTCCGTAAGGTTTGTGCTTCTTTGATTTAAAAGTTTTACTAGATAAAATATTCAATTATACTGAAAGGAAAGAATTAACCATTTGGAATCTCAACACTCTTTATGACTGTCAGACAGCAGAGGTGGGATGATGAGGCCATGGGCAGCAGATTATTAATTTTCCTTGGTGACGCAGCTGAAGATTCTGCCGAGTGCGTTTCCGCACCTTTCATTCTGCCGCGCCTCCGCCACCTTTATGTCCTCTCTGGAGAAGGCCCTTTGTAAATGAAATGCAAACCTCTCCCACATCATCGGCGGCGAGCTTTTTAGACACTGCTGCGTGCAGTTATTACCATAAAGCCCGGGGAAGGCCACCTGGCTCAGATGCAGCCTTGCGATTTCATTAAAAGAGGCAGACAGGCTGAGACCAAAGAGGTTGCCAGACATTGTATGGAGAATGAGAGCCGGGCGAGGCCACTGATACAGGCTGACTTGCTGGATGGCACGACATCAGCGGTGGTTACGACCATGGATATGAGTCACATGACCGAAGCATATGGTCACGTGACCCATAATATCAGGGTGGGGGGGACATGCTGAGAAGGTGCCGTCTGATTTTTAGACCTGAGTAAATGGATTTGGTTTGATTCTGCTTCTGGTTCAAGGTGCAGTTTGCCAAGACTTCATCCTCACCTATAAACAGAGGCACAGATGATCAATGCGAGACAAACTGCGAACAAGCTGCACAATAACCACCTCTGACCCATCCTTACAAAATAGACCTGAGGCATTTTGGGGGAATAGAAAATATTGACTGGGTAACAACGTTAACAAATGTGGGATGCTGCTGCGCAATGGTTGAAAAGTACTTGCATGTGACTTTGTTCTATTGGTTTGTTATAGCAAATCATATATTATATCTCAGACACAGAACGATAATAGTGTTGCTTTGATGCCTGGGTCGACTTCAGTTAGTGTCATTACCCTATCTGCCCCCTTATTTTACAAGCATGTTGATCTGGGCTTACACATAAAGCATAAGCCACAGAAAGGCATTTTATATAAATCTGGCTTCTATAACTGCTGTCTCTCTGATGTGTCCAATAATCCATGAGGCACCTCTGTTTAACTCTGCCTTAGCTGTGCTGTGTGCTTTTCCCCTACGCACGTCCCCTGTAAAAAGCTGCACGCCTATGAAAAAATGGCCACAGATTAACTTTCAATTTTTACTGCATATAACTCTTGTTATTGGCATCCTGTCCAAGATGCACCCCAGCCTTGTGCCCTGCGCTGCCAGGGATACGCTCAAGGCCCCACCATGTCTCTAGCTAATATCCTGTTGCAATTACTGATGTGTTCTTACTATTTAAAATTATATAACATGCGGGATATAAGGAATCACACAACAATCCGCAGAACTACAATATCACGGACGCCAACTTAGAATGCATGCTCAAAGCACACAAGGCCATACGATAAAGAAGCTGAGAATTCCAGCTGTAAGCACCGATATCTGAGCTGCCACTATATTTATTAATTAATTTATTTTGAGCCGGACGGCACTGACCAAACATCAGTCGGAGCTGAAAAAGCTCATCTCGCAGGCACCGTGCTGACGCACATCCTCAGCATTCCCCTCTAATGGATATCTATGTGTTCATTTAGGGAAGGAGACAGCTTAATAACATAGCTATTGGTTTAAAAGGCCGCTACTAAAAAAAGCTGGTTTGGAAACACCCGTGGGAATGAGACTAAAACATATTAAACATTTAAAAAGCTTGGCTATGGAACTGATTTCATTTTGAATGTGCTGTATGGTGACAAATTATTTTCCGCACCGGCCACAATGTCACTGAGACCGTCTGGCATCTGGGCTTGGCCGAAACATATGAAATGATTTATAGCCTTTCGTTGTTTTCAATTAAAGGTCTAATATGAAAAAAGTGTTTCAACTGTAAACACCTTATTTTGGATTGTTGCGCTGCGCCAGGAGGGTAACCCATAATAGCCGATGATGACGGTGCGATGGGTGGCCCCCGCACTCACCCCGTGTTCACATTTTACACCGTGGTGTGGTGAGAGCTCTAATCAGAGGCGAGTCTCTCCCTCCTGGCGCATGACCTCCGGTTTTTATCCCATCTGCTCCTATTTTAACAGCGTGCCCCTAATTAAAGAAAAGCACTACAAGCTCTGGGTAACTGGGACAACTGCTAGTGTGGTTTCGGAGCTGTCACGGATGTGGCTTTGTGAAAACAGGGACTTCACACGTTACACAGAGCAAGCTGCTATGAGGGCGATATTCAGCATTCCCCTCCTAGTGTCATTGTACTACACACACAGACACACACAGGCAGGTTTGTAATTATATCTTTAGGGGAACTTTCCATTTATTCCCATGGGGAAAACTCTAATCCCAACATGATTACATGAACACCTTAACCCCTATCCAGCCCTAATCTTATCCATAAGTAACTAATTTTTAGGTTTTAGATTGCATTCACAGAGCTTTGTGGGGACCTGAAAAATGGCCCCCATGCGGTCAAAATAACATGTTTTTATTACATTGTGGGGAATATTTGGTCCCTACAATGTAATATAAACATAATCAACCCAAACACACACACACACACACACTATGGGCAAATGTTTTGGGACACACCTCTTAATCATTAAATTCAGGTGTTTCATTCTGACCCATTGCCACAGGTGTATGTCGTGCAGTCAGGTTTACAAGCCTTGCAGTTACAGTAGCTTTATAAACAATAGTGAAAGAATGAATCGGAGCAACAGAAACTCAGCAATGAAGTAGCAGAGCACATAAAGTAACAGAGTGGGGTCTTTGAGTGCTGAGGTGCATAGTGCATGAAAGTTGAAAACACTTTGTTGACTTAATAAATGCAGAATTCCAAACTCATCTTATAAATGACACACAGTCATCTTTACCCTGGTGTTTTATCTTAAAAATAAATCTTAACTTTGATCTTAAGTCATGAGTCAACATCTGCATTCTGGTCAGTTGTGTCTCTGCTAGACAGAGTTTTGTGTTGTACCTCTGCACTCAGACAGCATGTTATTTATTAGAAGTAACCATATGTATAGGTGCCGAAACAGCACATTGGACCAGAAAAACTGTCTGAGAACAGAAACAGTTTGCCTCTCAAAAATCATGAAATGTTTGTTAAACCCCTTAACTATTATCCTGAGGGAAAAAAAGCATCATAGTTTTGCCATCCATCCATCCATTACCATCCGCTTCGGGTAACGGGGGTAGCAACTTCAGTAGAGATATGCAGACCTCCCTCTCCTGAGCTACCTGTACCAGCTCTTTGAGGGGGGGGGATGCTGAGGTGTTCCCACACCAACCAGGAGATATAATCCCTCCAGCGTGTCCTGCGTCTGCCCCGGGGGCCTCCTCCCTGTAGGACATGCACGGAAAGCCTTTCCTGGAAGCTACCCAGGAGGCATCTGCGCCAGATGTCCAAACAACCTCAGCTGGCTCCTTTCGATGTGGAGAAGCAGCCGTTCTACTCTGAGACTCTCCTGGATATCCGAAGTTCTCACCCTATCTCTAAGGGAGAGCCCAGATACCCTGCGGAGAAACCTCATTTCGGCTGCCGGTACCCATGATCTCATTTTTCGGGCATCATCCATAGCTCATAGATGAGGGTAGGGAATAAGACAGACTAACAGATCAAGTGCTTTGCTTTCTGGCTCAATTCTTTCTTAGCTGTTCCGATCCATCTGTCCAGCTCTCAATCTCATCAACCTTCACTCGTGATACCCCGAGATACTTCAAATCCTCTACTTAGGGCAATACCTCATCCCTGACCTGAAGAGGGCAAGCCACCCATTACCAGCTGAGAACCATGGTCTTGGACTAATACTCATCCCCGCCGCTTCGCACTCGGCTGTGAACCACCCCAGAGCACGCTGGTGGTCCCCAGCAGATGAAGCCAACTGGACGACATCATCTGCAAAAAGCAGCGACACAATCCTGAGGCCACTAAACTGGACACCCTCAACACCCTGGCTGCGCCTAGAAATCCTGTCCATAAGTATTATAAACAGGACTGATGACAAAGGGCAGCTCTGGTGGAGGCCAACCCACACTAGGAACACATCTGATTTATTACCAGCAATGCGGACCAATCTTTTCCTACATTCATACAGGGACTGAATCGCCCCCAAAATAGTGGACCCCGGAACCCTATACTCCCGAAGAATCCCCCACAGAGCACTTCGGGGAACCCGGTTGTAAGCCTTTTCCATGTCCACAAAGTCAAGTCAAGTCAACTTTATTTATAAAGCCCTTTACGTACAGCAACCACTGACCAAAGTGCTAAACATACAATGCATAAAATCATAAAATAAATAAAATAAAAATTAAATTAAATAAATTAACATAACTTACATAACATAATATAACCACAACCAAACATGAATATGAACAACTCACACTGGATCAAAAGCCAAGGAAAATACATGGGTCTTGAGAGCAGATTTAAAAATGAGCAGTGAAGATGCCTGCCGATTGTGAACTGGCAACGAATTCCAGAGTTTGGGAGCTGCAACGGAAAAGGCTCTATCCCCCCTGAGCTTCCGCTGTGTCCTCAGCACCTCCAGAAGCAAGTGTCTGGCCGATCTGAGCGGCCGGGAAGGAGAGTGCAATCGTAGCAGCTCAGAACAGCAGCTCAGTCAACAAAAAGCATGTACACTGGATGTAGACTGGATAGGCAAACTCCCAGGCTCCCTCCAGTACCCTCGCAAGGGTATAAAGCTTGTCTAGTGTTCCACGGCCAGGACAAAAACCGCATTGTTCTTCCTGAATCCAAGATTCTACTATCGATCTCACCCTCGGGGTCCGGCCACCACGTAGCTGTTGAACCACCCTGACCACCTCAGCCCCAGTGATGGGCGAGTCCACTTCAGCCCCCTTGGACTCCTTACCCTCAGATGTCTCAAGGTAGTGTGCGTAGATGTATCTGAGGCAGGGTTGAGGAGGTCCTCAAAGTATTCCTTCCACCTCCGGTTGATGTCCCCAGGTGAGGTCAACAGCACCTCTTCCCCACTATATATAATAGGAATCAGGAGTTGCTTCCCCTTCCCCTGCTGGCCTCACCAAACTCCTCCCATGCCCAGGTTTTTGCTTCCGCAATCGCCAAAGCTGAGTTCCACCTAGCTTGCCGGTACCCATCAGCTGCCTCCGGAGACCCCCAAGCTGATAATTCCCGGTAAGCCTCCTTCTTCTGGTGTCCACCATCGGGTACGGGGGTTATCGGCATGACTGGCACGGACCACCCTGCAGCCACAGCTCCATACGGTCGCTTCCATAATGGAGGTCTAGAACAGTGTCCATTCAGACTCAATGTCCCCAGCCTCCCCCGGAATGCAGTTAGAATTCTGCCGGAGGTGCAAGCTAAAGCTCTGGCGAACAGGAGCCTCTGCCAGACGTTCCCAGCAGACCCTCACTATGCGCTTGGGCCTACCAGGTCTGACCAGCTTCCTCCTCCGCCACCTGAGACAACTCACCACCAGGTGGTGATCAGTTGACAGCTCTGCCCCTCTGTTCACCCAAGTGTCCAAGGCAGAAGGCTGCAGATCAGATGATAGGATTATAAAATCGGTCATCAACCTGTAGCCCCAGGCATGTTCATACCATGTCCACTTATGGACACCCTTATCCTTGAACATGGTGTCCGTTATGGACAAACCATGCATTGCACAGAAGTCCAATAACAGAACACTACTCAGGTTCTGATCTGGGAGTCCGTTCTTCCCAATCAACCCCCTTCAGGCCACACTGTCGTTGCTCACGTGAGTGTTGAAGTCCCCCATGTAACCAGCACACCACTCAGAGAGTCCAAGAATGCCTTGTACTCCAAACCGTCATTAAGCACATAAGCACAGATGACAGTCAAAGACCTCTCCCGGACCCAAAAGTGCAGGGAGACAGCCCTCTCATTCACGAGGATAAACTCCATTGTTAATGCTACGATCTCCAACAGTAGCCCCACCCCAGCCCAGAAGAAAAGAGCATCCAGCCCCTATCCAGGAGATTTGTTCCACAACCCACGCTATATGTTGAGGTGAGCCCGACTATATCTAACCAGGATCTCTCAACCTCACGCACAAGCTCAGGCTCCTTCCCCACCAGAGAGGTGACATTCCATGTCCTAAAAGCCAGTTTTGTCAGCCGGAGATCGGACCGCCAGGGCCTCCCTTGGCCGCCACCCGATCCACAATGCACCAGACCCCTGACATTCCCCTTGTGGGTGGTGGGCCCTCCTTGGGACAGTCCTGTGTACCTATTTTGGGCTGGACCCAGCCGGGCCCCACGGGCCAAGGCCCAGTTACCAGGCGCTCGCCAACGGACTTGTGACAACACCTCTCCTATTTTAGTGTTTCTGAGGATTTACCAGAAAGCTTTGAATTTGGGAGAAGGGGGATGCCTATCACTGGACAGAGAGTAGGGTGACTCGGGGTTTTCTGTTGATTAATTCCTCTTAACGAAGAGTCTAAATTGGTGTATTGCGTTTTGCTCCAGTAATCCTGCCTGTGTTTCAGACGCCAGCCCCCCTGCCAGTGTGCACTACTCTGCAGCATCACTTCCTCGCCCGAGTCTGTCTGTATCCCGTCGATGGCATTCCAGTAATTGAGTTTGAATCATGGTTTGCTTCAATCAAATATTAGATCAATAAGAGTTTATTGTTATTGTGAAATCACTAAAATAGATGTAATTCAAATTATTTTTAGGATTTCATAAATAGCTACCAATGCTAATAATGTCAACAAAACGCGCTTCATTATGAGATGATGCTGACACTTGGTTAGTTTTGTCAGTTTTCTTTTTTTGCTGTTCTTATTTGTTCTCCCTTATCACTGCATATTGGAAACTGCTGAAAGAAATGAAGCTTAGAGGACACTCACAATGCATTCAGGTCTGTGGCGGCCCCACGGTGGTCAGTGGAGCAGCTAGCGCTCGTTACTAGATCAAATGCACAGTCACAGACCATAGATTATTCCTCACCAACTGATTTCCACAAACACCACAATATGGGAAAAGGGAGGAACCCGGCAGGAAGCCCCAGGCCCTGCCTCCGATTCTTCAGCCGCTGCTTAGCTGTAACCACAGGTAGGAATTAGTAATAAATAATTAGCAACTTACAATACATCTTGCTAATGAAAATGGCTAATTACCGCAGCCCATGTATGGTAATGAAAAATGCATTAAAAGCTCGATGAACGTCCTTCTTAAATAACCAGCTTCCTTTGATTTGCTATTATATGATAATGAGATGGCATTGGAGACAGTTTAGTTAACGAGCCTGGATAATTTTAACCTCCTGACTAGGGGGGATCCACCGTACAGGCTCCCCACACAGTTCGCTGAAACTGTGTCATGATAATTGGCTGGATCATGTGCTTTATTTAGTCACCGTTCCCACCCTACTAATAATAGGCCTTCTTCCTTAAAGCAAACCAATTCCACTTAGACTTACAAGGGAAAACCCCATTGTCTGACTCCTTTTCTCTTCTCCATCGGCTAACATGGTGTTTGTTGCCTGACAGACGCATCTTCGTGTTTTGGTACAAGCCGGCTCGGGAGTCCGGTGACGTCTGCGCCCGCGTCACCTTATCCAAAGGAATGCGTAGTCCGCATTTTTACCCCATCTGGAGAGCAGACGGTCGGCTCAAATTCAGGCTGTGGTAGCCTGATGAATCCCCACCTTGGGCAATTGCAAACTGTATACCAAAGAAGCCTTAGTGGTTTTTTTTTGTCTTCTTTTTATAAAAAAAATACAGAATGGGGTTTATGTGCTTTTAAGGTTATGTATACACATATGGAGAGAGTTTTTAAAATTCCCTGCTCAATTATAGTCTATTAGATCAATTATATAATTAGATGCCAGTTAAAGCAATTTAAGATTAAGCATATCGGTGAGCATATTTCACTAGTGAAAGAAAACCAGACTGATTTAATACTGGCTGACTTAAACTGCTTTCGTTATTTTATCACTTCTATAGGGGCCAAACGAGGCGTTCATTGGCAGGTAGTCCCACCTATAATGACTTTTGAAGCTCTGTTTTGGCTATCGCTTCTCTGCCATACTGGCGAGTCGGGGCGTGCAGTCTTCTGCTGATGAGCCCAGGTCTTCGCGCGGTGCTCCGACTGCCTCCCCACTGGCTGACATTTACTGGCACACGCATGCTGTGCAGCACTGAGTGCGACTGCCACTCTCCCGCAGCACACACAATATCATAGACTTAAATGCTATCGCTGGCAAATCCACGGCCCACCTGGGAGGCACTTACGGTCCATAATTCCGAGAAGGAACCCGTGCGAAACTGCCAGGAATTGCCTGTCGTCCTTCACTGGGAAATTTTCAGTGATTCTCCAGCTTTTACGTGACAGGCGCATACTAGGCCGGCCGGCTGTAATGATTCCCCGTGTGTTTAAATGCCTGTGTGTACCACACACTTAGTGCTGAGCACACGGTCTGTGACAATTTCAGACCGGGGCTTGGGGCTTCTGTCTGACGGCTGTGTTGCTCGCATTCTCCACTGATCGTCCGGTGTCTGATTCATGAACCGGCAGCAAACCTAATCACCTGCCCCTCCTGGGGCTTTGAGAAAGTGCTTCTTAGTCAAGATCTGCCGCCCAAAGAGACATCTTCTCTGCAGGTGTCGCTTGACATATTAAACACATCTGACCACTTGTATTTACAGGCCTGCCAGATGCTTATTTATGCTGCCTCACGCACGCTAATGCATTTGCAATCTTCCTGTTGGTAATTAAGAAGGGAGAGCAGAAGCAATGATGGCGTGATGAGGCAGTGGTTTAGGCCGAAGGTGACGAGCACTGTCACATTGTGTTAGGGCGCCTGTCGTTTCTCAGAATTTCTCGACAGTCCCTGGTCCTCCGTGGAAAATCCGATTATTGCACGTGGTGGCTTCTTGTGGAGCACTTCTCACGTTTTTCCTTAGCCCTGAGCCAAAAATCGAACACATATTTTTATTTCTGTGGTGTTGAAATGATTTTAAAGTTCCTGTGGGTAATAAAGATCTCAACTGTGCAAAAAACCCATGTTGTTAGCTCATATTGTTATGATCTTGTAGGTGTAGACTTGTAAGCTAATATTAGCAGATTAGTTAGTTAGGAGCATCCTGATCTTGAATCCTAGAGAAAAATGAAGTAAGGTTGCTGTCTTTTTCTTTGCCTTATGGCTTCCTTTCCAGGAACAATCACCTTCCGCAGTAGGTTTACCATTAAAGGTGTAAGGTGCACCTAAAGCACACCCCCATAATTGTATCTGTGTCTAATGCATGCAGTTGGACCCTTTTGTCTGTCAATTACATCACTGGAATAAACAGACCCCTCTTTAAATGGGTCTTAAGATTGTATAAAGAATCGTGCTGCTATTAAATCCATTTGGAAGAATTACTCGGGCAAAAAACGGATAAATTATTACGCAGAGAGAGATTACTGTTATATTTTGAAAACTGAAAAATCATTTCAGCGTTCAGCCATTTCTTTAGAAACTGAACATTTAGCATCCAGAAATGTTAACGTGTCCATAACATGGTAAAAGGTCTCAAAGTGCCTGGGCAGTGGAGGTTGATGTATTACATATGGTGCTGTGGATGTTCAGCTCCTGAGGGGGGTGCTTTGTACCTTTCTGCCTGACGCCCAACCTAAATTGATGCAGTCAGCTTCTAGGTCTCCCAAAACTGTAATGTTGAATAACATTTATAATACCAATTATCTGGCTGTTTTAGACTCTGTGCAGAAGCCTGGTTCCCCTAGACTTACTGTATACCACTGAGGGAAAATGTCCCCGCTGTACTCTTGACTGGCTTTTCCTGAGCTGCAAATGCAGAATGATGCCTCAGACTGTTTTCTCACCAATGAGGAGTCGCATGCGCACATCGCCCGCTGAACAGCTCGTATCGGCGAGGGCTACCGCATGAAATGAGGCTGGGCTGCTTACACCTTAATCCCGGCTGACGAGAAGCAAATCATCAACGTCTCCCACAGCTTGCCAGGCAACGAGTCACCAACAAGGCCCGGGCTGTTATTCCTGTTGATTAAAGAGAGTTGCTGACTTATTTCAAAATGAAAGCTCTATTGCACATTCCCTTTGAAGATTTCTGACATTCAAACTCATATGTATTTTACTGCTCTGCTTATTGTAATATTCTCTTTTTCGTTTCCCTGAAAATTTATTTGTCTCACTGTCAAAATATTAATATTAATCAAAATCAAACTGAGATTTATTAGTACTTGGTCCTATTTTCTCCTATCAATGGAGGTTTTTTTCAGCATATTTCTGCTTTATCTCCTTTCAAAAGGTAAAACTGTGGTATATTTCCTTTACAGCATTTTCAAAGGCACTTTCATCTTCAAGTTCAATATAACGCAGCAGTCTGTATTGCCGGGTGGAAGCTGTAATAAGAGAGAAGCTGATTCCTTAATCAAGACTTATGATGAGGCTCTTAGAATGTAATAAACATGCCTTTTTCCTTTCCATTTTCCTGCTTCTTTGTAATCCCTGACAGTAACATAACGATCCTGAAATACAGCTCATTTCCTCTAGTGAGTTCTGGCCTTTTGATAAAAACAAGATTTTTTTGTCAAAACTTACTCAACATTCTTGTTTTTATTTCAAGCCAAAGGAAATATGTAAAGAACAAAAAGACATATGACATTTGCTTGAGGTGAGGCAAAGTTTGTGCCTCTCAACTGCTGGGTCTGCAGGTCAACGACTGGTGAGAGCAACACAGCTGTGACTGAGCGCATTTCCTGGCGCAGTAAATGAGACGCTGTTTGATTTGATGCATATTTGCCATTTGTACTCTAATGCTACAAGGCCACAAAAGAAGAGTCACTTTCATATTTCCCTTTTGTTGTTTATCTAGAATAGATTTTTGAGATCCCTGCATCTTTCTATGGATGGTGCCTGCAGTGTATTACGGACATTACTCTCGCATTACAGCTGTGCTGCGCTACGACACCTGCTGTATTGCATTGCATCGTATAGTGCATTTAAATGGCACCTCCAGTGCAGTAGCACTAAGACATTTATTGAATTTTTCATATAAATGGACTGAAACACGCAGCAGATTTGCTCGGGGAGGTGCAGCCCCATTACCAAGAGACCTCGTGTTATCCTGTCATATGTCATAGGAGTGTCTCTGTCTCGTGAAAAGGAGGCAGGAAAGCCGTAAGTGCTCACGATGGTCGAGCTGTGCCTGTTCCCCTGAGTCTTGCGCAATCTGTCCCTGGTACCCGTGCCGCTGTGTATTTGTAAACCTTCTCTTCTCGCCCCTCGAAAACAAATACTAAACATTACATTTCATTACGGGTGACGCGTGGGTATTCCAGATGCATGTGTCTGTTTTGCGCAGCCAGATATGCGCATGCGTCTGTTTGCGGTTGCTTGCTTTGATGTGGTTTGCCGCATATCTGTCCGCTTAGTAAAGTGTGATTGCTATGTGTGTATTCGTATGACTGTGTGTTTACGCCTTTGTGTGTGCCTGCGCATGTGTGCTTCCGACACGTTAGCGGACAGAGGGTCCTGATGTGTTGCCGAGGGAAACGTGAGGCAGGCATCAAAGGCCAAGCCGGTCAGCATGTTGGTCCAGGAGTGGAAACAGACGGACAAGGAATCAAAGTGGCATAAAAAGCAGGAAGGTGATTCTGCCAGTTAGACAGAAATCGGTCTCTACGCTCAGGGTGAATTCTCCCATTCACGTGCTCTGCTCCAAGGGATAGTGAAAAAAAAATGCCATCGTTAATTGCACTTCATGTACATATTGATTTATGAATCTCAGAATGTTTATAAAGAACCCGCTAATCTTAAATTACTACCGTTTTTCCTGTGTAATGCTGTTGTCATGCACATTGATGTTGAAATGCTGTGTGCGCTATATTCTGTCATTATTAATTTTTATGGCTAATTAGAGGAATTTCTCCTATTAGTTTTGTACAGTTAATGAGATCCAGAAATTACTGACAGGCAAAACAATGTCTAGAGAATTAATGACGAGGAACATTCAAAACCAGTCGCCATAACTGACACGGCCAGATTATTAGACGAAAGGTTGTTAATGAAGGGATTTACTGGCAGAGGAATGCGGATGAGCTCGTGGGCCTGAATTGCGGCCAGAGGAAGGTATGCTGGCTGTGAGCTAATGAATTCAGAGATGCGACACTGTTTATTCAGAATCACGGTGGACACTAACATTTTATGAAAAGTCATATACCACTGAATATATGTGCACCTGAAATCAACCCCAGGGGCAATGTAAGGCTCAGTGAGGTCATGCAATCAAAACCACTATCTTAACCCCTCATACATCACCACAAAATAAATTTATCTAAGAAGCGTTTAAGATGAACTTTATCTTATTTATCTCCAGGGCTCTGCGGTCTGAGGTTCAGCCTACACCACATGGTCCCATAGTCACCATTGGTAGCCTGCTATTCTCATATATATACAGTATATGAAACCTTTGTCATAAACAAAAAACCTTCAGGGTGTTTACTCTGATTGCAATGGTATGATGAGCATTCTGCAGGAATTCAGATTCAGATTTGTATGGGATGACTAGATGAGCGTAAGGTGTGAGCATGTGGACTGAGATGTAACCGCGGATGATTCCACACACATTGCTGTGTGAGTGCATGTGGGCATGTATATATTACCAAATGTCCCTGAGATGAGACAAAAACCTGTTATTTTGGCACTGTGAGGACGTTTTTCTGGTTATGGTTAAAGTTTGGGCTGGGAAGGAGTTAAGGTTATCATTCACAGTTGGGATTAAGTTTATACCCATAGAAATCAATGGAGCGTCCCCACAAAGATATACATACATAATCTATATATGTTTGTGTTTGTGTGCATGCATGTGTTATATAAATATTACATAGTGTCCATTTTTTGGTCCCCATAAGGCATTTTCTGAAATCACTTCACCTATCCAGGGGGTCCAGAGCCTTTTCTGGAGGCTATGGGAGCACAGCAGGGAACAGCCCAGGATGGGGCACCAACCCATCGCAGGGCACACTCACACAGACAGAGACACCATTCACAGCCCAGGATGGGCCACCAACCCCACGATGACACGGGGAGAACATGCAAACTCCACACACATGGAGCCAAGGCGGAGACTCGAACCCAGGTCTCAGAGGTATGAGGCTAAAGTGCTGTGCTATCATGCCACCCCCAAAATGGCACTCATAAAAGGTAAATATATTAAATTAATTTGGTAAAGACCAGATAGCATATAAAACAGTGCCATTTAACCCAGACAGCACTGTGTCTATGGCATTATCCAATTACACCATTGTACTGCCTGGTGTCCTAAGGAGAGGATACAACTGACAGTTGCTCTGGATAAACATGATACTCATTACTGTTATCTATTACAATGCCAGGCACCCATTCTTCACAGTGACTTACATTTCTATTAACTCTATACACGTTTATTTAGCTGAGAATTCGTGGAGTTTAATCCCACGGCCTGGCAGGACTGGTTCCTTACAGTTGTTGGCAAAAACACAATTTTCCCTAAAAATAAGTTGAAATCGATCAGTATTTGGTCTCCATGATTCTTCATGTGTCTGATAATATTGTAGAAGTTTGATTTTGATTCAGAATTTAGTATATTCTTTTAAAGCAGAAAGTAAAAAGAAATTGCATTGAAAAAATTATTGACACTGTGGACTTAATATTTCTCAGCAGAGCCTTTGGTCGTAATAACTGTAATCAGCCAGTTCCTGTAGCAATCAATAGGCTTCCTGCACCTCTGTATGGAATGGCCTAATATTCTTCTGCAAACTGCTTTAGTTCTCTCAAACTTGAAGTGTGCCTTCCCCACTAGTCCTTTTAGATCTCTCCACTGGTTTCCAGTGGGATTTACATCTGAACTTATTGCTGGCCACAGAAGAACAGTCCGTTTTTTTTGCCTTCAACCATTTGTCAGTACTTTCAAAGTGTGTTTGGGGGTCATTATCATGCTAGAAGACCCATGGCCTTCGACGCAGACCCAGCTTTCTGACACTGGGTTGCATTCCAGAACGCCTGATCTCATGACACCTTACACACGTTCAAGGTGTGCAGTGCCAGAGGCAGCAAAGCTACCCCAAAACACCGCTGAACCTCCTCCATGTTTCACTCTAGGGAAGATGTTCTTTTCTTTGAAAGTTCTGTATGGTTTTCTGTAAAAAAGTTCTAATTTGGTCTCATCTGACCAAAGGACATTCTCCCAGAAGGCGTTTGGCATTTTCAGGTGTGTTTTGGCAAATTTCAGTCAGGTTCTTTTTATGCTTTTCTCTCAGTACTGTTGTCCTGGGTTTCCTATCATATAACCCTCTTTCATCAAGTTGGCGACAGATGGAGCGAGTTGAAACTACTGTACCTTGTGTCTGAAGGTCAGCTTGAATCTCTGCATCAATTGATTGAGATGCTTTCTACATTATTCAAACAATCTTTCACTGCAAACTTTGACCAGGTTTTCTTTTGCTGCCATGTTCAAGGATTTTGGCTACAATACCATGGGTCCATCTTCATAACGTTGCATATGGTGGAATCAGGAACACAAAGATCTTTGGAGATTGACTTTAGCCTTGAGAGTCTCCACACTTGGCATCTTGTGTCTGCCCTACTCCGATCATTGTTTTTTTCTTTTTGTTTTGTTCTTTCCTCTCTGAGTATTCCAGTCCACATATTGGCATAAAACAAGAGGCAGTCCTTTTTCCTGTTCAGACTGGACGAATGAGTGAAACTTATACTGCACTGCACTTATAAAGCTCCCCACAGCTGAATTCTGTCCTCACATAAAGCAGAATCATGATATAAATACTCCTTCTCTCTGTGTAATACGTTTACATTATATTGTGGGGACCAAATGTTACCTACGAGCATGTGGACTGACTACACCTGTTTTATTGACCTTATGGGGACCAGGAAGTTTCCTGGTACCCATAAGGGAAAACCCAGTTTTGTAAAAATGCTATCATAAAATTAAAGATACAAAAGCACTTTTAATTACTTATGGATAAGGTTAGGCTGGGTAACAGTTAAGTTTGTCACAGTTAGTATTAGCATTTTTCCCATAGAAATAAATGAGCGTTCCCACAAGGATATGATTACAGGTCTCTCTCTCTCTCTCGCTGTGTGTGTGTGTGTGTGTGTGTGTGTGTGTGTGTGTGTGTTATGTATATATTACATTGTGGGGACCAAATGTTCCCACAATGTGGTAATGGTAAATCACAAAAGACCATGGGATCCAAAATGTTTGGCCATTACTGTAACCGGGGTTCCGTTTCAACCAATTTATTCATGAAAATTAGCGTTCTTTGCATTTCTTTGCATTATTGCATTATTTGATTATTTGATTCATTATTTTCTAATATTTGCTTTGTTGAGGTTGAAATGAACTGAGCAACTCTGATGCCGATTGTTTCCTGTGTTATAATAACAGTTTGCCGTTAAAAACTAAATATAACAGATTACACGTTTTTGGAAAACATCCCATTAATTATTACTATCAAAAATGTATCTCAACATAATGTCACAATAGATTAGATCCTTGCCTTGAAGTAAAAATTGCTGTGTCTTATTGAGGCAGACCATACTGAAAATGGCACATTGTCAAGTCTTGCGTTAATTGCAAAAGCAATAGCTAGTCAAGCACACTGATAGATCTGGCATCCTTGTAGCCCTGTAATGAAACAATGATTAATCTGAAGTGAAATAGTATTTGAGGGTGAGGGGAGGGGGAGGCTATTTTTGCGTACCGTGATAATAATTAAATGCTCTGTATTGGAGTGAAGGAGTACGTGTTTGTGTAGTAGCGTGTGCATATGTACGCTGATAGCTAATGGCATGTTAATTATAGTCACGGCCGGAAGATCAATGTGTGTCATTTACATTTTGTGGGACTACTCTTGGATCGGCCTTGATGAACACATCGCTTGTGCTTCCCTCTCTCCATGATCAATGGTGCCCTGAATGAGCGTTGATGATATTTCAGCTCCATACTTATGGTGTGATCACAAACGGAGGGAAGAGGAGCGATTTGGTCCCTTTCACTGCATTTTGTATTTCCTTTCTTGTCATTATGTTTTGGTCGTCGTATCTGTAAAGACCCCTATCGTCAGACGATCGTCAGTGTTGCAGTTGCGGGAGGGGGGCAGAACACCAGCAGTATGTTCTCTCAGCCTCGAGAGGTGAAACCAGGGACAGATGTTAAACTCCATGCTCCCTTAGTCATCCTGACAGATGCCCAAATCCAGCCCCTGGCTCCATCATCTCACAGCAAGAGGCCAGGGTGCGTGCCAGATCTTGCTCTGATCAAGAACTTGCAGTGCCATTCTCAGATACCCGCCACCAGCCTGCCCCCTGCTTTGATCGAAATTCAGCTTTCTGTGCAGGTCACATGACCCCTCCTGTTTATCCCTCACCAGAGATGGCCGTAGGACCATTTTGGGGTCACTACTGAACTTTCTGCCTATAGCAATTAAACCCCTTATGGCAGGGGAAGTCTCCCAGAAGTTGAAAGGATTGCGAACAATGGCTTTAAGGTAGCGTGTGATTGTTATTCATCTGCAATGGCCTGGTCTTTGAGCTCATTAGATCACGATGAATCTCTTCACCTGCAGACATTCAAGGCTGATGGTAAACAACACAACTAAAAATGTTACATAATAGTGTTTGGATTATTTTCATATGGGTATGGAAGATGGGTGGATTTTTTTTATATAAATATTGTTTGGAGTTAGTCTGCTAAGATGGGTATCATAAATAAAGAAACAGATAATTTAGCACCACCTTGGAAACACAATGTCCAGCCATCCGGCAGCAGTGTTTGAGCCAGAGGCGCTGAGGAATGAGTTGTCGATGCCCCTCACCAGATGCGAGGAAGGCAGTTGGTTGTGACACTTAAGCAGGGGCGCTTCTGTAGCTCTAAATCCTCCTCCATGTCTCTCCATGTCGTTTGACAGCAGTTGAGATTGAGCTTCAGGACAGAATACAATTCAGTTGTATCTGAGTGTGCAACTTGTATGCCGGCCACATATTTTGAGTTTAACTCCGGGAAACACTTGAGGCTATTAAAGTGATAGACAAGGAATTGTAGTTAAACAACGGTTTCCCAATCAAATCAAATCTACTTTAATGCTGCATCTAGACAGACATGCCCCCACCCAAAACGTCCTCAGTGTCGCAGGAACGCGTGTCGTGCCCAGTCAGTGGGGAACCACTTAACAAAATTTATTCGTATAAATGCAATAGACTTCCTTTAGAATAGGCTTACCGGCAGTTGTAAAACAAATCAAACTCTATATGTGGACGAATGGAACTTGTCAAACGACGGTTTCAGTGTGTAAAACATGAATTACGCGACAAGAGAATAACAGACATACGGCTCCGCCGGTGACATACGCAGCACAGCCAGTAGAAAGAGGAGAGAGGCACATGGGAGGGAGTACCAAGATATCAGGGAGACGGCTGGTGTAGATACACAAGCTTGTCATGTGGACCTGTGGCACCTCTTCACAGACTCCGCATTGCCAGGTGGGACAGTTCACAGCTGCTGGATGTCATCTCTCCCTTTTTCCTGCTACTAGGCGACCAGGCCTCAGCCTCCCCCTCCCCCCATCCTATGCATCTCACATCCAGACAGCCCTGCATTCAAATTTTAACCTAATACAGATTTCTGTGAAAAGGCACCGGTCACCCTGCATCTGTGCTTACACATCTCTCCTGCCGCAGACAACTAAACATGTTTCTTGCTGAAACTATATTCCTTTATATTCCCTTCCTGTCGTACCTTGCTCACGTCCTGACGGCGAACCAGTGTTGCGGACGAGAGCCGCTAACTAGGAACTCGGTGTATAGCTTTGGCCTTCGGTGAACCCTTCCTGACTGCGGCACTTTCATCTATATTCCAAGTGTTGTTCTCATTGTTTGCACCATTAAAAGAATATAGGTACAGACTGCCTGTCATAAAAACCTTACCATAGAATCTCACCGCCAAAAGCCACCATGTCAAAGTTCACTGTATGTTTAAATTTAACAAACTATACCAGTATAATTTTTTTCATGTTTCAGAGGTTCAAGGGAGGACTTAGGAGCCATACCACCCTCGGTTCTGCAGGGCTAGATGTGAGAAATAATGTTCCATGAGGTCCATTATTCCTGAATACCAGATATACTCAAAGCAACATCTTTTCAGAACAGAAACAGCGGTACCAGCCTGTGCTAATTAAAACATGCTGAGTGGGTCTAGGTCCCCTAACCTTCACAGATTTCAAAGCTAATTTTATGTACTGAAACTTGGTGATGATGAAAAAAGCGATGGTCCATATTTTCAGACCAGATCTCACCATACTTCAGATTAATTCCCCTGGCCTCCATTGAGCACCTCTCAACCTGCTCATGGGGCCATTGGTAAAAGCTGTGGCTGAATGTCTCCTTTCGGACAGCTGAGCATATCAGCTTTCTGTGTCTGAAGTGTCCTTCCTGGGAGTGTCGTTCTACACTGTGGATCTATCCGTCTGTCCAAACCTCCTGCATGTGTCTCCCAGTCCGCTACTTCGTAACCTGGACCTTCTTGTTGTCTCCCAGCCTAACATTGGCACTCTCACCCTGACTTGAATACTTTCGACGCAATGAGCTTTCAATGACGGATAAGTACAACTGCGACACTTAAGATCAGTCAAGACAAATCAAAAAAAAAAAAAACAGAATATTGTATAATTTGCTAGTTCTAATAGCAAGAATCAGGGCATTAAGTTATACAAAAATCTCAGAATACATTCAACATGTTTATATACAAAATATCAAGTTTAAAGAAACAAGACCATTACTCTTCTAAATCAGGTTAAAATGATGCAGTAGAGAATGTTATGATAAAAGTTATTAAACGTTATTGTGCCTGTGGTGTGTTCACATTATGTCATGAATATGTATTTATTTTTGTTAGAGATACAAAGAATAAAGTTACATGCTATTGGGTGCTTATTAATCAAAACAAAAATGATAATATTAGTTGAAAACTCCTAGACTATCAATGTTGTATTTTCTAAATTTACATGCAAAACTCCAGAATCAAAGACTCCCCACTCTAAACCCAATTACCTTGCTTAGATGCAGTTTCCAGATGTTAATATACTTGTATCAAAACACTTCAGTCAAATTAATATTGCAATCACTGCTCATTGCTATTTATAACCTACTTTATACTATTGTATCGGCAGTTTAATGTAAAATTTATATATAAGGGAAGTCTATATCTAACCACGATAATACATAGCCAAACACTGCATTCGGTACATATTCTCATAGGTCAGAAAAAGGTTCAAACAACAAATTAAATACTTTAAATGAACTTGAAGACTTACAATGCTCTTGCAGGCTTCAAACAAAACTTAGAACGTAGTTAATTCCTATAATTTCTTACATACTTGAGGAAGCATTGAGGCAGGGTTCTAATTGCTTATGTCACACTGTAATGAATTATAAGCTTGATGTTATGCATTATTTATGTATTATGGTGTTATATAACATTAGTTTTTTCTTCTGGGTTTAACATTCTTTGCGAGTAATGCAATAAGGTGAATAAAAGTGAAAATATTTGGTGGAAAATCAATAAATCATTCTGGAAAACCAAAATGGAAATTGAATGAGATACACCTGACTACTGACCTTTTGCATATAATTTCTAATTGCCATTTAAGATCCTGTATTTATTTGATTTATTTTAAATTTAATGATGCAATGTGACTTTGTGGTTGAGCAGTACAGATAATAAGATTTTCACAGGTTCCAATATGGGCATGCTCACCACCATGGAGGGCAGATCAACAGTCCGTCAATGAGGGCGAGGTGCATCATGGGAAGGGATTCACCACCAACTCCTTACACTGCCTGTCGCACTGGAGGCTAATGAGGTCTCATGTTTATTTTAAGAGACGGAGTCGAATAAAGCTTAGAGGTCTTGACTTGTAACATTTTACCATTGCTTGCATTGATCTCCAGCAGTTTGTTAGGTTATGTCAGTTTAAATAGGTCTATGTGACTTTGTCTGTCTCCTACATCTTGGGTGTGTCTGTGTGGGACCACATGTGCCAGTGTCACTTTACCTACGTGTGACTGCCCAGATTTCATATTTGGAAACAATGCACAATTAACAATTAATTGCTTGCTTTGTCTATCTGTGATCCTACAAGGTGCGAAAAGCGAACATTTGGCTGCTCTTTTAAAATAACAATGTAGAAAAGTACCTATGCACACATTGTAATAAATACCAAAATTCACACTAAGAATAACAGCTTAAAATAACCGGATAGGTAAAGGTAAAATGAGACACCTTTATATCTTCATGTATTAACAAAAGTGTGGTTTTGTAAGAATTCTATTTTAGCACAGAAATAAAACAAATATCAACATGTTTTCCTAAGGCCTGAATCTAATATGTGCTGTTCTGGATGTCATAAATAATATGGGTGGTATGGATATGGCCTGTGGATCGTATCTGTTATCCTTGCTTCAGCTTTTGTGTTGTGAGTACTGAGTGACTCCTTGATTGCCATGTATGCAACAGATGCTTCAAGAGTTATGAGTATCAAATAAAGTTGTATATAGTGACCCCACCCCCCCCACCCCCCATCCCTGGCTGCCCTTCGATGTTTTCCAGCAACTGTTGCCCAGCGACACCATATTGCCTGAATGGCAGGACCAGAAAGCAAAAGGCTGACACTCCAGAGGTTCTCCAGAGGTTCTCCAGAGGTTCTCCAGAGGTATCCCAGACCCAGGAGTGATGCTTCTAATGCTAAGCTTGCCAGTGACCAGGACATGCAGAAAAGCTCCTTTTGCTGTATTGACTGAACTCCATTTAGCAATTACCTGCTGGGGCTCTTTACACACAGAGCCAAACGCGACCGGATTGATCAAATTACCCATCATGCCCATAATAAATCTGCCTGACAGCTGCTCTCTCCTTAACCGGCAATTGTCAGGAGTGATTCATGCAATGGAGCCAACGGGGGTTGAAGCTTAAGAGTAGACAGGGCTCCGTGGTTCTTTTGATGACTTCTGGTCCAGCATATGTCTCCCCCGGCTCCCGCCCCCCCCCACCCATCCTCCCCACGCCCCTGCTTCCACATCCCACATCATCGCGTACACCCCCGATACGCTGCCAGCCTGCCTCAGCTGACAGAAAGCTGCAGAGGAGATCTCAGTCACGACGCAGACAATAGGAGCTGAAGTCTTTCTCTTCTCATCCACCCCCCCACCTAGGGCTCGCCGACATAGCCCCCCCGGGCTGTTTGTTATTTCACTCAAGCGTGTGCTCTAATTTTCAGATGCAGCAAACACATTTCACATGATGAGTTTCTAGGGGAATAAATAAATATATTACGGGCAGGGGCCAGATTTAAATATTTCCCGAAGTGATGTTGCTTTTGTCACCCTAAGTTAATGCATTTCGAATAGTAATGCAACAAAATGGGAAGACTTAGCTTTTGATTTCGAGCTGCTGTCAAGTTCTCTGCTCACATGTTAGATTGTTTGTGGCAAATCAAAAAAAAAAAAAAATAATTCATTGTGTCGTCTTTCCTGTATGGTCTCCTCTTTACAAACAGATGACTACAAAATCTTACTTAAAAGATAACCTTACGCTTAAGTCTGGGTCTCTTAAATACAGCCAAGGCTAAAAAGAATGTTCCTGTTACATTAATGCTAATGTTGCATAACACATTGATAATTAAAATGGACTTTTATAAAGAAGATGATACTTTTCCGACCCACTCAAGTCTGTCTTTATCGTACCTGAATTACACACAGCGGAAATTACAAGGACTTTCTCGAGAATTTTTTTTTTAAATATTCCACTAACTCTTAAAGATACATCTGGCCCACTGTTGGATTCTCTCGACTTTTTGTTTGTGTGGTCTTATAAATATTACTGCTATTATTGCCCTGTGAAGCACAGAAAGACCTGAGACTGAGCTGTCTAAGTTAGCAAGACATTGTTTCTGGAGAAGATAAGCCTTGTGCAGCCCCAACTCTTATGCCATGCCTGTAGAAAATCTTCTGTAGCAGCTGAAATTCATAAGACAGCAAGAAGTTTCCTACTCATATTAGGACATATGGAGGGAAATGCCACTGGAATACCAGGCGTGATGGCTTTTTTTTTTTTATTTTGTCTTTGCGGTTTAATATAAATTGTGTATAACATTTCATAGGTAAAAAAAAACACAAATAAAACATTATAGTATATTTTACTGTCATGCAATGAAAATTATGTCATATTGCAGAACGTTTATAAATGCGATCTCATATTACTAACCAAGTACGCATATAAAACGGCCACAGTGTGCAATGATCACCAGAACTAATCAACAGTGTTCAAAAGTATGTGTGTTAGCAGGTGTCTGCAAATTGGACCTTTTGATTGAGAATTCATGGAATATTTTATATATCATTTGTGTTTAATTATTTTAGAGAGGTCAACAGGTCTGGGTGCATCAAAAGACCCCACATTGACAGCAACCATAACTGGCACAAAGCTCTTCGCAAGTGATACGATTAATCAAGAATCTAATCACACTCACAACTCCTGTGTTGAGGAACTTCATTAAAGAACTACGATATTCGTTAACACTGAAACCTTTATAGAAGAAAAACAAGTTACTAATATATACTACTATATACAAGCTTCTGAAGGGATATTTTGTTCATAAGACTAAATTTTAGTTAGCTTCTTTTTATTATCTGATTGAATCCTCTGATAGAATCTTCTGCTAGAACATTTCCAGTGGGATATTTCAGGAGGGACATTCTCCATGAGTCATGGGCATTGTTAGGCTTCCTGCAAATTCCTCCTCTGATTCCTGGTTATCCAGCAGCCAGTGAGTGCCCCAAGCCCATGCTTCTGCTGGTAGGTGTTCTTCACCTCAAGCCATTAAAAGACTTTCTGCGGTACAATGTGACGTTGCTGAAATGATTGCCACAGCTCATTTCCCGCGACAGCCATGACAATGTCAGGGAAGCCCCCAACTCTTCAGATGAGCAATGAGGACTGGGCACCATGTATGAAGTACTTCAGTGAGTAACATTCAGCCTCTCCCACAATAGCCGGGATACTGAGAAGAAATAACTGCTGAATGATCTGTGACGTCATTCCACAGAGCAGCTTCATAAGGTGATCAGCTGTGAAAGATGAGGAATAAATTACACGCAGAAACTTTATGAGCACTTTTTTGTGCTCAACTAGGCTTCACCACAGAGGAATAAGAATCTTTTCTTCGACATGTTGACAATAATGGATCTTCTCAAAGATTCCCAGATATTTGCATTTTTGTACCAATGACCAGTGTGATGCCTGAGTCAACGTATTTGAGGGCATTAGGAATACGAAGCAGTCAGCAACACAAAAACATGATCAGTAATACGCAGGAGGCACAAGATTCCAAATATTGTTACGTGATAGGCAACCAGAAGCACGCTGGGTACCAGCAGGGAGCGGTCTGTAACGCACACCAGCGGTAACTGGTTTCCTCAGTCAGTCACCATCGAAACACGGCTGGAGGCTCATATTTTACCCAGTTTGAGGCTGGGAGGAAGGTTGGAGCAAAAAGAAAGGGCAAGCTGACTGCACGCCTTGAGTGCACTGTGAGCACGCAGCTTGGAGGATGATCATCCTAAAGGGACCGTCGCCTCCTGGTTGGCCCCATCCTCACCGAGGGACCTCTGCTTGCCCCTGAACTGGTGACCACAGTTCCTTCTTCACACCTTCACACCTGCCACATGTTCTGATTTTGCTGAGTTCAATGTGCCCCTCGGTAATCAATCGCAGTCTTTAATGTATGGTGTCACCTCATTAAAAAAAAAGCAGGGTTTTCTGTTAAGCAGTAAGGTGCAGAGATTTGTAAAGCACTTCTTTTATTGAGCATGCCTTTTATTA
>JAODKF010000002.1:4201048-4217132 GCA_026779585.1 Mormyrus proboscirostris
ATCCCACACCCCTGCAGGAAAGGGCGATTTCTGGGACTTTGGGGGGGGGGGTGTATGCTTGGGTGGCTCTTCGTCGTTGAAAACTGCTGAATTTGCAGTTATTTCAAGAGGAGCGGTGGCTGAGGTGACTTTAGAATGGAAGCCTGGGGGAAAGACACCATCGACTAGACGAAAGCACATGCTCCACAGCCGGGATATACAGTATGCTCATCCGTTTACAAAATCACCCGTCCATCGATCCATCCATCTTGGTCAGAATCACTCGGGGAGCATACAGTACAAGGCTGGGGATGACCCTGCACAGGATACTAAGCAACCCCAAATCAGTTAAATTAAAATATTAGTGAATGCACATACAGGCAGCATTATATTATTGAACCCACTGAATATAACATCACGATAGGTACTAGAATCAAGTTGCAGTGCATAAACCTCTAACTGCATATATAAATGTATTTCCATGAGGTAACTGCTGTAAGGAACACAGTGGTAAAGTGGCAGTGGTAAGAGGTCATATAGTCCGATGAGTCATCTCTGTTCATCCCTGTTCTTAAAAAGTGCATGTGTGCAACATGGAAAAAAAATAAGCTACTGGACCGAGAGCTTGCTGGCCGCGATGAAGAGGTCCGGCCTCTCAGTTAGAGCGTGCATAGTCCTGGCACTGCCTGGTCCAACTCAGCTCCTCAGGGTGCTGGTAAATACCGATAAATGGGAAGCCATCAGCAAATGATTCATTCATTCTATGAATAATCATCTCTACCCCAATGGCAGAGGGATCTTCCTGAATGCCTCCTTCCACACAGCACAAACGGTCGCCGTAAGGACTTGATGAGTATAAGAACCGTGTGTGACGCTTGTTTCATTTGTGGCTTATTGGGTGAAGATGCAGTGCCCGTGATCGCTTTGGATGCAATTCCCATTTGAAGAAGTGCAACTATAGAAGGCGATTCTACAGTGGCTGCAAAAAGTTTTATTTTAATTTTTTATACCACCAAGAAGGAAAATACCAAGTTATGTCATTTCTTGCACAGGAACTGAGTCAGAATCTATGTCAAATAACACTGGAGGTATTATTAAGGAAGTTTCTTTGTTTGCTTTAAGGCTTTCTATATTTTACCAGTTATATATACGTGTATGTGTGTGTGTGTGTGTGTGTGTGTGTTTGTGTGTGTTCATGCAGTGTTTCTTTTAGAGTATTCTAACAATTTGTTGGAGTACGAACAACATGTTTCTTCAAAAATGGCAGCCAAAGGAGACCACAGTGATATTTCACAGGAACATTCGCCAAAGAACAAAGTTTTTACTCCAAAACTACGAGGAACAGGCATTTAGCCCGAGGCTAAACAGGATTACAACATCACAGGATCTGTGCAGCACAACAAACAGAGGGGAGAATTCTGAGGTGTGAGACTTGGTCTGACGAGTGGATCTTTTACCACATCAGTCTTTAATCTCCATGTGTGGAAATGCAGCCCTAAAGGTGTCTCAGTCATCACAACTTATTTTAAATCATGCGTTAAGTAGATTGTAGGGTCTAAACCTGAGGACTGTGAGATGTGAGAACAGTGCAGTGGGTAGATGAAAATCCTTCAGTTTTTATTATTACTATTAGTAGTAATAGTACAAGCACTTCTCACTTAACCAATGAGCTACGTTCCAATGACTTGGTATTGTATAAATGATGAACTGCCCCTTACTGATATTTCATCCATATTGTACTGGTATTGGGTTTTTGTCAACCATCTTTTGATATTGTTTTAATGTCACCTTTGTACCATTTATAACATTTTTGTTATATTTATAAATGTTTAAACAGTAGTGTACTGTATACTGTAATTAACAGAATAGAGGAAATCAGCTCTAATATACATTACTTAGGTTTGCATACTGTAAATACAGATAATAGTTTTTATTTATTCTGAATAAAGGTCTAAAGGAAATTCCAACCAGATAATATTGTTTTAATTTGCATATCTTGATGATTTCATTAAACTGTTCAACAGAATTTCCTGCTGCTTCTGCGACCGTGCTCGTCACCTCACCACTGATACTCTTATTATGCAGGTTAAATGTCCGACAATACAAATTTATAGACAAAATATGTTTTAGAGTTTTGGAGATTGCGAATGCTAGTGTAGTGCATACTGATAGACCTCGGGACCGAGACCGAGGAAGGGTGATGCGGGATGAGGCGCTTGACGCCGAGACACCGCGATACCGTTTCCTTGACCAAAGTTCTCCTGCAGCGTACAATACCGACTGTTCCGAGAGCTGGCCTTAAGTCCGTGCGGCCACTAAACAGGTAGATCGTTAAGTGGGGAGTGATGAATTAGGGTTACAGGGTTAGTTTGGACCCTATGCAGGGAAGCCAAGGGCACAAAAAGGGCACATACTGAAACACACAAATGCAGACCATGCACAGTTTACTGATACTTGACTGTGAGAGGAAACCCACAATAACCCAGGGAGAACATGCATACCACTCAGAGCTGTGGCAGGAACCAAGCGTACAGCACTCTGGAGGTGTGAGGTTACTGTGCTAACTACCCATAATGATGCCCCTAAAAGGCTGACAATAAACCCTGTCGCAAGTAACAAAGACCTATTGTTCATAGACAAACTGACCCGCGCAGAGCATTTAAGGTGAGCCCACTGCAATTCTTTTCTGATGTTACTCTATGCTTGTCACATCACATTAGGACAGTCTTCAAAGGACAAAAGCGAACCAGACAGTATAGAAGCAGATTGTCCTTATTTCTGGCTGATGGATCATATCAGACAAAGCAAATTAATTGCTCATTCTATTCCTTATTACTAAGACTCTTCATCTGATACAAGGGAGCCAGGCCTACCTGTGGTTTCAAGTAGCACACAGGCAATGCTAAGACATGTGTGAGAGGGCAGAGTATGATCAAAGCGAAGCATGTGCTATAAACTCAGAACAACATAACATCAAAGCCGGGTAATCCACACCACGCTTTCCGTTCACCGCCTCAGTTTCTGGTGAATTTCCGAGGTAGATAACGAACACCGGAATGCCATGCTGCCAAACCACTGAACTTTTGTTTTCCCCATATATCTTTCCGAAAGTTTCTGAATAGCTGCGTGCACATGCTTAATCTATAATAGCATATTTTGTCGTTTTCATTGCCTGGAGTTCAGCAAGAAAATATCTCATTTGTAAGCACATTTTCCGCAGGTATTTTTTCACCTGCACGCAGCGACATTCACCTTCAGAGCGTGATCTCACAAGCTGGCCAGGCTTCTCTGACACGGCGCTGCCTGGTTGGATTGCCACCGCCGAGAAAGGTCAAAGTTACAGCAGATCACATAACTCGATTCTTCATGGCTGTGAAAGTGAATGACTACATGGAACCGGAATTATCCTCATTAATGTTTGTTTAGATATGGCGGGGGATACAGCTTCAAACGGCAGCATCCATCATCACTTGATACATTTGACACAGAATCCAAAACCTGTCAGGTTACGTTACAGCTTCTACTGAGTCAAGTGTGAAGGACACCTGAGACGACGCTCACATCTCCACACTCCAAGAACTTGTGGACACAAACGCTTGGTTGGAACATACAGTTGGTCAAAATTCTCTGCGTATTCTGATCCAAAAAAATTCTTTGACCATTCTATCACCGTTTTCAATCAAAGAGAAGCGCACCATTGGGCACGAAAAAATCTTTGCTAATGATAGATTGCCCTCAGTCAGAATGCTTGGCCTTAAGAGGAGGATGAGTAAGCGTTTACGGACTGTCAGCCCTACTGTGGAAATGCACACTTTGTGATTCATTCAGCAAGTCGTGCAATAACAAATTAAAAAGCATAAAATATTCATAAACAGTGGCAGAACAACATCTATGCGGCTTTAAACCATCAGAATCTAACATTCTAAATCCGCTACATCTCAAACCTGAAGGACTATTTCAAGATCTGTCCTCCGCTTGTTGACACACAGTATTTAATAGTGATGCCTAAATGGAAATGATCTGTTTCAAAGAATTAGTCATTTTTCTAATTATTATTTAACATGTAATTAGCATTTCGTGTGATTTTGTATTTTTCTAACTGCATAGCAAACAGACAGAAATTAATCCAGTTTAATTTTGGGCTTCGTTGGACTAATGATACTAGGACTGGTCTAGAAAAGATTAAGGACCCTGTTTAAATCCCTGCTATCGATTACAGAATGTGCTGGAAAACTCTTTCAAAGAGCTGACCTGGACTTTATGCATTGCAACTTGTTAATTTTATGTTTCTGTGTTTGCAATATGCATAATGCTTACTATGCATGTTGATGCAAGTTAAAGATGTGTCACCCGTGCAGACTGTTTGTTCCTTTTCAGTGGCGGAGAAAATGGTATTTTTTTTTTTTTATTGCGCAATACAGAAACAGAAAAATCCAGTAATTGGAGTCAAACTCCTGAAAACATTCGAGTTGAGTTGCACAATATGCACACGGTGTAGATACTGACACACATAGCAATTTATTCACTTCAGCATCATACACAAAATAAACCGACATACAGCAAGACAGAAACACCTTCCACACATTCCTCACAGCGGTCAACACTCTATGCCAAGATTTTGAGAAAAACAGAAAACAGTTTGACCCATCCCTGTCAGCCGCTCTGCAACATGTCCATCCATCTCTTCTGCTCATGTTAGAAGTGATTTACGATGGCTACGCATGGACAAGAGAGGAGGCCCCGATGGGTCTGACTGCTTAAAGCCCGTAAGTTTCATTCAGACAATGTTCTATAATCCATGTTTAATCTGTCCATATAACTACAAAAGGGTCCCTCTTCTAGAAAGCGTCATGCATAGTTTGTTCCTCAGAAGGGATGCACCTTAATGGTGGCACTGTCATTCCATATAATCAAGATATTTTCACAGCCTGCTTTTCAAAATATATTATCACTTGTGAAGGGTTTCCTAGATCCACTACAGTGTTCATACCAGACACACATAGACATGGAAGATGCTGTCCTGTATCTCTTTCACCAAGCCTACTTGCACCTGCATAGGTTGACCGACCTCATGACCCCTTCAATGTGTTTAACATCTTCCAGGTTTTCCCTGTTGGGGAAGAACCTCAAGGTGATTCAGGTTACGGACATCAGGGTTGCCTTGATTGCAAATTACCTCACCATCCAGCCAGAGTATCTCTGCATCAGTAACTGCATCTTATCTCTGCTCCACAGCCCATAGCTAAGCACCATAAGGTCTTCCTATCCTCCTTCATGACTGCAAGCTCCATAAAGGCCACGCCTCTTCACTAGCAGACCAGTGGATCTGCATGTCGGCATTGCTGAGTCAGTCCGAACAGCATTCAGCACAACTCAAACATTCCATCAAAAGAAAAAGAAAAATAGTTTGGCATCCATATTGTTATATAATAGCCTAGAACTAAATGTGCATATTCTGAAGTGCAGAAACATCAGCTGGGGTACTTGTAGAGATTCTGCGACACTGAGGTCAGGAGAATATTCTTCTGGATTGTTAACAATAATGGAGCTCAGAGTGACTGTATTAAGATCAGCAAACTACGTCCCTGAGTAACTAAAGAATGCCATTAACCTCCAACGGACTATCTGCAGTCCCGCAGAACTGTGGTAGAGGTGGTCTCTTTCATCTGTGGAAGTCACTTGGAAAAAAAAAAAGAATAAAGAATTCTTGATTAATACTGTCTTGACACTGAGTGCGGTATCTCAGTGTGACATTTTCTAGTAATATGCATTACATTGGGGAGACCTTCTTAAGAGCATTCTCACCTTATATCTAAAGAATAGTTAACATGATGTAAAACAAGGAATTAACATGTTAAAGGCTTTGTGGATCTAAATGCGTAAGACATTATATGTTAAAGATATATGTGTCTACAGGTGTCGAAGGATTTTTTTGTTTTTGTTGCAAGCATCTGTGTGTATCTTAGAATGTCAGGGGGACTTTATAATGCCCATCAGTATTAAAGGTGGGTATTGTTTTCTGCTGTATGTCACCCAATTAGAGTGGCAAGACCACAGGAGAGTGGAAGTAATTTAACGCTACGACAAGCGGAGCAGCAATGGTAAAAGTGCCCATCAAATGAACATCTTGGTGCATTTTTATTCCTGCGTGATAAACCCACAAGATGAGTTTGTCTTGAGCTGAGCCACAGAACTGCCCAGCATTTCCGTGTCTCTGTCAAGTCGATCACCTGCTGCTGTAAAAGAGATGATTGATCTGCACATAAAATGCGTGCAGCCACGGATAGATCTGCACGAAAATGTGGCCAAGGTTAGAGTTTCTTAAACACAGAGATATTTTTTCTGGAGGAAAAAATAAAATAGTGGCCTCAATTTACACTATTGTCTCACAACTATATACGTGTGTATTTTCACTTCTGTCACAGCCCTATTAGCCCTATCAGCCAGAAGCTACTCATTTAGGCTTCACCTTGCTCCTGGCAACAATTACATGATCCCATTCAAGTGCAGTCTTGGATCCATCGGTGTTATGGTCCAACTACTGTACCAAGTTATTGACAATCGAAGTAGTGAGGTTACACAGCGGGCGCCACTGAGCACCATCAAGAAGCCATTCCAAATGCCACAAGTGATCTGTGATTCAATCAGAATTGCTTCTTTTGGAGTAAATAAATCTGAGAGTGCTCTACAAAAGCAGAAACATTCCTCCGAGAGGCTCTGTGACCACAGGCATGACTGACACCCATGGGGAAGCGGGTACATGGGTATGCCTGAGGCAAACATGGGCAACTGGAAGAAGCCAAAAACCAAGAAAATCGGGACCTGCTGGAAACAGCAAGGACTCAGGGAAGGGGGAGACCAAGGGACAGAGGTGGGGACACTGGAACCAGGAGGCTGCTTTAGCTTTCCAATGGAAAAGAAGCAGGGCAGCGTAGGAGCAGTGAATGTGGAAAGAATTGTTGACTATAATAGGATTTTTCATCACCCCCGTTCTAAGTTCGGCTACTGTTCCAGATCTGCTTTTATCAGCCAAATTTGAAATGCAAGGTCTCTTTTGTCCTTTGACATATGCATGCAGCATAGAGGTCATTGTTGATTAATTCATTAAGTATTCTTGCAAAGAGGATGTTTTGCATGAGTCTGTGTGGACCGTCCTAATGTTTTCATTACTGCGGTTTTTTTCCTCAAATGTTTACACACATTTCTCAAAAGAGTACATTGTGTTCTCAGAATTCAAAACAGGTACTGCATGCTCTGGTGCACAATGAAACATTAGCTTTAAAACCGTATCCACGGCCTAAAGAATCAGATGCATGTATCAGTATAATGTGCACGTCGTCAAGTCAGATGCTCAAACCGAAACTTATATCACACGCGGCTGGGATAAGAAGATGCTATCGGAATTCTCATGTAATGCTGTACTCTTCTGAATGTACACGGCCGCGAAATGAATACCAAAAATCAGCTGTCAGTCAGTGTCAGACATTAGCCCTCATATAAACTCGGAGCTCAAGAAGACGCGCCTGAAGAGCCAGAACTAACTGGTGAGGTGAGATTGAGGCCATAAGGCAATGGCAAACTGATAAGGACATCTTTAGATTGGATTGAAGAAAGGAGAATTGGGTACGTGAAGAGGATTGAACTAATTTTGGATGACGGTAGCAAGGTGGAAACTCGCATTGCCCAATTGACAACACCTAGGCAACCCTGGTTCTGTCATTGTATTTTGCTTTGGGTATTAAGTATTCAGGGAAACAAACAGCTCTGTGTGGCCTATGTTTAGAATGGTGACAGATGACCTTTTGATGTAGGGTTCTTTTATACTGTATAATTGCATGGTGGGTGAAATCAAGCACTGATTTTCGGCCAATAATGCACCTCCTAGGCCTGGTACCAGGCTGGCGTGGCGGGGTGTAAGAGATTTTGGTTGGACATGAAGATTTTTTTTGTATAATAATGATCGCATATGAAAAGCATTGTCATAGTTTTATATATTGTATGGTGCTTTATGTGACCAATATGGCTATTCAAAATTAAAAGAAAAGAAATAAAGTTCTTGTGATTAGCTGAACACTTGGAGGAGGAACACAAGCAAAATCATTCTGCTCATTATTGGAAAACCTCTTCACTAAATCAAAAGCTGAGGTAACCAACTGGTTACCAACATAATTATATGTATATTATATATGTCCCATTATTCAATGACTCTACCTGACAATGTTCAACTTTATGAAGGTTTACAGTTAAACCATTATAAAACTATACAATTTCAGCGCAAAAAAAAAAAAAGCAATAACAAGGAACAATTCAGAATGTCCAAATGACTGAAGCCACAGAAAAACATTTACAATCTCATTACAAATTGGCCTGCACCTTTCCTTGTGCTCAACCAGTGGATAATTACCAGAATCTCCAAAGCATTGCTACTATTACCCAAAATATTCTGCCATCCTAGCTTTCCTTCTGTTTTCTTATCATCCGCATCATGTTTGTTCTCCGACAGCACTGGGGGTGTCTTTGACCCCGTCCATGCTCACTGACGCCCAGAGAAGGAAAGGAACAATCAAGCATTTTAAAAAAGCATTATTATTATTATTACTCGTGTGAAGTTTATGTGGTTAATTGGCAATTAGGGACTGCCATTTCGACTTGTATGTTTACAGTATCGACACCGGAACTGACACTGGAGCCAATGCTCTGGAAATTGTCCTGATAGTACAACGGCATGTGGAGAAAAAGTTTTCTGTACCTCAAATGCAATTTGAGTGCAAGAAAACAGAATATGTTCATCCCTCAGCATGGCTCTGAAGCTGGGGCTGCATCATTTGATCCTTGTGACAATTACTGTGTGCAAACTTTGGAGGAGAACTGCAGAACGGGGAAGGATTGTGTGCGAGGCATCATAGTGGAGCAGCTTGTACATCTTGCCAGTTAAACTGTAGAGCTGTTTGTGCGAGCCTCCGTATGCGTGTGTGTGTGTGTGTGTGTGTGTGTGTGTGCTTCTGATATGTAATGAAAGAAATAAGCAACATATTTATTTTCAAGCTCAAAGCTTTGTGTATAATTTATAGTATAATCAACGGATAATTCTGAAGCAGGCCCTGTTCAGTCCTGGCACATATCGGGCTCATGCGGATTTAACACACACCCATTATCAATCTGCTCATATGAGACAATAGATAAAGACGAACCGGATACACTGACTTCCCTTTATCTTTCCCTCCACATCTGTATGTACCCAGCTCTCCTGCTTTTTTCCCCTCTCCAGAACAAAATGCAGAGAATATTCCACCGCCTGCAAGGCAGAAAATCCACCTCAATTACAAACAGCAGAGAGAATGGCGCAATAACTTTCCCCGTCTCCCCTAAAGTGCTTTTTGTCTACCTCCCCGGCCGCTCTCTGTGGCCCGTGCCACGTGCACTCTCCGATAAATTAAAGCTATATAAAACCCAAATAATAATCATAAAATAAACCTTTGCAAGATGTCATAACACTGGCTTTTTAAAATGGAGAGGAAGTGACATTAATTTAAAATTCCTTCAGCGGTCTTGACAAGGCATTTCTCAGGAAGACTAATGGGTAATGGCTGGTGTCTGCCACTTTAAAGATATTACACAACCCCAGCTGAAGCCCAGGCCAATCCATCTCGCTCTCTGTCCAACTACACTCCATGGAAAACGCTTTTCTTCTTTCCTTTGTATTTTTTGTGCTTCTATTTCCACTCATTGTCTCGAGTCCCTTGGCTCTGTGTGTGTGAGTGTGTGTGTGATGGTTTGCGTGTGTGTGTGCGTGTGTGCGTGCCCCTTCATACCTGTGCAGTTCAGTGCCTACGGTGTGTGATTAGGTAGGACGAGAGGGATAAATGTTAGGGTGCACCAAACATATGCGTGACGTAAACGAAATCACAGATGCACGCATGTTCGCGCATTTGGGTCCGTGTCCGTTATTCTGCAGTGCCGGTGGGGACGTGTCTGCGTGTGTGGGTGCCTCTTTGAGCCTGTTTACGTGCCTGTTTGTGAGCGTGCGTTTGGGTAGATGGCTCAGGTGCAGAGGTCGCAGCAACAGGCCTGTTTAATGTGTAGTTATTATAGTGTAATTAGACAGGCGAGAAAAAGCCTGCGTGCAATTAAGTCATAATGTTTTTCATTTTAAATAAAGCCCAGCTCAAAGGAGTTGACCCCCGTGCTTCTCATGGTGACTAAAACAGCTATTAATGCTGTCCCCATCCTAAAATTCACGGATTGCAAAGCTGTCTGTCATACAAAATAGAAACAAACACTGCCATTATTTTAATTATATACCTATATCCATCTGGCTGTAATATATCAGCTTAAATAATTTTCTGTTCTTCAAAGTCTTCCCTCGCCTTTGTTTTCAGAATCCTTTAAAAGTACAACGCAGTTGTTTTTTTTTTTTTTTAATCTCCCCTTCCTCGCTCAGTGTGGTTTGTTCTGCTGTAAATCAGATGCCGATTACATTGCCATTAAGTATCACTAACGACATGAAAAATGCATTCAGAGGTTTAGGCGCAGTTATTGACGGCATCGACAGCGATCGCGATACCACGGCTACTGACATCCTCTATTGATTTCTGCCGAGTCGCCACTGAGAAATGAGGGAATTGGTGGGAGCAAATGAACAGATGGCGTTTGAGAAGAAGGGGTCTGAAGCAGAACATCGACTCGCAGCCCCGTTTTTGGGGACACCCCTCGCCCGCTCTTCGTCTCCGCATGGCGGACCCGGTGAGCGTCTTGCTCTGTTACCATTTCAGAACGGATGATCGCCTGACTCCCCTCCAGCATGACTAGTGTGACCAGTGCCCCCGCACCTAGGTTTTTCACAATTGATTCTATCAAGTATAATTTCATATTTAACAACCCATTTAGAGATCTCAGATAGGGGTGAGATGGAGCTGTTTGGCTGGAGAGCTGCGTACGACAAGCAATCAGAACTAATATATCGGTCAGTCGGAGAATCCACTGATCTAGGAACAGGTTCAAGATACATACTGATCGACGTGGGGCAAAGTCTGGAGCAGCCTAGCTATACCCAGCCTTCCCGCCTCTTCCAGAAGCTCCGGTAGGCTCCCTGAAATTGATGACAGCCACCTGACACCTGAGAATGATCTGTTCTGGGAACCAGGCATTCTGCTTGTCAACAGTGGCAAAATTTCCTAGCAAGAATAATTACCACTGCAACGATGCCCCTCACGTTGGCCAAATTTAAACTCCAGCATCCAAACCACCCCCCCAGCCAACCAAAACTATGCTGGGGCGGTAACTAATTTTTAATACCAGCAGACAGTCCTGTCATTACACTGTGGCCTGTGGTATTTTAAAAGCAATACTATTCTGGTATTTTCCAATAAAATTTGCTGAGTGCCAGGATGGGAGATGATACCGGCCAACCCAAGCCAACACCCGACCCCTGCAGTCGCCTAAGCTGGGATGTCTGTATATACTGAAATTAAAGTACATGCGTTTGTAAATGAGAATTACTAGTCACTGTTAATATTGGGTCCCGCCCCCGACAACGCTCATGATTCTAACCAGGATAGGTTTGCAACAAATGGATGGATGATGTACAGTCAACAGTGAGGTCTCCGTCGCTCCATGGTGATTACAGCATCCATTCCTAGGCATTGCACCCTCTGGACACATCAATTTCAGCTGTGCTTGTGCTCACCACTCGCCAAGGCATGTCCTGGCTGAAAGGTCCATTTAATTATCTCATCCAATTAGTAGCAGCAGATTAGACCAGTGCCGGGTAAGGTTATACCAGAATACGGCGTCGGACCGTGGTGGAATGCCTGTGCATGAGGTCAGACAGACCAAATGTAAAAGCTAACTTAATAGCAGCTGTCACATGTCAGGGATTCACTAAACTGGAGAGGGTAAATGAGGAAACACACAGTGAGCTCATTTACATACCATCTGACAGCATTATGGGACGTGGGTGGGGGGGTTTATGTGGCTATTGACATACATCACGCTTTATGCTGGCTTCATTACACCGTGACAGGGAGTTTTCTTCATTGGCACACAAGAGTAAATCCATCAAAATATAAATAAAACATAATTTGTGAAACGTATTAATTAAAAATTTAACAAAACCAATATAACCTAAGCGACTGTATTTGCTGTTTTGCACTTATTGCCTTTTTTGGTCTTGTTTTTATTCGGTTATTATTTTCTGCAGGAAGCACCCAAGTAAGAATTTCATTGCGTTAAATGACAATAAAAATTGTGAATCTTATTAACGTTTATTATCCATCCGTAGATCCATCCATCCATTTGCTCATCTAATGAACCCACTCACATAGACTGTAATACACCACTTTGCCAAACACTCATAGATTGTAGAGAGAACCTGAAGAAATTCATGCAAACACAAGGATAACGTGCAAACTCCTTTTTTTTATGCAGTATTTATTTCCGCAAAAATGGTTTATTTCATGCAAATGAAGTGATTGAAGCAGAGTGAAAGAGCGGTGTCTTTATGAATATTCAGAACACAATTGCATCAGGAAAATCCGTTGTTTAAATTGTTTAAAGGACGAAATGTTCCATTGTTTGGGTAATAGGAAACTGGGAACAATATGCTAAATATTGGCAACAATGTAACGCAATAATAAGAAGGAGTATGATTAGACATGGAACAAATTGCAGTAAAGAGCTAGATTTTTTTGTTTATGGGAGTGGGGTGATTCATAACATTAACAACACGAAACATTCCCATAAAGCTAATATAGTGTCCTATGTTTGATAAGCAAAAATGGAAGATTTCACAGCTTTTGATGCGTCAGACCTAAGAATGAGAGGTCTTGGAAATACAGGCCTTCCTCGACAGCTTATCAATAACGTCCAGAGACCAAGAAGCCTAGAAATCTGAAGGGGGGGGGCAACGACAATGGCTTCTTTGTCATCCTGAGCCTGTGACCTTGGCCAGTCGCCTCTGCATTCTGAAGCCCTACAGGGATGAGGGGACAAACCAGCTTTGTGTGTTTCCTCGCACATGTCCCACTTTGCGGAGGAATAATTTCTTATGGTGATTTACCTGATGTCTTAGTAAATATGCATGAGTAGTTATGATTAGCCACAGTGCTGTGCTAAAATAGAGCACACCCAGTAGTCGAGTCAAATCAGCATTTTAATAATTTTAAGCCACATAAGCCTTTGTAACTTGTTGATTTTCGGAAGATGCCTCAAGCTGGCGTGAGAGGCTGGCACCTCCAGCACTGATTAAATTCTTTGACTGACAGCTGCGGGTTTGTCTGATTTCACTTGGCATCACTCATTCCCAGAAAACCCAGTGGGAATTACGAGGATCTACCTAGGACTCGGAAGCACTCCTTCGACTTTGGGTATGGAGACGGGTAATCCAGAGAAGAGATGAGCTGTTTTTCATGTTCAGCACCAGCCAATTATTTAAGAAGCAATTCCTATAAAATTCCTATAAGCAAAGTAAGTAGTTACATGTATTTCATGTGCACTGGAAGTTCACTGGTTAACCTCTTTCATTTAGCTTATATATATATATATATATATATATATATATATAACGCATTAACATTACATTTTAAAGTAAATTACAATAGTGTCTTAAATATTTTAAAACCAAGGGTTTGTGAAATTGAACAGACACATGTATGGCTAAAATCAATAAAAGTAAAATTATCATTATTATTATTAGTAGTAGTAGTAGTAATAGTAGTAGTGGTAGTAGTAGTAGTAGTAGTAGTGGTAGTAGTAGTAGGTTTCTTTGGGTGGCAGTTTTAAAGAGGCCTGGGGCGACTCTGTTGTGAAAGGTGCCATGTAAAAAGAGTTTGGTTCAACTTATTTAGAGTTTCTCCTTCTCTGTTAAAGATGATAATGTAATGTGCTGATGAACAGATGTGATGGTGGCAGCAAGCTTTTTTTTTAAAGCACATGTCTGATGAGCTGCCAGGGAGTGGGTTGGGGGGGGGGGGGGCAGCCTTACACAAGAATTTCCCAAGTGACGGTTCGATGACTTAGATGGCTTCAAATGCTAAGCTGTACCTACAGCATCAATACGTTATTCTCTGCCTGTAATCTTGAGCTCTCAGGTCGTTTGTGTTCCTGTGCTGTAAACAATCATATTGGAGTGCTTTCTCGAGCATGGGAGTGCGTCTAAGGAATGTGACGTGTGCAGTGGTTCGCTCTAAACTTTTAGCTGCTATCATCGTGCAGGGATCATCACTACTGATATGACGTTCTGTAGGAGTGCAAATGAAAGCGAGGCTATTCGCTTTCCTGCTAGTGTCTGTCACTTTAGCTACTTTTAAACTTTAAAAACTGTACGCAAATAAATAAATGAAAAAATGAAATACGCTCTTTATAATTTTCTGTCTGCACCCTGCTTATCCCGTCTGAGGAGCAACATCACAAAAACACTTTGTTATGAAATGTGAATGATGAGCATTATTCATCAGAAAATATGTGACGAGAAAGCAGAGGTGCCATCCTCCTCCTGGCCCTCGTTTTGGAGTCCCACATCTTTATTAGCCAGTCTGATGTCATAACGTGGCAACTTTTAACAAATTCCCCAGTCGCCCTGCCTCCAGCCCCCCGTCCATAGCTTTCACTGTCAACAGCCCCATCCCCTGTCAACACATTTTACCGTTTCCAAACTGTCCATCGAGAGCTTTCACTGTCATCCTCTCTGTCGACAACTTTTAACATCCACGCCCCCCCCCCCCCCAATACCGACATCGTCGACAGCTTTCACCATCCCCACTCGCCTCCCCCCGTTAACAGCTCTTACTATATGACCGCCCTCCCTGCCCAGTCCATGGAATAATGCAGGTCCTCCTGCTGAACTCATTGAGAATCTCTACTGTACAGGGGAATCTGAGGGATTTTACACTCGTGTAGTTTAGCGCTGGGGAACTCGGCCTGAAGCATGGCAGAGATCTCCCCCCACGGCCCTCCCAGCACCCAATTACACAAACCGATCTTGGCGGTAAAATGACAAAAAGGGGGGTGGACATGCTAACTGAAGCTGTCCCTTGGCAACAGTGAGGAGGTGGGGGGGCGGGAAGCAAAGGCAGGCTGATGCACATTAACCTGTGTTTGTTAACGCTGGTCTTCTTCATTTCTGTATATCACACCACCTTTCCCACTTCTTCCTTTCAGCTTTAAAGAGGAAACAATGCTTCACTTTTAAAATTCCCTGCTTTTGTCATATATCGGTATTATTGAGAATTTCTAGAATGCCATCAATCCGAGTGTTCTGGTGAGTGGGTTTAATAGCTGGGATAGATGTCGTAATGCAAGCATATGATTCTACCATCTGGATAGGTATACCTCACCTTACACGACGACTGACATGGGCTCAGGGTGACATTAGACGTGTATAATGTCAGCAGATTCTGAGTTAAGTTTGACTTAGAAAAAGTTTTAGACCCACAATGTGTCCTGATAGGATATTTCTTCACTGTTAGACTGAATAATTTGGTCCTTTCTGTCATAATGGGTGACACTAATATGAGTACGCATGTGTGGTGTGCGTCTGTGTGCCTGTGCTATGTATATATTACATTGTGAAGACCACACAATGCCCCCACAAAGTGATAAAAACCTGTCAGATTGATGTTGTGGGGACCATTTTCTTGGTCCCACACAACAGGAAACTCAATTTGATAAAAATCTGTGACTGCAATCAAAAAAAGTAAAAATGCCAAAAGATTTGTTTGGTTACTTATGATTAATGTTAGGGCTGGGTAGGGGTTAAGGTCATCATGTTGGGATTAGAGTTTTCCTCATAGAAATGAATGGAAAGTCCTGTGTGTGTGTCTGTGTGTGCGTAGTGTGTGTGTGTGTGTCTGTTTGTCCCTTCTGGGTGGCTATGGGTCATATCTGAGTCCCGATGGGCCAGATGCTCCCCAGCCTTCTATTTGATCCCCGTACTCTCATCCTCACAGCTCCAGCATCTGCGCCGGATGTGGAATCAGGATCCCAGTCTGGTAATGCAGACATAGATTCACATGCACATAAAAAGAAGGACCCAGGGTGAGGGGCCAGACTGCGAGCGGACAGGTGCAGGCAGGGGGGGGGGGGGGGGGGGGTGTTTGAGAAATAAGAG
>JAODKF010000002.1:4228336-4248805 GCA_026779585.1 Mormyrus proboscirostris
ACAGCCTGGACAGGATACCGGTCCACCTGGAGTCGGGATGTAAAGCCGGGGTACAGCCTGGACAGGATACCGGTCCATCTGCACATACAGGCATCACACACAAGTACAGAAAATTTAGAGAAACTTATTAGACTATCCGCATATCTTTCTACTGCAGGAAGAAAATAAAGTAACCAGAGAAATCTTGCATGATGCTGGGAGAACATGCCCCAAACACATATCAGAAGTGAGATGCACTGAATTAGTCATTTAGCTGTGAAAACTGTTAGCATGCACAACTGACAACTTTATTAGGTACTCCTAGCTAGTACCAGGCAGGACCCATGTTTGCCCTTAGAACCTCTTCAAGGCTAGGTGATTTTTCAGAGGTTCAGCATTCAGAGAAGCCTTTCTGCACACCACTGTTTTTGCCCATTGAATTGCTGCTGACTGGGTGTTTTTTGTTTATTGCACCATTCTCTGTAAACTCTAGACACTGCATTGTGTGAAAAGCAAGGAAGTTGGCTGTGTCTATGATGGAACCACCATGTCTGGCACCGACAATCACACCACATTCAAAAGGATTACATCACACATCCCAGCCATTCTAATGCTTAGCCGCCACACAGTATGTGATCCTCTTGACCCTGTCTGTTTGCTGTATACATTCAGAGGCAGCAACATTGTTCATTGCTTGGAGGAGCTGACCCTGGTGTACATAATAAACTGGCCAATGAGAGTATTTGTACTGTCATAGTGTAGAGGCAAAGTCCAGGCTTGAATCTCATGCAACCTGCACCAAGCCCACACTGATCCCACGACTTACTGACAGCAGTAAGGGGGGGCGGGGCTTCTATGATACAAATACAGTTTGTCCTGCCCTTCACGGTGATGCAGAGTCCAGTCTACGTTTGATCTTTTATTTAAAGTGCCAAACTGCTTCCTGTGAAGCCATGGAAGGGGATGAACCCCAAGCCCCCAGCATGATTCTGGACTGCAGAATCTCAGCAGGGGGTCACCTCTGCAGAGACCTTTAAATATTTCTTATCATGTTTAAAAACATAGCAATTTTGTCGAATTTTCTTCACTTCTTCAGAACAAAATTTAAGCAAAAAAATTAAGTTCCTATTGGAATATCAAGTCAAAATTTAATAAACGGCAATAAAGTCTAATTAATTAAGAGTTCATCATTCTCAGTGGGCTCCCAGGACTTGTGAGATGGAATAAGGTTTTCTAAAAACTTGAAGCATGATTTCATTTTATATATATTTTTAAATAAATAAATAATTAAATAAATAAATAAGTAAATAACAGTAAGCCGATTGATTTATTTCCTCTGTCTTGGTTTCTGACGCAACAGGGCAAAGACATTTGCCCAGGAGCCTGTTCTTGCTGCAAGGCCTCATTGACAGCAGCCTATAATATGAATAAACTATGAAATGGTTAACGGAGTGCAGCCTAACAGAAGAAAATGCACTTTCCCATCAAATTAGCCTGTGAGTCGCCCGAGGATTGTGCCCGGGTATGTTCTGATGCAGGTCTGATGGCACCTGACACGTTGGGGAGGAGAGTGGACTTGGTAATGGGGTGCAGACCACGGAGTCCACGTCCTGTTATGCTGGCTGACACCTTCTCCGCAGCCCCTGCGCCCTCGGGCGCTGACGGCCAAGCCCTTTCCATCAGAGAGGCGGCACGCCCACGTTTCATTTTTAACAACGGAGCCCGTCTTTGGAGCAGTGCTGAGTTCCTTGTAGCAGCTTACTTGCGACAGAGGCGTCTCACGCGCAAGCTGGATGTTCTCCCGCTTAAGGACTCTCCCGATTAGCAGGCCAGAGATCTTCACTTTGCGACAGACCTCATTCATTACCTGTTTTATATTTTTAATGTGCTTCTGATGAGCATGAACATTAGCTGAGTACGGCCATTTGAATGCAAAGCCATCGCATTTACCCAGCTATCGCATTCCGTCGCCTGGCTGTCACTATCAGTCAAGAGGGTGATTTAAGTCTCCAATTCCCCCACCCCTCCAAGCATCTTAAACACCTCCAACATTCATTAATTTACAGAGCTCAGGCAGGGAGTCCTACAGAACCCCTCACCTCCCCACGCTTTGGGTCTAATTCATCGTTTTATCAGTGTCGCGGCTGTGTTTGACACTTTGAAAGATGCGGATATGCATATAGGTTATGTAAAAATTTCCCCCAACACCTGTAGTTTTCAATTATGTGAAGGAATTCGCTGCTTTTCAGATCTATAATTTATACACAACTGTAGATGCACATTCGATGCAGCGCACTGCTTTTCAGAACTGAAACCAACAATTACCAGTCAGTTTACATTAATTTAAACTTTAGTATTAGTAGCACTTTCACTGAAGACAAAAATGTGTAAGATTAAGCAGATAAAGAGACCTTTGCTCTTGGGGAGCAGAAGTGAGAGCTTTCTGGATGAGGACTGTGGTGCCAAGAAGGAAGTATGACAAAATGGAGTTCTTTGGGATAGTAGGATGCTCTGTATAGCATAGCTAATGTAATGCCTGGACACTCCAAATGTTTCCCGATTCAGGTCCCAAGAGGCTACTTGTTGTTTATGGAAGAAGATTGCCTTTGGATTAAAATGTGACCTACAAAAGGAAAAGTAAACATCTTATGGGACAGACAGACAGACAGATAGATAGATAGATAGATAGATAGATAGATAGATAGATAGATAGATAGATTTATGCATTTAGACATAAATACATACATACATACATAAACTCATACATACATACCATGTCTTCTAGCTGTCTTTCTCAGGATGCTTCACATACTTCCTCTGTTGGATGTGAGGATCAAAGACTGTGAGACCAACCATATTCCTTTCTGGCCATTTACTAGCTACTTTCACACAATCAGGTCTTGGGGATTCCCTCCTAGAAGGAAGGATGAGTAAATATCATTTTGGTTGAAAATGTGGCCAATACTCAAAGACCTCTGGCCTCACGCTGTCCCGAGGTTACCACACCTGAAGGCCTCCTCATCGGAAGGTCATTTAGACCCATCTCGGATGTCTCTCCAGGATTCACATTTTGGTTAGATTGCATTATGAGCACCCTGCAGAGTGGCTACGGCTCTCATGTTTCAGTCCTGCCGCCGTGTTGTGTTTCGTTTGTTCCGGCACTTTGCTGCGGTGGGCACTAATTCAGGTCCTTTACCGTGGACTGACAAACACCAAGTCTGCATATATATTTTTTCCCCCCTCTGTGCAAAAGCTTCCTGAACTGTGATCAGCTGTTATCGGTCGTTGAAAACCCGCCTGCCAGATGTGTGCCGTGAGCAACATCCTGTCATCCCCCCTCTGTTCGGCAGAATCGAGAGTCAGCCTTCAATTCCCCCTTTTATTGGTGGGGGGGCTGACATCCCTTGCTGACTCCTTGCAACAAATGAGGATGAGTGGCAGAGGAGAGCCGCTGACATCCGTTTGCTCACAACTTCGGGGTGGGTGGAATATTTAGAGGTAATTAGCTGACAAACAAACGGTTCTGAGCTTCTCCCCATCACTTGCATGGCCTTGAGGAAGACTGGCAGGGGGTGTTTTGTTTTCTTGTTCCATTGTTCATTTCGTTTTGCTGCCTGTTCTTCCCGTAACAAAGTTGTCAAAAAAAGAAGATGGTTTTAAATGACATGCACCCGGCGGCTTGTAGTTCAGCTGGGACGAGCCGAGGCCCCCGGCCCCGCTGAACCCGAAACCGGGGAGCGGTGTGAGATCCTGCAGGTTAGGACACTGTGATCGGAAGGTTGAGGTTCAAATCCCAAGCTCAGCAGACTGATTTCTCTGCCGGGCCCCTGTGTCAGACCCCTAACCCCCAGTTGCTTCAGGGATTGTCTGACTCTGCTTTCTTCAGCCATCTCATCCATTCCCCCCTCATTATTTTATTGATATTGACCAAAAAGCTACTTTTATAGTATTCATTTCCTTTGAAACAGTGCTGGGTCTGGAACAAAATCATTAAGGGAGCATCTGAAATTAGTGAGGAGGCACTATACATATAACCATGTCACAGTCTATGTATCCTTACAACACGCAGGTTTGCTTTAAGCGTGTTTTTAGTAACCATGTGACCAGAGCTTCACGATGTGATTGGTCTCTTTAGCTGCACGAGCGCTAACCGTGCCCACCCCCCCCACCCCGAATGAGATGTGGCCCATCTGCTTGGGGTGCGGTCGTTTATGGAATTAGCGCTTCTCTCTCCAGTGCCAGTGCCTTGGACTCTGAGGCCATGAAAGGCACATTTATTACTTCATATGGTGTAATGTGTCGCCCTTTCTTCCACCACCCCTCCCTCGCCCCCCCCCCACCCCAGTTGCTCTTAAATTCAGATTTCCACATCAAGAGAGCCATCGCGTCGCCGAAATCAAAGGGTGCTATGTGTCTTTGAACTGGCTGATGAAGAGATGAAAAGGCCAGGCTAGCTGGCTCCGCGTTTCCGAACACTTCCCGTCTTTCCAGGTTTACCTGGATGAAAGCCGCCTCTCGCACCCAGTGCCCGCGTCGCTCGTTCTCACCTCCCTTCTCACTACACCTCTCAGCTGCTTCACGTAACTGGCCTGGAATCAAAATTAAAAAATTAATGAACGTTTTAAGGACGGGGCAGGAACTATCAAAGCCTTTCCCAAGATGATCTACGGCAATAAACACGTACATGGGGCGAATGGAGAAGGACGAGCGACACTTAGCTTGCACTGAGCTGAGCCCAGGATAATACTGAGTCCATATATACCTGCTTTCAGCTTGCATGAGGCGACATGGTGGTGCAGTGCTTAATACTGTTGCTTCCCACCTCTGGGACCAGGTTTTGAGTCTCTGCCAGGGTCTGTGTGTGCAGTTTGCATGTTCTCCCTGTGTCACCGTGCAATTTCCTCTGGTTCCCCCCCCCCAGTCCAAATTCTGATGTTAATTGGAGTAACCAAATTGTGCTTGTGTGAGTGTGCCCTGTGATGGGTTGGTGCCCTGTGATGGGTTGGTGCCCTGTGATGGGTTGGCATCCCATCCTGGGTTGTTCCCTGCCTTGTGTCGATAGGCTCTGAACCCCCCCTGTGACCCTGAATAGGGAAGGTGGTTGCAGAAAATGGCGGAGTTGCTATCTCAGTTAGAGCCCAACAAACCCTTTACTGTATATCTCCTGACTTGAGGCTGTGCATAGTTAAAGAAAAAAGACCCCCAAAACAGATGGGTTCTCTCACGGCATTGAGGCAGAAAACTATCGCGACCATCTTCAGATGATTGAGAAAAATTTACGGGCTAATGCCTGAAAGTGATTGCTTTCTTGGAAAAAAATGAGACTGCTGAAGAAAGAGGCTCCTTTGTCTGATTTGCACGTACCTTGTTATTCTCCCCTCCCCCCCCGTTTTGATTTTTCTGCACATCTCCAGCTTCATGTGAAAGGCTTGTCATCCAACTCATTTCAGTACTACATGTTTCATTATAGGTGATTGACAGAGGGGAGTTAAATCTCTGAATTAGTCACCAATGTGCCTCTGCTTCCCAATCAAGGGACGAGCACTGCTTTGATTAAAAGAGAGAGAGAGAAGGAGATAGAGGGAGGCATATGCCTTTGATTGGAGCCAATAATACAAGCAGGAATTCACGTCAAGAGCAACTCGAGTCGTCACCCAGGTGATCCTCTGTGTATTGGCATTATCCCAGTTGAGGGAACCTAGATGTCTGTGTGCTCAGAGGTTTACAATAAATGATCGCCGCATTCCACGTCCTCCTTGGGTCAACTGTTCGAGATCAAAGCTCAACTTAGTCAGAAGACTGAATAGTAATGAAGTTAGGTCAGGTTGGGGAGCATGCACTGGCAGAGAGCTTGCCACACCCACCACACGGCAAACCTCGGGATCCCATTGGTGACCCCCCCTAGGCAGGCACATGGTCCAGTCCCACTGTTTATCTGCCACAGCCAGGTGTTACGTGGGTGTCCCGTTGGTCTGGTCCAGCCGCTCAGGTCCTCAGCAATGAGGATCCTGCAAGTCAAATCACCCTCAGGGAATGGTGCCACAATAGTAATCAATGAAACCCAAATGAATCCTTTAAGTATCTTGATTAGAACAATTAGGATGTCACTTTTCTTAACTGAAGATATGAAGCCACTTACTTGGAATCCCTACAACCCTGCAATGAGAGATTTGTTCTGGTAAGCCTATACAAGATTTGTGGCTAGCAGGCAAATCTTTCTATTTTGGAGCTTTCTAGAATTTAAATCAACTGTTCATTCTTGACCTAACTGTACCCATCTCCCTCCTGTTCTCTCAGAGATAAAACTGCAGCCCACATTGGTTTGTTAAGCAAGTCTTCCGGGAAACAGAACTTCAAGTTCTACTGCAGCTCCAGGGTTATTTTTCCAGTCTGTTTCTGAAAATTTGCTAAGATAAAGTGCCCCGCGCCATTCACTTCTGTTTCAGGTACTGACACAGGAACCGCTGGAACGCAGGAGTGGCCTGCATGCAGAGTGAACTTCCTTGAGATGCTAGACTATTCCGTCAGCGTTCATTTTCCACAGGTGGTATAAATCTGGCATGGTGATTTAAGGATTTGGCACGTTGCCATTTTCGTAGCTGAATGAGAAGATTATTGGTTATGGTTTTTGTTGTGTCTTTGTTTGGGATGAATATTTAATACTAGAGGTGACTTAGCTATCCCAGCAGGTCACAAGGCCTTTGGAAATATTCGGGAAGTGGCCAGAGATGGAGAATGCCTAGAGGGCATTAGGGATTATACTACGTAGCCTTGATGCTGTGAACTCCTTCCAAAACCCTTCACTCCTTGGCCAGCAGAGGCGTGAATGAGTGGTGGTGGGCATGGCAGCGGCACCAGAGCTGATAGGCTGCCAGTTGGTGAGGGTCTGAGAGACAGGCGTTCACATGAACCCAGGAGATGGCCGTAGACAAGCATTTGTGTGGAGAGGATGATGGAGCACAAACTGGGAAATTTAGCAACAACTTTTGTCGATGGGCCTCCAGCGCGGTGTGTCCAGTATACAGTACAAGCGCCGCAAGTCTTGACCTTTGGCCTGTCTTTTTGAAGTTGCTCCTGTTGTTGCTGGGTTATATTTAGACCTAATTCAGACAGGGTTTATGTAACGTAATAGATGTTTCTTAGACCTGTTATTTATGGCATGGGACAGTTGACGTGAAGTTCGCATGATGATGTTGAAAGTAGTTCATACAGCAGTTGCTCCAGCATCATCCGATCCTGCAGACATTTCTCGTTTAAGGCCAGTGAAAAGCACGAGGGCTTCTGCTATTTCCCCAAACCCGTCCTGGGAAGCCTGCTTGAGGTCTTCAGGATCATGGCAGAAGCCACGGGAAAAAAAGCAGAAAGGGTCCCTCATCCAGTCATGTTTACAAATAGGGAATGGCATTGGTGCGTTTCTCAGAGATTTACCCACTCTGTGTCGTAGAGGTGCACACAACTGCTCTGATCACATGACACCACATGACGACTGGAGATACCTGTCTGGAAGTGCCACATGGTGAAGGAGATTCCTCCTCCCAAAGTTTCCACTTCTATCGGTGAGGAAACAAAGCTGGCAAGGGGGTGTGGGGGGGGCGATATGTTCACCTTCAGCAGCATATTTGGGTCCCAGAGGGGATGGATGTTCTTTCTGTCTTTAACCGCTCATGTCACAGGAAGCTGTTGTTTGACAGCCGGACGGGCGTTTGGCTTTGCACCATATGCCGTGTGCCGGGAAGCGGTGGAGAGAGGGAACGAAGACGGATGGAGAGAGAGAGAGAGAGAGAGAGAGAGAGAGAGATGGAGGGGATGATGGACAGGAACTAGAAGGAGGAGAAAAAAGTCAATGGAAGAAAAACGTAAAGGCGGAGAAAGAGAAGAGTTAAAGGAAGAAAAGGGATGGTAAAGAGGGAGAGAGAGAGGCAGACTTAGAGAGAGAGGCTGAGGAATGGAACAAGACGTTCTAAGAAAGGGCAGAGATGGACAGAAGAAAGGGAAGACAAGTGAAATGAAATAAAGAACTAAAAAATACAGAGGAGAGGTGTATGTAGAAAATTTAAGGTTTATGCTTTTACATATTCTGTTGGTCTTGATACACAATGAAAATTCATATAAATCTGTGAAGATTTTAGCCAAGGGTGTAGATTTGGGTAAGGATGGTAGGGATGTGACCCTGGCAACAATGTGGGGGTACCGTGTGTGCTTAGGGGGTAGGGGTTGGGGCTGATTTGGTTGCCCTTGGTTTCAGCCCTACTGAAATGATCAGAATGATCATTTTGATGTTTCATTTCATGATTGGTTAGATGCAGCTTTGTATCACACAATAAATTAATTTCCCTCTTCAGCACAGTGAACTTACGTAAATATAAAAGAAAAACTAGATACTGCAGAGGTCCACTCATTTATTTCTCTTTCAATTATCATTTGTCTGGAGAGACCTAGAGTGTTACGCGCAAAAAAATCGCATCCTTTCAGTCTACTGCGCTTAAGGCCACGCCTGTATAACTAGATGCATAATTTGTTAAACAAAAACCAATTCCGAGGTAAGCCTAGGCTAAATTCAATTTATCTGATTGTTCTACAACTACTTCCTATGTATTTGTATCGTTTTATGCCATTTTGATTGGTAGGAGCGAGATCAGCAGCCAGTAATCATTGTAAGTAAACTGCCATTGTTTTCAAATATGTCAGTATTTGGGATTCTGATTGTAATGGATCCCAGGCACAGTTTTGCCTGGAAAAAAACTGTGAAAAGATGGTAAAAAATAGCAGTAAAAAAAGAATAAGAGAAACAAAAATGGAAGGTATAAAGATGAGGGGGGGCAGTGATACTGACACTGAGAGGTGGGGAGGAGATTTGCATTGGGACTTGTTTACCAAGAGGTCTGGGGGAGACCCAGAGGATCAGACAGCCAGCTCGCAGCACATGGGATCATGTTTTGTTTCGTTTTGTTTTTTTGCCTGATATCCCTTCTGTTTACCCAAAGCAGGGGAACACTGCTGTGTTAATGCACTTCCCAGCTTCACCTCTAGCTAAATCGCTCTCCTGCTTTCCCAGCCCATCCGTGCGATCAGACCAACGCTCTCGAACAACAGGATGCACGGAAAGCCCTCGGCTACCCATGTTGAGAAGCCGGTCTGTGCCATGTGAGGGCGCTCTAATTACCAGGGGCGTGTCTACTATTGAGCGTTCCGGACAGCCAAAGTAGATTCTGTCTAATACAACATTTTTTGCTCTTTTTTTGTCTTACAGAATAGCCTGCCTGCTGTCCCGCCGCCCACCCCCACCCAACGGCAACTGCTACCACTCCTCACAACTCCTCCTCAAAAACCTTTGACACAATTTGGTTACTTGTGTCCATCCAACAACCCCAAATGCCCGTCCTTATGATGCTCCTACAAATTACCTTAAGGTCTGTTGCCCATACTCACAGATCAAGTGCACAGAGGCCATTCGTGAAAGTGCATCTGTAATTGTGTAAAGTGCTCTGTGTGGCAAGTGCACACTGTCTAAGCACTTATTTTTATTTCTCGCAGGACATTATTTTACAAATAACTGTTAATCATCAATACGTTACAGTTTTTTTCCATTGCTGACTCTGGATTCAGAAATTGCCCGTCTCAAAGTCGTACGTGTAAAGCTCTGTAATTCTGAGTATGATTTCAATGGTTTTCGTGTAATGATGATGTGACTTAATAACCTGCAACCTAATTGTACAATTTACCCGCTGTCATGTAAATCTTAATACTTTACTCCGATATGGATTTGGATATCAGTGAACACTTTAGTCTTGTACTGGCCATTATGTTCATCTTAAAATCCTTTGTTACTTCATGCAGACTTTATAGGGTTCAACATTTACATTCTGTTCTCTCCCTGACAACAGAGAATAACTGAATAAACAAATATTATGTGGCAAAGAAGGAGACTATTTCCTGGGACCTACCCTTGTTTCTATGGCAACTTCATTACTCTGTAGTCGATACAGGAAGATGTCTTTGACCTGTGTTATTGCCGGCTAACCTGTGTTTGGAGACAGGCTAAGGCACCGTGCTGTCAGCTTATGTCCAATCACCTGGGTTAATAATAAAAAAAGAGAAAACATTCAAGCCAAATGCACCATTATCCACTCTTATCTGAATGACTGGACAGATAGCTTTCATCAAGCTGTTGACCTCCCGGTTGTCATAGAGACCACCTCCCCAAGTCAGTAGCTCTCAGAAGTGGAAAGAGTCCCAGAGAAGCTGGGGATGTGGGGGGAGGGGGGGTAGGAGGTGTTGACTCGGGTATTGTTTTCCCCGTCGAGAGGGCAAAAAATGGCTCCGGAGGGCAGTAAATAACAGTGTTCTTCCCCTATAAGGGCGTGGAGATGGACTGGTGATGACAGGGGACGGTCACAGAAGCAGGACTCGGCCATGATCCCTCACACACGCAAACACATAAAAGCAAACTCACACTGTCACACACGAGGACGCACACCCACACGGAGATACACACTGACACAGATGCCCCCTCGCCAAGACACTGGCAGACACACGCCATCGCAGCTGAAAATCCAGGTGCTCGCGACCACCCCGGCGCTCAGGTGTACGCTCTGAGGCGCACACAAACAAGCACAGCCGCGCTAACTAGCACACCCTCTGCACCGGTGATCTTCAGGGGATCCGCTCTGTGGTTTGATCAGCTGTTCGAGCCCAGAAAGCACTGACTGCTCCTCATTACCGGTCTTGCTGGCATCTCAGATGCTCTGGTCACCTCCTCTAACTGGGGATCCAGGGAGAACGAGGGGATGGGGGCCCGACCCTTGGGCTATGAATATATACAGTAAGCATCATGGGCTGCAGGGCAAATCGCCAGGTCACTGCTTCCTCCTCGCTGACCCTGGGGCAAGCGCGACACACAGCTGATCGGAGGAGCTGTATGTGTGGGTGCCCCCTTGTTACATTGTGTGTCTTTGTTCTCTGACCAGTGCCCCTTGCTCCGGTTCTGCTGTGTCTCCTTATAAATGTTTTAGGCAGTTAAAAAAAATAAAAGACCCAAACTGGTAGGAAAAAAAAAAAAAAAACATGTGAACTCACTCTTAGTCTAACCTTTCTTTATAAACTGTCACTTATGCCTGCTTTTTATATGATTATGCACAAGATAGCACAATCCACAGAGCCCCCAAAAGGCTAATGGGCTTTACAAACAGTGGAATAACCAAAGGTTAATGCCATTTAATTCCATTAGACTCTAATCTGGGATGAGTTTCAGGATCTGGTTTATCTGAGGTTAAGTAAGTCTCAGTGCTGGGCCAATACAAACAGGGCTGTGCACTATAGAGTCAGCGAGACGCAAAAACACTTTGCTTTGACTCCATTATCCTGGATATCACTGCTGGCAATTTAACTCAGCATGTGACCATCGCAGAAACTCACAGAACAAATTCAAACAAAGCTTTGGTAAACGGAAATGAATACCCAACCATTAATGACGGCAGATGCAATGAGGCTACACCTAGCTGGTCATACAGGAGACCAAACACCATTGGTCTGAGTCTTCAGCCACTCATATAAAGGCTAACAGCAAGGAAAATATGCAGATGAACAGAAATATATCAGTATGTCTTAAATAAAACCTCTTCCTTTAAAAATGACTCCAACAACCTAGGTGGCGCCGTTGAGACGTTTTATAGATCTGCTTCCTAAGTTGCCGACAGCATGGGAAGGACTGCTTTGTTCAGATCTGCTCGCTAACCGTCTCGCGAATGGACCAAGATATGGCCTGGGGCACCTCTCTACCCCACCAATCTAAAGGCATTGAATATATTACATGGCAATCTTCCTAACAGCAGATGAGTGTCTCAGTAGGCATTGATTAATAGGCTCTCCTTCATACATTACTATTCATACAATCAATTATTACACCACTTTACATGAGTCCTTCTTCTGATATACAGTCTATTCATGTTCAAGTTGTTGAGCATTTATTATTCTAATTACTATGTTAACCCAGATTATGGACAATTAAGACCTTTTTAAGACATTCTAAAATTAATGTTCACTGGCAAATGCAATGGCACCTTTCCGCACTTATTTGCATATATGTGGAAAGTGGTTCAAGCGTCTACGACATTGCCATGGTAACACAGTGTCTCTAAATATCTGTGGCACCTATTTGCTTTATTGTTACTCGTTTCTTTAATTTTGGATTAAAAATGAGACCATGTGCCTAGAATTTAAAAGAGAGAAACCCTTATCTGAATTCATATGTTTATGTGTTGTGGTTAAAAAAAAATAGGAGTGTGGCTTTTGATCTGCAAAAATGTAAACACTGTAAATAAGCTCAGGTGTCTGATTTGCTGATTGGCTCCAGATATGGAATGACTGACAGGACAAGAAGACATATGGCACCCCCACTGTTCCCATTGACTGTGCTGAACTCTGCGGGTGTGCACTCCTCCCATTTATACCCCCGCCACCTTTGACACTTACTGTACCACCTTTTGGATTACACAGCGATTGGAGGCATGTGAAGTCCCCCACTGGACCTAACAGGCAACAGGTAACTTACATGCCCTGGGCACATCAGGACATAGCATGGGGGGGGGGGGGGTTTGGCTCAGGTTCTGATTTAAAAACACCCATCGACGGTGGAGATGGGTGATGTGGTACGATTGCCACCGTCAGGGTCATCAGGCTCTCTGATGTTGACCCAAACCCCCGGGAGGTCCAGAATCCTAATGCTATCCCGCCTCTGCAAAGAGCTTGCCCCATTTCTGTTCAAGCCTGCAGCTACTTCAAGTTCTGAACGTCTATGAAACCCCCTGGGGAGACCTTGCAGACAGGGAGCTAAATGAGACAACTACTTATTGGCAGGAGACTTGTGTAAGAGCACACAGAACTGAGAAAGTGCTGTAAATGATAGTTTCACATGCAAAGACTGGAACACAGTGCTTACATTAGAATGGGTTACCAAAAGAAAAAATCTCAGCTCTTTGTAAATAGCTGCACAAAATGTACCATGACATCCTCATGCAGGAAATCTGGGATTCCTTGGTGTCCGTACCAGGAGTCTTGCATCACGGCTGAACAGTGTCCTGCTGCTAGCTGCCTCTGTGTTTTATTAGTCAGATCCTGATCTCCTAGCACGAAGATCACTAGAGAACCTAATGGGCCAATTAGGGATTGAAAAGGCTCTCTGCCTGCACTCTGCCAATACAGAGGAAATGTCAAACTCAGAGCTGCAATTTGACTTCTGATTTCAGAAAGGGCGCTCCGAGTTTACTCAAGTGAGGAAGAGTCTTCTGAACTTTGACCCTTCACCTTTATTTAAATGTCAGTCAGGATTCATTACAGCTCAGGCTTCCTTAAAGACAGGGTAGGTTTAGGGTACAGATCTCCATAGATGAGAGACGTGGTTATTGTGGCCGTTATTATTTACGCATACCAAACGCGTAATAAGCAACCACACCCAGCCCCCAAATTGCACGGAATGCTTTGAACTGTCATTCTTGAGTTTTGATGGGGGCAGAGCTGTTTCAGAGGACTGGGCAAATGTTAATAATATTTTTTTTTTTTCTGACTTCTCACTGTTCACACAACAGCTATGTGGAAGGGAAGAACATTTGTGCTCCACATTATTTTACACTTTGCAAGATTTCTAGTAGCTGACAAAGACTTGAAGTTGCATTTTTAAATCCACAGCAAGGAATTCACGCAGATAGCAGGCCAACAATTTGTATTGCGTCAACATTATTGGAGAAATCTACAAGGACCAGAGCTGAGGTCTTCTGGTACAGTGACTTGAGGTATTCAGGCATTCTCCAGGAAAGAGGTAGGCTCTGCTCCAGAACCTGCTAAGCAGAGGCATTCCCATCCAGAACATTCTTCATACAACACGCCTCAGACACTGTTTTCCTTTCATCTCGAGCTGGAATCAAGTAAATATGTGTGGGTGACAAAGAAAGGCTCCTTTATGCTTTTTAATAATGTTTGCATCACTCCCTTTCACTGCAGTGAATCATCCTCCAAAAGGTTGTAGCAGGAGCTTGAATTTGATCACGAGTAGTGAGTAAAGTAGGGGCCAGAGGATTATCCTGTAGGCAGTAGAGGAGGGTCTTTTTCAGGGGTGATGGGGTGCAGACTCATTCTAGAAACCCACGGCTGACGCTTCAGTAGCCAGAGGTCTTTTAAATAAAAGAAAAAACTGTGACAGCCATGTGCAGGGAAGCTGAGCATGAACACCAGTACATTATTTTAGGCTTGGAGTCTGCTTGGGACGGCGGGGGTCCAAACCTACTGTCATATTGTTTTGAACCACCCACACCATAACAGGATCAGAGGTGGAGATCAGATGGAAGTGGGATGCTATGAATGGTGACCTGATATCAAAATGGATCTGAGGAGACTGAAGGTTTCTGGATGGATCCGCCCGTAACCCTAACTATGATAAATGGATGAATGCATCCTGTTTTGTAAAAATCTTTGTAAAAATGAACAATTTCTATCAAGGTTACCTCAGCTGCCAATCTCGAGCCACTGGGTTAGACATACATGCCCTGCACCTCTATGCAACCTGTTGCAACCCAACAGGCTAGCTATCGAAAGACTTGCTGCTTACATTAAAATCTTAAAGTGTTTCATAATATTAACACGGAGCAATACCGTATATGTGAACAGAACCAACCTTTAAAACAATATTTAAAATAATAGCAGGACCAAGCAAGACTGATAATAAAAAAGTCATTTATTTTTAGCAGACATCAAGGCTGCCCCATGCAATTTTAAAAAACTCTGACCTACTATCATTTTCTCAATTCATAAATATGAGAGAAAAGGAACATTGCAGAAAGGACATTAGTCCCTGCGGTACAGACCACGGATGAAAACAACAGAAACAGCAAAGCTAATCTAGTCCACATGACTCTTGCAGCCAGATCTGAGAGAGAATGAGCATTGGCCTAGAATTGAGCAGAAGGGACAGATGTATTGGCGAAAGACTTCAATTAAATATGAAACACTTAATATTTAATTACATTTACAAGTTTATCAAAGGAAACTGACCAAAAATAAAGATCGGAAAGAGGGAATCTAATATTGTTGCCTGGAAACATCATGAGGTTACAGGAAGATGTTATTTCCAACTACAGGAAACTACCTCAGCTAATCAAGATTACAAACAAAACTGAATAATCACATCTGGCTAACCTGGACACACATTTCCAGATAACTGGCATGCAAGTACTTCATATGAGATAAGGCAACTGACTTTGGAACCAAAATCTTGTGTTGCCCTTGAGCAAGTGACTTAATGTAAACTACTTCATCCAGCTTTGCTCGTATTTACAGAAAAAAAAAAAAAATATATATATATATATATAGGACAGGAAAAGAGTAAAAACAGCAGGGAGTTTATCAGCAAGTGTTCAGACACAGAGCAATATTAACTAAACAATAAGTCTAAATGAGACCAAATGAACTAAACTCCTGAACTGATTATCAGAATAGGCAGACAAATAAATACTAAATAATTATCCATTCCATCCATCTTTTTTAGAAAACCGCTTATTCAATGTGGGAAAGCAGCCTAAATAATCAGCCCCTCAAAAATCCCTAAATAATAATCTCTAAATAGTCATTTCTTGGGACTGACATCCCATCTGTGTTCTGTGCTTCCAGGGATAGTCTCCAGACTCCCTGTAACTCTGACTAGTATTAGTAGTTGTAAGTCGGATGTTTTTTTTTTTAGTAAAGTAGGTTTTACTTGGTAAAGTAGTTAATACATTGCTTGTCACCAGACAACAGGTGTTTCTCAATATGAGTACAGAGGATGGTAAAAATCCCCAGATACCATTCTTGCCCCACCCTAAGAATCAAGGATACGTCAGTTGCATCCTTGCTAAACAAGACCAGTCCCATGATTCATTGCTCCCCAAGTTCGCTCTTGGAAGGCAAAATAGTAAGATTGGTCTTGCCAAGACCACAAGTATGATCTTTGCATTTGTGGTATTGAGAAGCAAACAATATCAAATAATAAAATCTGCACTCACTAAAGAGCATATGCACATGACATCACAGTAAGTGGAGTCACTGAGGTTACACCCACTGAGTGGCAGCCTTCAACTTGAATGCTGCGAAAACATATCAATGATGGAAAATTGCTGTTACCCAATTGATTGTACAAATTAATCTAGCAAGAAATCTGAGCCATCTTCTTACACACTGCCAAAAACTAAAGAAAAGAGAAGCAAACGGAATGCTGCAAATCACAGAAATAACTGGAACCCAGACTCTGAAACGTGGATTTGCAGCTTTCATTTTGCATCAGTTATGCTGGATTTTTGAGTAAAATCAATACCTTAAGTTATATACTGTATTGATTACTCGTCAATAAAATATTTAGCATCATTAATTTATATCCTGTGTAACTGACAAGTTTTTCTCAGCATCGATTTAAAAAATCCATGCTGAGGAGCCTTGTGAGTGGGAGGTGTTTAGACAGTGTACTATTTGAACTCAAAAGTTGGAATTCCCGAGTTCCAAGTTGTAAATTTCAACTGGCATTACCCCCTGAAGTCAGAGTTCCAAGTCGGAAAGTCAGAAGAACCTCTGCAATTGATCTCAGAATTCAAGAGAGATGCTCCCTTCATTAACAAAAGTTAAAGTTGTTGTATATATTGCTTATTAACATATATGCATTGTTTGTGTCCCATTAAATCGGTCGAACACACAGTACTGTCCAAGTTCTATCTGTGGACATACTGGTACAGTGTCTATATGCGCAAAATGCTGCATAATGCATTGTTAGCAACTGGTATTGCTAACAATGCCTAACAATGAACCAGGCTAGAACTGGTATTGCTAAACAGCTTCTGACTTATTGTACTGCAACATGGTTAACTTGGGTGTAACGTCATTTCTAGCCCTGACTTCCAACATTTTAGGAAAATGGAACATAGCATTAGCTAGCCAAGACATACCCAGCTTTCCTTATACTGGGCTACTTTACACAACCAGTTTAGAAAATTGGCTAGATAACTTTAAGTTTCTACAAAATATGTTGACAAGAATCTTGATTCCTCGCCACACTGGTCCACTGGTCCTTTACTAAGTTGTACGGATCCCTGATTTGCCACTCAGAGCAACTGCGGGGGCGTGTTCCGTCGGGAGATTGGCATCATACCCTCTACTGAAGGACCGTCTGTAACAGTGGATGTGAATCTCAAGCACAACATAGGCCTATATGTTGTATCATTGTTTCTTTTTTTACACCAGGAAAGTTCTAGCTGTGAGAACGACAAACTGTGACTGCCGATGGAGGTGTGTAAAATATGCATGGGAACTCAGACTTGGCCCCCCGCTGATGGCATTAACACTGCAAACACCACCTCTTTTGTATGACTCCCACAGGTCTAGTAGGGTTCTGATGCTCTACAGTCAAAGTCAAAGTATCTTTATTGTCATATTCAGCTATATGACCCATGGGTCATGGGCTGAGATGAAATTACGATCTCATTGGTCCTTGTGCAAGAAAAATAGTGATAAATAAAATACAGATATGAATACGAAAGACAATTGAAACACTAACAATCTGACAATTTAAACATGACAAACTGAGACATAAACAAAAGACAAATAAAATCAGAATATATATTCGGCATTTACCTGAGGAAAACAGCTGTTTTTAAGCATCGCTTTGAGTCAGGAGAACTTAGCTAGAAGGGACAAGTGTGTCACGTTTCCCACTGACCTCACAGAGCACCAAGACCCTTACTAGATAAGGACATGGTCGGGCAGCCTAAAGAATACTGAGTTCGCAGGAGAGGCCTTTCTGTTGCACCTTTGAGTGACATCAAATCGCTCCTGTGAAAGGTCCATCCGTGTAAATACATTTTAAAAAGCATAATTCGCTTTGGATACAAGCTTTGACTGAGTGATTCATTTCATAAATCCATACGGCAAACACACACACACAGACGCATGCACACGAACGTCCTCTCTGGTCTGAGCGGCAAACACAAGCACCGGCCCCAGGAGAAGACCCACGCTGCCACAGTCATTAGCAGGATGAATAATTCATTCTCACTGGGAGTCAATATCTCAGCACTACCTGGGGATCTGCTCAGATGCTTGTTTGCCTCGTGATAAGCGGCTGGGGTCACTATCTCATCAGGCGGCGCCGCGTCTGATATCTGTGACCCCGCGCATCATTTCACATTCGGCATCACGGCAAATTGGGGAGGGGGGGGGGGGAGCTGTGTTTTAAACGAGACACGCGTCTGAAAACGGCAATTTAAGTTTCCCTTTGAATAGATGTTGCTCCGTGTTTACTTTTTGCTCATTACGTCTTTGAATCGTTGGAGGTTTTATTGCTGATATGTATGGGAAACAAAACATGAAGCATTAAGTTTTAAGGGTTTAGTTACAGTACTGTTATTGTAAATTAACTGTACTCTTTTAAGAGGTTTTTACTGAAAATATCTTCTGCTTTTGTTCATTAGAATCACAAACAGGAGTAAGCATGGAATGTCAAAGCTGTGCTCTCTCTGTCTATGCATACACACATACACACACACGCATACAAACACACACAGAATATATCAATGCATCCAAAGTTTTCCAATTACTTGCAGCAAAGTTTTTATTTCCATAACGAGACAGCAGAGTGACCAAGACGCCCGCACCTATGAAACCATGCACTTGTTAGAAAACGGCAAAGTTTGCGTGAACGCCTCACACTTCGACCTTTAAAATTTTCTGCTCATTACAGCCCGTGGAACTGCACTGCACCAAGCAGATTGACGAGGTGACTTGAAAATCAGAGAAACATAAGGAGAACGCAAGCTGTTCAGGTGAGGTATGTCGTGCAAATGAAAGAAATAGACCCAACTTCCCGCCACCATATAAAAAAAAATGTTAAAAGGAACACCTGGCCACACTGCTCCGCTTTGCTTGCTGGAGCGCTGAAACACATTAACTTTTCCTGAGCCCTGTCGTATATCCCTACAACTTTCAGTATCGCCACCTGTTTACTTTAATATCCAATCCCCCATCTCCCCCCCTCACATCCCATATTACTGGTTACCATGCCAAAGGTCTCTGGGCAATACCAGCAATATTACAAAATTTTATCTTCAGTGTGTCTACACATTATTTTCTCTGTCCACTCCCTCCATCAGTAACATATCTTGAATACCTTTAATAACCAAAATACAAACAATCCGTTTGTCAAGGTTGACGGCTGAGCCATTAAACGTCTCAAAGGTATTCTCTTAATCTAAACACACACATACACGCACAGATTTCACCGAGAATGACATCACAAGTGCTCTGCACCAGACTCTCTTCTTCAGCTGGGGGAAAAAAAAGACCTAATTGGTTGATACCATTGGGTTGGTTTCCAATTATCCCGCTGAGAGAGAGAAGCACACATCAGCCCAGACCATACTTTAATTCTCCAGCACATCCTCTCATTTCCCAGCTAGCACTTCATTCATTGTGACAAAGGCTGTGGAATCTGAAATCCACAAGCTTATACATAATACAAAACTAAAACCCAGCGCCTTTAAAATAGCAGGCAAGGTGAAAGAAAGAAAATACATACTACACTTTAGGCCTTAAAATGCACGTGCTAAAGAAAGAGTAACAACCTTTCCATCCATGTGAGTAAATTATTAGGGGGGGGGGAGGATTGTAACCCCCCAATAATAAAAACCAGCCAATTCAACCCCTTGAACCATCTTAAATGGGTGGAAACCCCAACACCCACAATGCTCAACTCAATGTTATGCCCTTGCATCCATCCATCCGTCCATCCATCCATCCTCCATAACTACTCATCCAGTATATGGTCTCCCTGAGCCTGTAGGCTATCCCAGGGTACACAGCAGGATAAGTCCTGGATGGACAATGAGTACTGAATCTGTAAACCCTTAACTTCTCATTTTTCAAACATTCACCAAAACGTGGGGGAAAAAAGTGAGAATAATTTCTCCATCATGTATAATCACTTACTTAGGAAGTTCAGGCCATAAGACGTCGTGGCTGGGATGCCACCCCATAGGGTTATAGGGTAATACAGAGACAAGAATTCAAATTCACCTGAGTGTTTTCATGCAAAAAAAATGGAAGAACAATGCAATCCCCTCATCCACAGCAGGGATCTTGAATGAAACCTACTACCCTGTGTTATGAGCAGCGATGCTATAAGGGGGGGTTAGGAATTTAGGATGATTCCAAGGACCCCTGAGTGACAGGGGAAAAAAAAGGTTACCTGGTACAATGGGAGGAGCTTAAAGCTCTCCCCATTTATGACGTCATAAGCGGGAGGTGGGCGTATCCTTTATTCTGATTGGCCAGGGGTATGTCCGTTTGGTATCATACATGCTTATGCCACGTGTTGCTGATAAGGGGCAATAAGGTTTTGTGAGATAATGTTTGCCGTTAAACTTTAATAGAATACATTGTGTATTTATTAATGTGTTATTTTTAATTACGTTTTAAGGAATAATA
>JAODKF010000002.1:4274727-4286374 GCA_026779585.1 Mormyrus proboscirostris
TGCACCTGCATTTATGTATCCTGACAGCGGAACGCTTGCATATTCAGCACAGGGGGCCTAACGTGGCATGAAAAAATAATCAGGGTAATCGTAAAAAAAAAATAAAATAAAGGAGGTCCATTAAAAGCAGGTGCTGAGCTGAGCACACACCCTCCTCTGCCAGGTATCCAGACACAGCTATATGCAGAGTGATGGCAAAGTAACAGTGAAGGCGTGAAAATCCAGGCGCAGAGCTCTGATTGATGTTCTGTACCAGGCAGGAATGCTGAAGGTGAGCCTTTGAGTTCAGCGGGAGTACACGGCCAGCACATGGGTCAGCCTCTACGAGCTTCTCCAGCCTTCCGGAAGGAGAACCGCGAGCATGATTAATCTTGACTGGCCCCAGGGAGGCTTGGGAATTAGGAGGCAGTTTGCAAACACGTGACGCGGTCGTGGTCATATCCCTGCTTCAAGTGACCCCCTCTCTTTCAGTGCGATCGGTGGCAGACTGACACACGTGTACCTGGACACACCCCTTCCATTCGCAGTGGGAGGAGCTATGGTGCCAACGTGCGGGGCGTGTCGGATTAATATGGCATGTAACCGCTTGCTGGTTTTGCGGTCATCACATCGAATGGTTTGTTGGTTGCTGTTGGGATGTTGACATCGGATGATAATCACGCCCTCTGTGGGTTCATAAAGTCTTGATTGGGCCATCTGGATCACACACACACGGACGCTCTCGCTTTCCGGAACATGTGCACCGAGACACACACATGCGAGGGCATGAACAGAGTCCCTCTCCACACTGGGTCCCCAGTGTAAGTGCTATACTTAGCAAAACAACGTTACCATTTTTCGCACCGAACTGTTTCGGTCCATCGCGAGGGTGTGGACAGACGGACGTTGGTGGCGTCCGGGGAATACATGAGAATGTGCGATGTAATAGCCAGCGAGGGAACTGACGCCGACAGATGTTAACTCGCTTCACCATTTACTTCCATCCTGACGAGAGAACAGATTGACCCGAAATAAATAAATAAGTAACGCCACTGGTAGCCATATGGGGGCCGGGGCGGAATTGTTCTCTAAGCGGGATTTAATGCAGGCCTTGTTGTTGTTGGACGGGGAGGGGTTTATTCGGGTGGGTGGGAGCAATCGGAGTGAGGGAGATGGGGGTGGTGGGGGAACCATCAGTGGGTCCCCCTTGCTTCACCGTCGCTGTTCAATGGTTCCGGCACTTAGCCAATGGTGAGACCCCCCTCGGCGGTGGAGTCAGTGTGTAGCAGGTGGGGTGAGGGGACTGACTGACAGCACCTGTCACACTGGAAGAGTACAATGCTTTTTGCCCCCCCCCCCCCCCCCCCCCCCCCCCCCCCCGCCGCCATCAGCCATGTTGGGCAGGGGCTATCGCGTCTGGCAGCGCTGACCCCGGTAAGATGGACTTTCGGGGACAAATAAGCCTTCTGCAGTGCAGTGCCAAGCATTGTGCTACAGCACGGGGACACTGAGCCACTTTGGGGGGGGGGGTCTGGATTGTGATTGGCCAACGCGGCCCCTGCGGAGCGGATACTCAGTGTGCGAGTTATGGCTCTTCTGTTGGCAGGCTGGCATGTCATCTGTTGGGGGCAGTCCTGGAAGTGTGATATGAACAGTCACAAATGATGGCCACAAGGAAGCATATATGATTGCGTTTGGGAGGGGAGCTGTGGAGAGGACGGGGGCACAGGGTTGGGATTTAGACGACGGGACACCCAGCAGTACTGACCGAGAGTGAGAGGGCTGGGTGAACATCCTCCGAATGGCACGTATACGCGCATAAACCCAGCAGCGAGTCTCTGCATTGGCGGCCAGCAGATTTATAAACCCAGGGATGGAGGGATTAAGCAGCGGTCAGTCAGAAAGCAGGAGGGGTCAATGGGGACCAAGCTGCGGGCACTAGGTACCGTAACCAGGGTGACGGAGGAGCAGAGAGGCGGGAAATGGGGTGGCGGCCAGAAGGCTCCTTATCCGTCAGCGTTTGGTGTCCCCTGTTGGGCCAGTTATTTTCCCGTATGATCAAACAAACAAGCTAAATCTTTTAACGCGAGTGTTTAAAGCAGACAGATCGTCATCAGCCATCGATCTCACCACCCATCCTCCATCGCCAAGCCTGAACTGTAGTGTTATTTACACCCACACGTTTGTTACTCACAGGTGTCCCCGTCCAAATGAACTTACAGGACTGAGAGTCATGCTCATTCATATTTGTTTGGAGATCTTTCACTGGATCTATTGATGTTAAGCAACTCATAAATGGTCCGATTATAGCCTCTACTGCAGAGACAGAAATTAGAAACATTCAGCTCGTAATTGTAATTCCTTGACGTCTAAGCACCTGCTGCTCCAAGTCCAAGACAGTTGAAAAAACTTTTTTTTTTAAATAGTATACTTGTTTTTCTTAACCTTCCCATTGCCTCCCACGACACGGGCACAACCTAAAAAACGGATTAATATTTCTCCTTTCAGTTGTTGAGACATGCAACATGTATTTTGTGTCACTGCCAACAGGAGAGATGATGAGATTCCTTAGGCGAAAAATATATCCTGTCATAGGGTTTCATTTTTCACTTAATTAGCCTACAAAACCACAAGATACCAAACTTTATGCTGTCATAATAGAAGGTCAGATTCTTATGGTGGCATACCATCGAAAGACAAAGTGGAATTAAGCTGCCATCATGGTATCTAGCCATGTTTAATTTGACCGTTCTTAGGTTGTACCTTTGTGTTCAGTAGAAGCACTTCTATATATGCAAGAGAAATGTTATCTCTTCCTCAAAGAATAGGCCTTTTGTTTTACAAAAACAACCTGCCTGCATTATCGCTGGCTTTTAAAAAATTTGGAATGGATGTCTGCAGGAAACATTTTAGGAGCTCCACAAAATGCCAGTATTTTTCAGCTGTCAAAATCGCCAGTGCCCACGTGCTCCTGACTGCCCCCCCCAGCTTCCTCATTTGACGTCAGCCTGGCTTTTAGAAGAAGCGTTTTGCATAATTTCGACAATTGTGTTGGGAGGATGGGGACCCCGTTCCTGTCTGGACTCCTAACAACATTTAAGATTAGTCTGTGAAGCCTCAGGACTTTGAGACAGGAAAGTCCCAGACGTGATTCACACACCAGGAAATGCAGCAGGAATATCTGCTTGTACATTTACTGACCGATAAAATAAAATAACTGTTTCACCATAGATTTGTGTTAAACATTGATTTTTTTTTTTCCATTTAATGAGCAAGAACGCAAAGACGGTAACATCGTTAATCTTGCCTGTGGAGCCCTGACCTCTTGCTTATTTAATGCATTTCCTCAGATTCAGACTGATTTAAATCTAATTTATAAACGCGGCGGCGTCCGCCGCTGCAGCGTTTCGCTCTGCGCCTGCGTTTGCTGAAATCCATCCATATTCCCTCACCTGGAGTCTGTCCCAGGAATAACGAGGCAGGTGGCCACCAAGGCCCCGGTCACACTCACACACCGAGGGCGATTTCGAGATGCTGGCTCATCGGGTCACATGTTTTTGGACCAGGGAAGGAAACACATAACAAACATGGTAAATGCACACAAATGAGACTGGGCAGAAGAGAAAATGATTGGTTCACAAGATAACCAGTCAGATTGTGGAGAAGGTGGGTCTAAGCAACTAGAGAAAGCCGGACCGACCAATCACATGTCTCCTCTAGGACGCACCTGCTCTGCAGTCTGGTTGGTTATCTCTCGGAATCAAACATTTTTGTGTAAATGAAACTCCCATGAGTGGTTTGAATCCCCAGTCCGGCAGGTGTGCAGCTACAGTGCTTAGTCACCAAAATGCTCATTAATTTGTCGTTCATCAACCCTAAATGACACTGTGGCTTAAGCTTCTGCTCGACTGATACTTTTGAAATTTAAGGTGTACCTGACAGCCACAGAGACAGCCATAGAAAGGGCAAATCAGCTCTGTTTTTTTTATGATGAACAGATGAAGGGCAGCAGTTTTTAACCTGCTACTTTCATTCTCTGTGATTGTACTTGAGCATGATAGAGTTTGATCCCGTTTGCGTTAATTCTTTGCTCATCTTATTCTGCGAAATGTGTTTGTTCCCATTTCGTGATCATTTACAAGCCTTGTCCCTTAAACTGTGCCTATTCCCTGACTGCCCCCACAACCCCCTCCCTCATTGTCACTCTTGATTTCCTCACATCTTTTTTCTTAGCCTCCCATAGCACCAAAACATAAAGGAGACGTGAATGTGAGCAGTGGATGAATTTTAATGTCAGACCTGTAAAAAAATGCCCCGCGGTCATCACAAGTCGAAGTGCCAGGTCAGGAGAGGGGGGTAATTTTTTTTTTTTTTTTGGGGGGGGGTTCTTGCAGAGAGCACTGTTTAGCTTGTCCGGGGGCCTAATGCTCAGGCCGTCGTGGTCAGATAAGGTTATTGTGGCACAGAGCGTTGCTTGCTCTGACAGAGCCCCAAGGTGCATTCAGTTGCTGCCTACTGAGCGTGAATCGTAGGCCCCCCACACCCCTGGGCACCGCTGTTTCCTGCTCCAAAACCCCCACTCTCAAATCCCCCTCGTCCTCAGGCAGCGCTGACTGCCAGAGCTGACTTTTGGGGGTTGTTAGTGGGGTCTGGGGCTTGGGGGAGAGGGTTAGGGTGGGTCGCTGAAGCAGAAAATGGATACATTGACAGGCGAGCTGAGCATGAGATTGTCTTAGGGGTTTGGTTTGTTTTTACACTTTAACATGACATGTTCGATGTTGGGCTCTTGCTTTTCTGGAAGCTTTTGGTGAGTCGGACTGTGGAGGGTGGCTTTTCTTACCAGGCCTTCGGGTTGTGCTCCGCTGTGCTTTTGTGCTGTGTTGTTCTACCAAGGACAGAGAAGTGTACTGTAATCCATTTCTCTTGAAGGGTCAGTATAACGTATTGCAGTGCGCTAATGTAGTTTGGACGGTGTAAGTACATCATAATGTGATAATTTGGCCAGCGGTATGCTGTAGTGCACTTGTACCGCGGCATGCTAATTCAGCCCCTGGCTTTACATTATAAATTCGTCTGCACACTTTAGCGGATGCTAACGCACTGCAGCATGTAGCACCATGCTAACGCAGCCAGCTGTACTAAAGCATTTAGCGAGGTATCCTGTTTTGTTAGGGTGGCAGTATTGTGTAAGAGTGCGCTAATTCGGCCAGCAGTGTGGTAAGGACACGTGGAACACAAAGTCCGTGTGTTTTGTAGTCTTTTATCAGCACGCCGCTCTTCTCGTGCTCAGCCTTCTGTTTCACAGGCTCAGTAAGTGAGGATTATGGGTAATCGTTGTCTTCGTTTAGCGGTTATCGATTTCTATGGTTTGCTTATTCTGCTATAGGTTCTCTGTGTAAGATAATGTCCCTGCACCTTCCCTGCATCCTCCTGGGTGCATACGCAGAAGCGTGTGTTATTTCCCCTCGGATACTTACTCGGACGAAGTACTTTTTAAAGTTTTATCCACGTCTCTGATGTCGGGGGCTGGAATGCGAGGCGTAATTCATAACTGTCACGAATCGCCGGCCGCCATCAGACGATTAAATATTTTCAGAAAGAGCTATCGGCTTATTGGTCTTGGTTTTTATTCTCAGCTTGGTTCCCAGCGGCGGCAGGTGCAGTGCCGCCGTCAGCCTGACCGTAGCGCTGACAGGAAGCAGGCGCCCTGACGGCGGAGATCAACGGCGGCACCGCCCCTGCATCCCCGTCACTCTCCTCCCGGCCCGTACATAAGCTTTCCCGCCCCTGACTGCCGCGTTTAATATTACCGGTGCGGTGCTCATCCTGAGCACCCCCCCACCCCCCCCCCCCAACTCCTTAGCGAACTGTTTCAGAAAGATAACGCAATCTTTCATGGGGGAAAAATGTATTATTTACGAGGCCCGTCAGTGTTTCACTGTGCTTATTATCAAGAATCATTAAGACCAGGGAAGGCAATGCCTGTGTTTATTGTGAATATGCTGATGACGGGTGACCCAGGCATTCAGCTCTCCCTGGCGGGAGCAGGGCGCTGCTGTCAGGTGCATACCAATGTAAGCGAAGGCAGGCACTGTATGCGGCAGAGGGGAGCAGGAGGACTGCGGAGGAGCGGGGGGAGCAGGAAATGGGCCGTTATGGCTGTGCCAGGGTGGCAGAGGATGGGATAGAGTGAGAGAGAGCTTTCTTATTGCAGTTATGTTTTCTTTTAATTTGTCAGTGATTGATCTGCGTCTTCTACATGACCGCTGTGGACCAGCTGGTAGCCCTACGGCAGGCCCTATTGCATCTCTGCCTGCTACTGGATTCTTCTTTGCTTTTTGTTTATTTAGCAGGCGCTTTTGTCCAAAGCCTTTTCTGAGACAACGAGGTCACCCTGGAGTGATTGGGGTTTAAGGGCCTCGCTCAGAGGCCCCGTTGTAAAATCACTCTGCCAGAGCCAGGATTTGAGCCGACGACCTACTGGTCATAGGTACGGCGTCCTCATCTGCTGTGCCGCACACGGGCCACACGGAGCAGGGATGTGGCACGAACGCCGATGTTAGCGGTTACCAGACTGGACACAATGGGCCCCAAACGTTAGCTGCTCTTAGCCGATTCCTCCTCCCTCGTTTCACCAGAGCTGCTTTGCTGATCTCCTGGCTGAAGCAGCTGGCCACTTCCACTTGGACGTCTTGGGCTCTGCTTTGCTATCCCCAATCTGGGGGATTAGTGCCTTATCTTAGCATGATGCAAAGCCCTGAAAAAAACCCAATGAGAAGGAGAGGGAAGGGAAACACAGTGGCGGTCCTGTTCATTCCTGTTCATCTCCATCCAGTACCTCTGTGGTCAGTTATAAGGACCTGCCGGGCAGGCCAGCACGTTGCACACAGATCACGGGGCGGTGCCTTAAACTCTGCCTCACCTGAAGGGTTGGCAGGCTTCCGGATGACTTCGAAAAGCCTGGCAAAGATGGGGATGCAGAGTCTAACTCGATGGGGCGGTGAGGCCTTAACCCACACGCTAACCGCGGGAAAGGCGAGCCGAGAGCCAGACCTTCAGGAGGCAGGCCGCACGCACGTCTGAGGAGGGGCAGGGGGGCACTGGGAATGTGATGCAGCTGCTGTGGCCGGGCTTACACGCGGATATCGGGGACAAACCAGGTACTAAAGCCATTATTTACTCTGTGATCGTCTTAGCGGTGGAGTGCACCCATCTCTCAAATGGAGATTAGTGGAGATTACGCGATCCCAGATCCTCTTTCTGATATTTAGCTGCTCTAATCTTTTGCATTACAAGAGGGCAGAAGAGACTGTTTTGTTGCTGAAGTTCCAGCCCAGGCGGAAGTCCTGGACGTGAGCGGCGTCATTTGGGGAGGGGCCGGCTCTGGGGGGGCGTCCAGCAGCCGATTCTCTGTGGGAGGCCTTTGTGTCTTAAGGGGCTTAATTAACACTGTCTTTAATGTAGTAACCCAAGAGATTAGTCAGAAGGGGGAGTCGGCTGCCATTATATCCTACAGAGTGGAAATGTTTCTGGAGAAAAGTTTAATTAGAGCATGGGGGCTCAGGCACGGCTGTCCCCATGCTGCCTGCGCCCCCACCCCTCCCCCCCGCCGCTGCCGCTCCTGACAGATGAGTTTCTTTATGGATAAGCTCATATAATTCCGGCTCTCTTCATTCAGTCCCTTTATGATTGGAGTCTTATTCCTCCCCATCAGTGCAGCCCTCCCAAATGCCAGCAAATATTTTCTAAAGGCCATGCAATAAGAAGTAAATGTAAACCCAGGCCAAAGAGAATCGAACAAATACTCGAACCGAAAGGGAAGAATTAAAAAAACAGCGTGGACTGTAGGAGATGTGGTCGAGGATCTGACAGACAGGCATGGGAGGCATTGGGGAGGAGGTGGGAGGGGCCCTGAGGGGGCATGCGCAGTTCGCCGTGCTTATAAGCTTTTGGTCTTAAATGCGGGACGCAGCCGGGGGGGCGACTCTCAGTACTGATGATTGCCATAAACAGGGGATGATAGCAGCCCGCCTCCACTGTCACGACTGATTTAAATCTCCTCGGACTGCTTCCTTGCATGCCTGGTTCATCCCTCCCCCGTGGCATCCGCCGGTTTTAAACGCTAATTAATAGAAGCCGGTGTTCATCAGGATCTCCCTGTCAGAGATAAAGTGTCAATACGGGCAGTAAACAATGTGGACTCTTATCTCCTTTGGCAGAATCGGCGGGCAGTCAGGGGTGGGGGGCGGCATCTTTCCATGTGGGAAAAGACTGCCGAGTTGTTGGACATGGTGGTGGTGGGGGGGGGGGATTTCTTTTTTCCCCCAGCAGAACTCACTGCTTGTTACCACGGAAGAGATACAAAACTTTTTCTCAGTTGAAAAATCTGCTCCTCCCCACCCCGGCTGCTGTGCGGACGCCGGGCAAACGGGGGAGGATGAAGGCACCACGCTCTCCCTGCGTCGCCTGCCACTGAACCTGGACAGCCTATCGACTAAGGCAGAATGTTAAAATAGCCAGAAGGGGGCCCCATTCATACCCCCCTCCCCCACAGGGGCGCTGTCCCAGCCGTGTGGTGCTCTCCTCCTTTGCATCGCAAGCTTCGCCATTCATCTCAGTCACAGTCTCATTCCGAAGCTTGGATGCTGTTCCTGCGAGGCAGCACCACTCTCCTCTTTCTCCCCCCTCCCCCCCATGAGTCTCGATCCAACAACCTGCCATTCCACCCTATCCCTCACGGGATTAATTGATACTGCACTAGAATCCACGCTCGCGACCAGCAGGCCCATTTTCTGATTGAGACTTGACACTCTTGCGCGCGCGTGTGTGTGCGTGTGTGTGTGTGTGCGTGTGTGTGTGTGTGTGTGTGTGTGTGTGTGTGTGTGTGTGGGGAGCCCGGCCGGGGTGTGGGGGGGGGGGGGGCATTGCCTGCGACACGAGCGGCTCCCCCTATCACTTTTTCAAATGATGATTTCCAGGTTACTGAGCGAATTCCATTTCGCAGAGATAAGGGCAGGAGCTGCACTCTCAATCAGGCGCTGCCCATGGGCGTCCCCCTCACTGGGCCTCCCCCCGACCCCGTCCATTTCCCAATCCTCTGCTTGACCTCCTCTGATCCCCATTTCCCCGCGCCGCTCCTCTGCGCTGCTCTTCCGCCACCCTCGCGCTCCCTTAAATCCGCCACGCTCCGTGAACGGGAAAAAGACTTTAGCGTGTCGGGCGCCGATGGAGAGCGCCCGCTGGGTGCACTTCCGGCGGGATCCCGCGGCCCAGCAACCTACTATCTGCGTCCCGCGGTGTCAAGCTGGGGCGCTTGTGGCGTTTGTGTCACGCGGTGTGTGGTAGACCGAGGTAGTGTGACCCTGAGTGTGCATATATCACCATTCAGGTCTGATTGTCTCTATGTGCTAGGCGATTTTACCAGGGATGCCAGGGTTGCAATTGCACCCTATACTGGGCAGATGAAGATGCTACTTAATGTGGCTAATGTTATTCATATGAATTGCATAATCATAATAAATAATCATGAATTTTTTACAAGTTTATTCTACAGATCTTGGATGTCTGGTTAGACCCTCACCTTGCACCCCCGGGGAGAAAAGCCTATGTCTGTCTGTGTCTGTTATAGCTCTATGTGTTTGACATGTTCCCTGTGTGTGTGTGTGTGTGTGTGTGTGTGTGTGTGTGTGTGTGTGTGTGCATCTGCTTCTCAGAACGTGGCCGAGTCTCTCAGAAACAGAGCAAAGCTCCCTCTTCCTCATCAGATTTCCTTACTAGTGGGATTAGTGCTGGGTTATTTTATTATCATGCAGCCTAAATAACATCTGAGAGGACTCGGGGATATGAAGAGTCAGCCACTCAATCCCCCTCGTTTGAGGCATGTATGTTTCGGAGGTCACTTGTACGTAGGGGGGTGTAAAGGGCGGGGGAGAGAGGCTAGCAGGGGAAAAGGAAAGAGAGAGAGAACCTGAAGGTGAGGGAGATGGAGAAAGGAGCAGGCCTGGGGAGAGTTATGGAGACCGAAAGAGGAAGAGACAGGCGGTGAAGAGGTAGCGATAGAGAGAGTCCGAGGTAGGACACTGAAAGAGAGATGTATCGGGGTGAGGGAAGAACTCATCACCGGCAATATTTATCTGACCCCCCCCGTCCGAATCAATGACCTTTTCTGAATGCATGAGAAAGCAAATGCAGTGTTATGGGAGGATGTGGCCATTGCATCGCCGCCCAAGCGCGAGGCGCATTAATGATCGTCCTGTTAAAAACAGATCTGTTACCGACTTGTAAACGTCTTCTGGGACTGAGGAAGAGCGAATGTTCTACGTGAGCTGGAGTTCAGTGGGACGGGTAGCTGTATTGACAGAGGCGTGTGCACGTCTGTGCGGGTGTCCATGCCGACTCCTGCAGTCGGATTTTTGAAAACCGGTAGTAGATAGAGGTGCGTAATGGGTTTGGACGGTATTTAATTTCTCTGGCTGATATACTGTCCAGATATTATATTGTGGTGTATAGTATTTTGATGCCGGATAACCCCGCCTCCTCTACGATGTAGCAGACACCAATTAACCCCCCTTCCTCTGTGATGTAACGGATGCTGGGTAACCCCACCTCCTCTGTGATGTATTGGACACTGGGTAGCCCCGCCTCCTCTGCGATGTATTGGACACTGGGTAGCCCCGCCTCATCTGCGATGTGATAGATGCCGGGTAACCTCGCCTCCTCTGTGATGTATTGGACACTGGGTAACCCCACCTCCTCTGTGATGTATTGGACACTGGGTAGCCCCGCCTCCTCTGTGATGTATTGGACACTGGGTAGCCCCGCCTCCTCTGTGATGTATTGGACACTGGGTAGCCCCGCCTCCTCTGCGATGTAACAGATGCCGGGTAACCTCGCCTCCTCTGTGATGTAATGTATGTCGGGTAACCCCGCCTCCTCTTCAATATGACAGACGCCAGCTAATGCCGCCTCCTCTGTAATGTAAAGGATGTCAGATAACCCCACCTCCTCTTCAGTGTGACAGACGTCAGGTAACCCCACCTCCTCTGCGATGGATCACTACATTTCCGCAGGTGATTTATTTCCATACTTTCCCCGGATGGGCTGCCATTCATTGCCGGGGTGGTTTTCTGAGAGCAACGGGATGGAGGAGCTGCTTCAGCTGTCAGCCTGATTTAGACAGATAACGCTCACGCCTGAGCAGGAAAAATGACTGGAGGGAACGGAACACGAGTCCGCTTCTTCCGTTTGGCTGCCCGCGCAGAGACACTCTATACACGCCGAGTACCTTTATTACGGAACACCAGTCTGGGATGGCGTGGTGTTTCTAATTAACAGTGAGAGAGACTGGGAATGATACGGTCCTCGTACTGGTCGCCATTTTCCCCAGAAATGTCTTTGCTGACTGTCAGCTGTGCTCAGTGTGTTAATTGCTTTAGCAACAGAAGTTTTAGATGTTTAGGTAATAGAGCATTTTTCACCTGAGACGTTTGAGGCAGTGACAGGGAGGGATAGAGTGAGGGGAGAAGGGAAGGAGGTGATGGGAATGTTGAATGGGAAAGCAGAGGAGAGAGCGTTTATTGTCGCTATTGCTCTTTTCACTGCGTACCATCGCCTCTTCCCGAGGAGAGATGAATCGCGCGGCTCGGCATTCCTGTCCCCCCAGCCCCCC
>JAODKF010000002.1:4352842-4364395 GCA_026779585.1 Mormyrus proboscirostris
ACGTATACACACATCACATGATCGGTTATAATGTGTATTGTGAAGTGAGTAATTAGTTGAGAATATTTGGCTTTGTTTCTGAGTGAAGTGGTCCACTCTGATTTTGCCTGATTACTTCACCCTCGCTGGTTCTTTAGCAGTTTAATAATGTTTTCTAAACCCTTGGCTCAGCCAGTTAAGCTGGTGGACGTTTCCACGCTAGCGGGATTCCATTCGCTTTTGCGTGAATGCAGGCTATTGTTGATGCCTTTCTACATCCTGAGGACGCAGGAACCGAGGCCTTGTCCCCTCTCGTTAAAATACGCCCGGAGTCTGCCCGCAGAGGCTAGACTTTTTGGCTTAGCATTGGTCTTGTGGCATTTTAAGCAGGTTTTCGCTTTTTAAATTCCGTCCTGCCGTCTTTTATGGGAAGGTTCTTTTGCGTGACCTTTCAGCGCTTCGGCTAAGACGCTATAATAAGCGGTAGGTTAGCATGACCTGTCCTACCCCGTGTCCTGTGAAAGCTATAAAAGGAAAAGTCACTGCAGAACTGCGTGCACTTAATGGCAAACTTCAGGGACAATAGCCTAATTGTCCCTGAATTAAATCCAATTAAACACAAGGATGATAATAACTAACGTAATATGCGAAAAACCTAGAAATGATTTAAGTATGCCAGATGAAACGCTTTCAAGATGACATATAACGATTGAAAATAAAAGTATGCTATTTATAACCATGGATATTCATAGCCAGTTTAAATCAGAAATGACAAGTCTGTCTATGGTTGTGGACCGAAGGATATCGGAGATAATGCCTGTCCAGGGAGAGAGAGAGAGAGATTGATCAGACAGATTACGTTTCTAAATAGACTTGTTAAAACTACAGAATCATTCGTTATGTGGCATACTGTCACCCATGGACGTATTACAGTGCCTGCTGCTCCTATGGCTTGACTTGAATATAATACTGATGTGAGTGATTGGGATTGAAAGGACCAGATTATTCAGATGGGGAGCCACACAGCTATTGGGGGTTGGGGAGTGTAAGAAGCACTTTTTAAAATTCATCAGTAATAGTCAGCCTACACATCTCTGCAATTTGAATATATGCAAAAATTATAGTAAATTAGTTAGCAAAATTAAAATGGAAATATTATAGCCAGAAGCTTAGATCCACATAATCGAATGCTACTAGTGTCATACTGCAGCAACAGCCAGGCATTAGTCACGCAAATTGAATGGTTTGTTTTTAAAATAAAAATGCCCTGTAGAATTCAGCCCTTCTCTGTCTGGCTTGGGAAAAGGTGCTGAATCACACAGCTTCCTGCTGCCTCTGCTTCTGCTGCTGCTGATGCTGCTGTCGCTTGTGAAAGACATTAACTTTGGGTCATTTGGGGGTCGTTTTGGGATAACTTCGCCCGCTTTTGGCACATTAAACATTTTCTGCGTAGCTGGACATTTGTTGACTGATCGTCTTTGGAGGTCATCTGAGATTTGCTAATATATTGTGTGTGTGTTTTTAAATACATTTTTTTACACTCAGCACAACCACCTGACATGGAATGATGTCAGATGAATGGATACACGCCAGCTCCTTCCCTATTCCTCCCTTTGCCGGGCCAAGGCCTTTTTGGACTCTGCCAAAATATACTTTTTTCCTGCCAAAAGGGGGAAATGTTCAATATTCAATATTCAATCACCTGGGAGCCCTCTGCTGGCAGAGGGCCTGGTTTGGCTGCAGTGGCTGACCAAAGGTTAAGAACACGCCAGCGTGTACAAATGGGACAGATTTGTTTGCTCTGGCTCCTCAGCCGGCCTCTGTCTGGTTACTGCTGGAAGCAGCACATGGCCAAAGATCACAGGTTAACTGAAGAAGTGACCACAGGCATGTGGATCACTGGTTTACTGTGGGACTGACCGCAGGAATCTGGATCACAGGTTTACTGTGGTACTGGCCACAGGGAAGTGGATCACTGGTTTACCGAGGGATGGAACGCATGAGTATGGTTCACAGATGACCACAGGAACACGGTTCAGCGGTTTACTGAGGGTGTGACCGCAGAAACAAAGTTCACAGGTTTACTGAGGGAGTGACCGCAGGAACACAGTTCACGGGTATATTGCGGGAGTGACCGCAGGAACACGATTCATGGGTTTACCGAGGAAGTGACCGCAGGAATTTGGTTCACAAGTTTACTGAGGGAGTTATCGCAGGAACACGGTTCACAGGTTTACCAAGCGTGTGACCGTAGGAACATGGTTCATGGGTTTACTGAGGGTATGACCACAGGAACACGGTTCATGGGTTTACAGAGGGAATGACCACAGGAACACGGTTCATGGGTTTACTGACAGATTGACTGCAGGAACATTGTTCATGGGTTTACAGAGGGAATGACCGCAGGAACACAGTTCGCAGGTTCACCAAGGGAGTGACCACAGGAACATGGTTCACAGGTTTACCAAGGGTATGACCACAGGAACATGGTTCATGGGTTTACTGAGGGAGTGACCACAGGAATTTGGTTCAGCGGTTTACTGAGGGACTGACTGCAGGAACATATACTGCAAGTTTACTGAGGAAGTGAAACAGTAACTGGCTTCATGTGATGCATTATTATTTCACTGTTATTTCATTCGCTCAGTAAAGGCCTTCTCTTCTTTGGGTTGTGGAGGAGCCTTCGCATTGGCTGGAAAGGTCGGCCAGTAGGCCTGTTCCTGGAGGGTGCTGGAGTGCTTGGTGTGCGTTTGTGTATCAGGACGGGGTGCTTCTCACCGCTGGGCAGGGAGAATGCAGCTGGAGAATTCCTCAGTACTCTAGGGCATGAAAGGCACATTACGGGTCACATAATGGTGCCAGAACATGGGCCATCGGCTGAACAGAAAAGACTGGGGTGTGTTGGGGGGGGGAGGTGCCTGCTAAATTTACTACTCTCCACGGCAGCTCTTTTATTTCCTTCTTTTACACTAGGGCCACAGTCATATTTTCATTTTTGAATGTTTTGTAATCTATTTTTTTTCATTTCCACAATTATAGTAAGAATAATAAAAAATAAGAAATTCAAGCATGTATTCTCAATGAATTTTTTGGACCGCAGAAAAACTACAGCGATCAGTGCTGATGTGTACTGATGTGTGCAGCCATACGTATGTCACACAAACCTTCCCAGCATGCACTGCCAAAGGATGCAGAACTTGCAGCACTTGTGGTACTGAGCAGTGTGAGGGGAGAGATGTTTACAGCCTGAATGTCTCGCTGTTGTTCGACCGTCATAAACTTGTTGATCGTTGTAATTAGCACCCTTCTGATTTATGCAAACAGCACCCGTGTTAGCAGTTGGTTCCAATTTGCTGTGAAAACCCACATCAATCCCCGGCTGAAATAAGTGCTTCTATTTAACGGCTAATCGTACAGGTTGGTGACACCAGGCCCAATAAAACTTTGAATGACCAGAACTCTTTGGATACCAGGACAAATTCTAATAGTGGTTCTGAGCAAACATTTTTCAAGAATAAAATACTGTGTTTTTTTTATTCCAAAATTTAGCTTAGTTTAGCCAGACATATTCATGTCCATATAAATATTTATATTTCCAGTATTTCTGTTCAGAGTTTTGCCAAAATCTCAGTGAAACAGGGCCACTGCACTGTCCCGCCATTACCCAATGTACACTGAGACACAGAAACGGACATGTACACGTGTGTAATTTTAAAAATTAGCATATGAGGTGCCTTTGGCCGTGTAGAAAGTTGTGGTAAGGAAATGATACTGGTATTGACTGAGAGTGTTTCACAGGGTATGTAATACCAGGATCAAGATGGTGGTATAATGCCGTGAGACAAGGAATTGTTGGGGGGGGGGGCATTAGTAATGTCAACAAGCGTGCTCTCAAGGGCCAGGGAAGAAGATTCTCCTTAAGAGGATTAATCGTGAGTGGTTGGCATGGAGACTTGGCCTGCGGGCAGATGAGCCTCACTGTTTTGTTCGATAAATCTCACTTTCCAAAGTGTTGGTGTGTGCAGGATGACATGGTGTCTGGGTCCAGCTCCAGCACGGACGGAACGACGCCCCCTGCTTGGACTATTCCTCAGCGCGCCATCTCCAGACATCATTACGCACTGACCGTGGAGTTTCTCGCCTGCTATTTCTCCGCTTCTCGTTATGCTGGCTAGATGCAGGAGAGATAAGTGTTTCTCTCTCTTAGGTTTCTCCATGGATTCTGTTCACTTTTATATAGCAACGGTTCACATGCCAAGTGTTTAATGGGATATGTCTTTTCCTCTGCTGATTTTTCTCTGACTCTAGGCTTTGTGTGTATGTGTGTGTGTGGATCCTGCCAAGACTTGGTCCTGGAAGGGATTTGGAGTTGAGGGGAGAGGATACATTTGTGTCTGTGAGGTATAATGAGCAATATGACGTCATAGGTCCACCTGAGGGATAGTGCCCCCCGTTGAGATTGGGACTTGCTTCTCGTCCCGCCAAAGGCATCGACATGGCGGGTCGTGTTTGCACAGCTGTGTCCACCAGTGCAGCGGAGGTCCTGATCTGTATTGTTTTAAGGGGGCCACAGCTGCTCCGGTTTCTCTTTGTTCTATAAGAAGGAAGCCGCATGGGGCTGGGTTCGGCTGCTGGCCGTCTGCATTGTGCCTGGGTCCCCACGCCTCATCCCCAGGGTGCCAGGACAGGCCTCATGAGCAAACTGATTGGACAAAGTGGCGTGCATCCCCATCTCTGTGGTTATAGGCAGGGGCGGGGAACCATCATAAGCAAAATGTGGAAGTCCAGCAGCGCCCCCATGCTGTGTCCTGTTCAGATGACAAAACCCCATCCCCATCTGCGGCCGACTTTTCCCCTCAACCCTAGACCTGGGCGTGGTGTTCCTACCCTCCACCAGGGGGACGCATGAGTGGGCGCGAGTGGCGAGGCCGTGCTGGGAGCTGGCGCTTCTTTCCAGGGCCGCCGTGCCCCAGGCTCCAAGGGCGCGATGGATTCGAGTGGGTAGCCCCGCCTCCTCCCCGTGCCATGCTGATCACAACAAAAGAACTCCTGCAGTGTGGCCTCCGCTGCCGCCAGCGGGTTCGAGGCTGCCTCGCGTCCCACCGCGTCCGCAATATGTTTCGCTCACAGAGAGAAGGGAGAGAGAGTGAGGAGAGGGAAGCCGAGCAAAGATAAGGAACAAAGGACACAGAGGAGAGAACCACAAACAAAGCGGGCTGCGAAAAAGAAGGGCGACAAAAATCCCACGTTGCATCCGAGTGCAGTTTCATTTTCTAAACGGGGTCTCAGGACCGGGCAGAGACGACGTCCCTTTCTTGGGAATCGCCCTGCGGCTGGAGCACGAGCGAATCTGCACTCAGGGGGTCAAAATGGCTTATCCTGATTTCAAGCTACCACGCAGTGTGGGAACTGCGAGCCAAAATGGCTGATCCTCAGCGTGAGCTAACAGGCGGTGAGGGACTCAGGAGCCAAAATGGCAGATCCTCAGTATAAATTAACAGGCGGTGAGCAGGAGGAGGGGCTTGGAAAGCCAGTTTTTATTCTCTACCCTAAATGGCTTGAAATGGAATTCTTGGAGCCAAAATCCCCATTGTTCCTATAGGAACTAGGGTGCCAGTGCCATTGATCCCAGACATAGGACAGGCCAGACGGGATTCAGCTGAGCCAGGTGAAGGGCCCGATCCCCCTCCGATTAATTACAGAGAACTAAAGTGGAAGGCAGCCAAGACAGATACCTCGAATCTCGAGCTAGGCGAAGGACATGGTGGCCAGCGATATTAAAAAAAAAATCGGAGCCGTCGCCTTTCATTTTGTCAGCGTCTGGGACAAGCGCATGTGGCACCTTCATCCTCATCCCCCGAAAGGCGAGAAGAGCAGAAATGTCACACGCGAGCCTCTTATTACCGTGATACAGACAGACAGTGGGATTGTTTATTGCGAGCATGAATCTTTATTTGTGTCATTTTCCTAGCTAAACAGCAAGCGGAGATGGAAATTTATGAGGAGTAATTCATCATCTTGGTCCTTAGTGGGCATGTAGGATAATGCGTTGGTGTGGCTCGCCATAGTTTACGGCCATGCCCCCCCCCCCCCACACACACACACACACACACACACACACACACACAGCTGATTGGCTCAGAGAACCTTCAGGCTCCGCCCCCAAAATGGATCCTGCCACGAATGCCTGTCAGGCACACTGGGACAGCAGGGAGTTTTAATAACGTTTGGGGTGGCAGTGTGATTACTGTGGCCTGTGGCTCTGCTCTGACACTAGCTAATGCTTTTCCGATACCTATTATGGCCTGAGGCTTATTTGGCCCCGCCCACTTGCTTCCATTCTCGGTGTCTCCAAACAGATTGTCACATGAGAATTTTATGTTTTTGGGCCTCACTGCCTACATATGTGGGCGGTGCTCACAGACTGCACCCACCGGTCAAAACCCTCCTTGCACACCCACTAATACACACACATACACACATTCCCTGTAATTTGTGAAAATCAGATTACCTTTAAACAAAGGTAGTGGCTATGACAGGGATGTCCCCAGGCTGCAATCGGTGACCTGCCTCCGCTGAAAGCTGTAATCAATGGCCTAGCCACAGTCTGATCTGGGTGTATCTCTCAGGCCCCTTGTTCTGCCGCCTCTGGCTGTTTGGGAAATGGTGTGAATCTGTCACTGCAGGGCTTTTTTTTAAAAACACAAGTCTTAAATTACTGCTATTTTGTTCATATCAGTGAAGTCAAGCTGCATCCTCCCACCCCTCAATGTTGACGACATACATCGAGGTCAAAAAAAGACAGGAGACGATGATGTTGGGGCCAAGTAGCAGCGTGCAAAGCCGGCTCTAATTATTCCGCTTTTCTCGTTCTGCGAGCCTGGAGGTTTGAATCAGCTGCTTCCTGCTTGTGAAGCTCGCAAGACACAGATAAAGATTTGTTTGATTTCCTCTGTGCATAACTAACCATTTGTGTGTGTTTTTGTTTTTTTTTTTTCGGTACGAGGCTCTTCTAATATGAGCTAATAATATTCACTGGTTCCATGACCAGTGATTAAGTTTTAGTATACTTTTGATTTCCTAATAAGACTCTTGATATGACTGATGATTTAACTTCATTACACTGTTATTACATTATATATTGGCTTAGTGGGTACCAGTATGTAAAGAACCATACATTGCTTACACCGTGAATCATTTATCTGACCATATTTCAGACTACAGGACCCCAAGGGGGCGACAGCGTCTGCCCCCCTAGACAGATAAGTGCTGTCAGCTGGACATTAGTCCAGAACTTCTACTGCTGCACCATTTTCTGCTTTGATTTCCTGTCAGTCTTGCAGGATGTATCTTAATATCCAGCCTCTTTGCATAATGGGCCCTTTAAAGTGACAGTGCTCAGACTTAAGACTGGCTGTTTTATCCACATGGAGAGGGACCTCCGTTAAGTTGCTGTGCTCCCACAGTCTGGACTTGGTGTAGGGGTGGGGGAAGGGTGAAACTGGCTGCCAAAGTGTAAACGATGTAGTCAGAAGGTGACCTCTGAGGCATGGAAGGGTGGTGGGGGGGGGTGTTGTACAAACTGTTTGACAGGTTGTGAGTCTCCTTAGCTCAGATGTGGTGGATGGGGGGTGGGGGGCACAGGAGGCGTGAGTCTTACTAGGGATTTCTAATTTGTGTGTGATCATAAAAAGCATCTTTTCTGCCAGCCCCCTCCCCTTCAGTCATATGGACTCGTCATGCACCGTGTGCTTCTGGAGGACCATGCAGGTTCCGGACACAGTGCGGTACGTTCTCTGGTACGGTCTCTGGTACGTTCTCTGGTACGGTCTCTGGTATTCCGCTGCACATAGCAATATTTCCCCTAGTTTTACAGCTTTTGGCGGGGGGGGGGGCGCAGACGGACACTGACAGGATTCATGGTGTTCATGTGTTCCTTTTAATGACAACAGTCAAAAAACGCAGATTTTTTTGTCTGCTTTTTAGGCGGTTGACGTGACATATTTTCCGACGCGCGCTCTCTGTCTGCTGGTTGGAGTGTGTTCATCTGTGTGTCCGTGCACGTGTCTGTGCGCGCGCGCTTTGGGGCGGAACTCCGCCATGCGTGATACAGAGAGCAGAGGAGAATTGTAAAAGCTATGTAGAGACAAAAATGATAAGCTGTTGTGTAAATAAGATAAATATCATAAGGCTATGTAGTTTGCTTAATAAAAGGACAATGTATAGACCTGTTCTATAGGAAAGGTGACCTTAAATGACTTCTATTGTGATCTGGTCCTATATAGAACATAAAATTAAATAAAATTAACTTGACCTTCAAGGGGTGCCATTGGGGGGGGTGAGGCACTGCCCTAATATAATGGTAGGGGAACACTGCTCTCTATACTCAGGGACAATATGAGACTGCATCTGTGTGCCACACTGGGCTGGATCGATCGTGATATTTGTTGTGCCAATCTTCTTGATCCGATAGACATCCCATCAGAACTTCATTGAACGCACCACAGACTCGTTCCTAGGCCACAATCGCGACTCTCAAAATTCACTTCCTGTTGCTGCGATTTCCTGCTAAATCTGACTACCGCTGTAGTATTCCTTTGGTGCAATGGTTTAATAACAAGGTATTATCAGTGTCGGAAAGTGCCGTCAACTAAAGGATAGGAGCACCGGTTTGGTGATACACACCAAAATGACCATATAGCTTGTTAATAGCATTACTGTAGACTAGCATAGGCTTAGCAATGATGACAGCTAGCAGAAAGACCAGAAGACATTAGCTTTGCAAAGTAACCAGGAGATAGCATTAGTTTAGCAGAATGACCAGAAGACAACATTAGCTTAGCATGCAGGTTTTTGGGGGTAACCTTTAGGTCAGCAGTCCTCTGATTAGTAATCTAATTAGGGAGTTGCAGCGAAAACCTGCATACACACCGGCCCTTTGCGGATAAGATTGGCCACCCCTGGCTTAGCAGAATGACCAGAAGATATCATTAGCTTAGCAGAATGACCAGAAGATACCATTAGCTTACCAGAATGGTCGGAAGATAGTATTAGCTTAGCAGAATAGTTGGAAGATAGCATTAGCTTAGCAGAATGACCAGAAGATATAATTAGCTTACCAGAATGGTCGGAAGATAGCATTAGCTTAGCAGAATGAGCAGAAGATACTATTAGCTTACCAGAATGGTCGGAAGATACCATTAGCTTAGCAGAATGGTCGGAAGATAGCATTAGCTTAGCAGAATGTCCAGAAGATAGCATTAACTAAAATCACCACAGAATAGCACTGGCTTTGCCAGTAGCATCAGGTTAACAGTCTAGGGCGTTGCCTTGTTATAAACTTTTATCCTGTGTCGTTTAATTTTTTCCTACCCCCTTCTACCTTTATATCTTTGCATGGAATGTCGTTGCGTTCCATTGTGTGAGTGGTAAGTGGTATCTGTCCTTCTGTAGGTGCAGTCTCGGGCGCTGACCGAAAGAAGGGGGCCGGCCAAAACAGACTGCCTTAAAAACTTAGAAACGGCACGCCTTTTTTTCCCTGAAATGCCCATAAGTCGATTTTGGTGCACTGGCCTTCTTCGTTTGCTGCACTTCAAGAACTATCCCTACCCAAGTCTCCTTCCGCCTGTGCTCGTGATCAACGTTATCGCTCAGTGTTTATCGATTATAAGTGGCACATCATTTTGTTGTGAAGTTCAAAATTAAAAAAAAAAAAAGAATTTGCTTGTGCGGACAATATTTAAAAAGGAAAAAAAAAACAAAAATAAAACGGCCACAGTGTCTTTTGTGAGGAAAGATGACACAGTTACGCCATAAGTTTTTCTCGCCTGTTTTTTCAGAGCCTTTTTTTCAGAGGGAACCTTTCTCCTCTGTCTGTGTTGCGACCTTCTCCATGCGGATATAAAATCAGTCACTAAATGGATCCAAAGCATTGACTGGATTGTCTTCTCTGGCTTTTTTGGTGTTTTTTTTTTTTTTTTTTTTTTTTTACCTTCTTGTGCCGAAATGTCATTTGCTGACCCCCTTCCCCCCACCCCTCCTTGCCGAAGCTTCCCACCTGCAGTGGCCTGGTGGGGCGAAGCAGATCTCATTCTGGGGCCCTCGCATTGCTTGTATCTCCTGTTACGAGCCTTACTGTGGCACGGACTCCACTGGGGGGCAGTCTGAGCGCTCGGCGGGGGTTTCGCAGGTAGGTACTGCGTCTGGACCGGAATCAACCGACAAATGGCCTGCAGCCGTATAGAACTCGGCGTAGAGTCCCGGTGCTCCTCTTGCGTCCACTTGTTTCCTGGCGAAAGCATCCAGCTGCTGGCAAGGGCCACTGATTCGAACCCCGTCACTTGAGGGCGCCGCATGGGACACCGGTTTGCCGAAACCAGAGCAGCTTGGGGACAAGACAGGGACAAGGAGACTCTGTCAGAAAGCTTACAGCAGAGCGACAATCTGTCGCTTAATTGCTGGAGTGTTGTTCTGCAGAAATGGACCCATCCCCCATCCGCTCTGCCCCGCCCCTTCCTGAAAGTGATATTCAGTCATTATGAGAACCATATAAAAAAATAAAATAACTCGTCACAGCGTGCAAAAGATTAGCCTCTAGATATCGGCGTTTCACATGCTTCAAGAGATATTGTTATCGTTGGGTTTTATTTAAATCATATTTAGATAATATATGGTATTTTCATGGACGATGGATTTTAGGTCAGCAGAACCTTTGTTTCTATTTGAAATGAAACTGCCGTCAAAGCGATTTTTGTTGCTGTGAATTTGAGTGAGATCATTTTATCTTTAAACCCAGGCTGCTAATGCATTTCCTCAGTGTCCGTACACCACACACATAGCGTTAGGAAGTACGTTTGGCTTTGTGGAAGTCCAAAGGAAGTACCCGTGAATGTAATTTGTACTCATTACTTTTTACTATAATAAAGCTGGAAAATGGATTTCTCATTCGTGTTTTCCTTTTGCTTTCACGTCTGGAGTCTCTTGGGCTACGGACACGCATGCACATCTTTTGAAGAGTGAGCAAAAAGAGTTCTGAGGTGGAGGATGAAAGATCTTTTGACACCCCCTGGGAGTTACGTGACACTGGGGGCGGGGGGGGGAGGAGGTGGGGTGTTTTCGTTTGCACTGGACAGTGATGCTCGTGTTGTCGTAGCGAGTGGCTTCCTTTCACCACCACAGGCAGTGTGGATGAGTGAGGTGTATTTGCCTTGTAGTCTCAGCACGGACATTGCGCTCCATGTGGGGGCGCTGTCCCTCTGTGTCGCTGAGCGGTCAGAGCTCAGCATCGATGGAGAGGGCCGAGCGACAGCATCATAAGCGGGGGTTTGAAGGCGTGTTGCATTCTTGTTGTGAAATGGCCGCTTGTTTGTTTGGCCTGGTTTGCTGTAGAAAGCATGTGAGTGCACCACCTCGTTCAGGTGGTCCCAAGGAGCAGCGGAGAGGGGATTAAACAGCAGCTGTAATGAAACGTAATGGAGCATTACTCTGCTTTGGGTGTTTGTTTTCAACAACCGGTACATTTTGTTTTTTGAGTTTATTTTTTTTTGTTGCAAAATGTTGTTCTGTTCTGAGTTT
>JAODKF010000002.1:4384615-4418613 GCA_026779585.1 Mormyrus proboscirostris
CGTCAAATGCATGCCTCAGGTTTCCTAATCTTTTGTCCTATTGCTACAGCTTAAAGGCATGATGCGCCCCCTAAACGGCTCCTCCCCCCACCCCCTGTGCCTGATTGCTGTGCCGCACAAGGAACGCCACAGCACCTCTGTTTTCTATCCAGGACAGAAACGCCTTTAGAATTCCAACTTAATCATATACATATATATGTATAATACGCACAGTTTTGTGTGTGATTAATGAAGAAAGACATCATCAGAGAAACTGCTACTGAAGGAATGTAAATTACAGTTCTTTTTGATCTCCATTACTTTTATGTTTTAACCTACAGACAATGTTGTAGAGTTCAATCCGAAGAACGTTTTAAAGCAAACAATACATAGGGCAAGTGTATTTCATGTTTTTTTTTTTGGTTGCTGTTATTTTAGGAGCACATTCTGCCAGAAACAGGAACTTCAAAGGTACATTTTAAGGTGTAGTGCTACAACCAATGTCATGTGACTGAACCTGTTCCTTCCCTGTACCTTGTTCACGCAGAAGCAACCTCTTCGTTGATACACCTAGAAGCCTCTCACAGTACTGTAAATAATTGGGTGGTGGGCTTTTGACTATAGGACCTTAATATTTTATTTTAGCTGTAAAAAATAACAATAATTACAAAAAAAAGCTTCAGAACCTCTTTTTTATAGACATTATTGATACATGACAACAAGGAACCCATGTTGCTGGGTCTTTGTTTCCCACTGAGGGGAGGACAGGAAGTCACAGAAGCGCATGGACAACACTTATCCCGTGGCATCATGTACAGAACTGAGCGGAATATCTGCCACATTTCTTCTTATGCTCAGCCTCAGACGAAAAGGGACTGAACAATATAAACAAACAAAAAAAACTCATCGCGAGCAGAGTGAAGTGTCTGCATTCGGAGGGATTCTTTGCTCCACCCGCTTCGACGCAGACTGGCATCTTCCTTCACGCGTCATTGCCTCCTCAAAGGGGCCGCATCATCATAGAGACCTCACTGCCAGGCACAGATGAGATGTGCCTCTGCGGCTGGTATTAACTTTCATCCGGTCCTTGGGAGGGACAGTGAAAGTGACTCGCGAAAGTCACTGCGAGTCTGAGTGCCGGCCTCCTAAACACTAAGGCGGCGACTTGGTCAGTTGCAGGGGGGGAGGGGTGACGACACAGACGACCCATCCTCTCTAGTGTGCCTGTGTGTCCACCATTGTTTCCTCAGTTCAGACGTACAGCCTGGATTAGCAACAACACCATGAAAGTCAGGTCTGAGCTGTAGTGACCGGTCTCAAAGTTAATTGTGGACCAAAACTCATTCCTGTTGTTTTTTTTTTTTTCTTTTTTATTCCCGATGGCCCCAGTGGGATAGGTTTGACTGTAAGGATCTCTGGGTCTCCAAAGGCATAGATCACAGCAGGGACGCACTAGGTAAGAAATGAGAAGGTGTCCGACTCTTAAGCTCTTCCTCCGGTGGTCTGCTGTCACCAGACCCACCCGGCATTGGCGAGGTGCCGGCAGCAGGACGGGATCCTCCTCGTTAAGGACGGCACATGCTTCCCTGTTTCATGCAGGACTGCTGCGGTGATATGGCACTAATTACACCTCTGGGGTCTCTTCATTAATGGTGATAATTTCACATCTGAAATGGGGAAGGGTTTGCGATCTAAAGGTAATTTTTGAGTGTTTTATTAATAGCCAGTGGCAGTAATGGAGTTTCACTTGTGGCAAAATGTGTCAGCCGCAATGGGGTTAATGGAAACTAAAGAAAACACCCTTGTCTGCCTCTTTACCACTGCAGCACGCCATGTATCCCCCCCCCTCCACAGCATGCCTGCTGCATTCATTTCCTGTTCCTTATTTGCACTGTGTTTTCACTAATTGTTTCGATCACATGAAGTGGTGAGCAGGCTGCCTCTCATGTGTTTATTTAATTTTTAATTTTATTTTTTCCTGGTGCCTCAAATGAGACTCGTCGGTAGGAAGTAATGGCCCTGTTGGACGTTTTGTGCAATAGCAGCGCCCCGTGACACAGTGTGATGCTCGGCTCATCCGCGTACGGCTACGCCATCTCGGGTTGCAGTCGTGGAGGCCGACAGGCGGACGTGGGCACACCTCATCCCAGGCTGGGTGTACGATAAACAGCGCTGGGAACTGCCCGTGAGCGGTGAGCCTTTCACTCGGAAGCTCTGTCAGCATCGGAGAGGGAGGGATGACACTTTGACAGCATCTCCCAAAGCTGTCCAGCTCTGGGCAAATATCCTGGGGGAGATTCTGATCCTCCACTCGGAGGCTGGGGTGTAGCACATGGTAAAAGGGCTCGGACGCAGTGTGTGACTCCTCACATGTGTGAGGAGTGAGTCTCAGAGCACTGCTCAGAGGGGATCACAACCACAGCATCATATACCCCCCCTGCTCACATGAGAAGGACAAAGACAAAACAGGGAGAAAAGGTATCACACCACCCCCCCTCAAAAAAAGACGTATACTACATAATTCATAACAAATGTTCACTTTTTGCAGGTAAAATTAAAATTGTAATTTGACTGGAGTCCAAAGGTGTATTTTCACAAGAACGACAATCAGTTAAAATGAGATAATTAAATGCATAGAGATGAGAAAGGTAAAAAAAAAAAGCCATTTCCTAACCGTGGTAAAATGTGGTCAAAACAGCATGATCTGCTGTAATTGCATTTCAGCCGGGTCCAGGCCAGAGCGGCTCCGCTGACTCGCCTCTGACCTCGGCCTCTCCACGGGGTTCCTGTGCTGAGCCCCGGTCATCCCTTATCCTGGCCGCCGGGGCAAGCCATGTGACCGTTAGCGTGTGGCAACCAAGGGGTCGGGGGGAGCTGTGCGTACCTTCAGAGTGAGGGGGTGGGGGTGCAGAGAGTTCAGCGTTGCGTGCTGTCAGGAGCTCATCGCTTGCGACATACAGACAGATGGAGCAGAGCTCGAGGTTTCAAAATCTCACCGGTGGAACACGGCCAGTATGACTCTGGTGACAGTAATCGGCAGCCCAGTGACATGTTCCGAGCTCAGCTTTTATTTAAAAGTGTGAACTCCGTGACTCCCTCTCATTTTTGCATTTATGCTGCAGCTTGGCTGGTGGGCTGCCGATGTCGCTGTCAGAATTGATTTTTTTTTTTCCAAAGGGGGGCGGGGACTGAGGGCATGCCATTACCTCCCCATTAATCGACAGGCGGCTTACGGGATGAGGTGTGTGGACGAGGGCTCTGTGTAAAGGGGAGAGAATCGTGTTCCTGTTGCACACTGTTTCATTGTAAATTTCAATCTGATTATCTATGAAATGTTTATGAGAAATTGGGAGCTTTAAAAATGATGGAATCTCTTCATGCTACCTTTTAACACATACTTTTGTTTACGTTTTTGTGGATGCTCTGATCCGTGTTTGAGAATGGGGGGGGGGGGGGGTTGTATACCATTTGGCCTCTCCGGTGCTCCAGTAAAACCTACGAGTCATTTTTCATACTGACAAGGTCTCTGCTCTTGGCTCCTGTACTATGGCTTTGAAAAAAACTCACTTTATACTGCTTATCTGGCTCCTAAACCTGGGGAAGTATGACCACAGCTGATCAAAATGCACAAAAGCCAAGGAAAGTACTTCCAACTGTGAACTCTGTAAGGAATTACCAAGCAGGATCCATTCTAAGTGTGTTTGGCCGCCATTAACCCCTCTTGCCCCTTATGCGCCCTGCTGGTTGCATATTAGGTCAGAGTGAAACAGCCCTCACCGCAACAGAAAGGAGGTGCTTCTGTCAGATATAAAAGGAAGACAAAGACCTTGGTTGTGAGTCTAAATCAAAACGTCTCATATCTGAAAGTACTATAAGGTATATAGCAAAGACAGACCCAGCGAGGACATAGGTGTGCAGGAGCCGTTTCTGGCCAGACAATGATGTGAAACTGCTGATAACACAGCCCTCAATAATCATTACCCATGTGCATATTACTCAGAAACAATATTAATTTGGCATGGCAGGGATAGTGATAAATCTGCACTAGTCTGTTGCTACATATTCCATTGGCAGTGAAATGCCACGTAAACTCCCCAGAAACTCCTTAACTTGATTAAAGGACTTGAATACTTGTGAACAAAACAATGTTCATTTCCTACACCTCAAAAAATTTTATATTTGCAGTATGACAAATACACACACGCACATACGCACACACATTTTTTGAGCATTTCAGAAATACTAGATTTCCTTGAAGGGGTAGTAACATAGATACAGAAGGTTTGGTATTTTAGTTGTCACCCAAAATATGTTGATATTGCCTGTTTTTGATTCTATAGATGTGCAGTTATTCAGTTGAGAAATCAGCAATGATCAAGTTGACTGTGACCCATCCTGATAATCCAGTTACCAGTTGAAAATGTTAATCAGCCAATCCTGACTGTTCACTCTTTATTCCCCCTCCCCCCTGAAAAAACGTATATTTAAATTTTGTGTTGAATGTAGTGTGAATCTCCCACATTTCCCAATTAGTTGCATTTCCTTCAGTGTAAGAATTAGATATGCATAAGAATCCCACCCCCACCCCCCAAAAAAAAGTAGTTTATGCACCAGAGAATACAAAGAACTGCAGTGTATGTATATACATGTAATGAAGGGAATTTTGCTGCACATATAGAATTTAGTGGGATCTGGCCTTGCGGCGCATACAAAGAGCTTTGGCGAACCCCCCACCCCCAACGCACTTTTGCGTTAAATATCTGCATTGAGCCCAGCGTAGTCTGCGTCCGCCCCGAAGTGACGCTATACGTTTTGCACTAGCAAACTCATATTTACCCTCATCTTCTTTGTCAGGACGCAATGTATGAGGCTAGGAGAATTGAAGAATGGACCAGGCTGAGTTTGCCGAGGTATACAAATGAAATAAGCAAAAAAAGACAGACAACAGTAGGCTATCACAAGGCCTTAACAGGCTAATCCAGATGAATTGTCCTAGTATAGCATGAAAAAGCCAGTTTTATAAATATATACATTCTTTTTGTTGGGTGTTGTTGTTGTTTTATTAATAGTAAAAAACCAACAGTGTTATAAACATATAAATGTAAATGGTCATTGCTTTTTTTTTACCAGAGATTTTGGATTGGGTTTGTAAAGTAATACAATATGTCCAAACACGGCAGCCTGTTTCTTTACGATCCTTTCATTTTTTCTTGCGGAATTTTCTTATGAAATACACCCATTTAGTGGGTACCTACAGTTAATTTTCGCATTTAGGTTAAAAATATAGCAAAGATTATATACGTATAACACATACACGTAATTGGCTTCGAGAGCTATATTAAATTTTAAGTGACGCTAGCCAGGGTAGTAAGTGCAGACCGTTTCAATCCACATCAATCAACATTTGATCGTAATGGCAGACAGTGGGGCTAGTGGGGGTTGATTCAAGTGTTCCATTGTTTATGAAAAAATGAAACGAGTAATAAAGACAACAGCAGCCAACGAAAGTCTTTGCAGGAAGTACAAGTTTGTAGCCTAATTGTTGGTTATATTTATATAGGAAACATGCTTGTGATGCCTTGTTTTTTGTACAGTTTTATGTACATGCAAGTGTAGCTTTTTAAATCAGAATCCAACGGCAAATTAAAATTGTAAAATATTTTAAGATAGGGGTTGTTTGGGTGTGACTGGGTGGGTTCTTGCAACGTCAGCGTGGATGCATTACTGTAGTTATTCACTGGCTTCTCGTCTATTTTGAGATTTTATCCTCTTTTATCGAGACCTTATTTTTTTGCAGACCGTGCGCTTCGAGGGAAATGGGTTGTTTGTTAATTTGTTTTAATTCCCATTTGTTCTCTTTTATTCTGATCAGTATTCGCATGTTGGAAACTAATTGTGGTCTTTTATTTTTGCTGAGCAAATCAAAGTGAAAACACCTTGTAATTACTCCCTCCTTATAGCTTTACAATAAAAAAATAATAATTAAAAACTTTCGTGTTTATTACATGTCTCAGTACACACACACATACAATTCTTTTTACGTATTTTTAATGGGCCCAAATGAAAAAGAATAGTAAAAACTCCTCAAAGGCATCCTGGATAGGACGTCCTGACCTATTTCTGTTATGCTTACGGGGCTTCAATTTGAAATAAACGCATTTTATTTTAAATGACAAGAATATCGCAAATTCATTTGAAGCCGATGGAGTCTGACGTGTGTTCTGGGGTCTGTTCACCTCTAGGCATGCCTTCCCCTTATAGCGGTGAATACACAGAATGTACATCTGTTGTGTAAGAAGAAGGGGCAAAAAGCTTAATATGCCGTAAATACACAACCAAAGGGAACACATCTAACAAACTATATAGTGATGTTCACTCGTTTGGATGGTCGGGACTGTGCTACACCGGGCCGGAATGAGCTGTGATGATCGCTGCTGTGCTTGACAGGGAGAATTAATCTCGTGAAGTAAGTATATGCTTCTGTAAATGATAAATCAAACAACAAGATTCATTTGCCATTTTCTTTATTATTGGTGGCTGAACGGATTCATTTCCAGCTCCAGAATAAAAAGAGATAACATAAGGGCAAAACATTCTACCGTTCATATCTGAATATGGAGGATATTTCAGCCTCTCGTTTCATGTTTTATAAACATTGTCTAAGCGCGGATGATTGCTGCCAGAATAAAACGAGAATTGGGTCAACTCGGCCTTGTTTGCTCAAACGCGTAAGACGCCTGTTTCTCATTGGTCGAATTAATCCAATTGAGTTTATCTCATTTCTTTTAGGTCAATGCATCAAAAATGGAAAGTGTGAATTTCAGTAAAAAAAAGAAAAACTTTCGCGCTACTTTTAATGTTTTAAATACCTGCATAACATGCGGTCGGAAAACGGGGATGCATATACATTCGGTGATCGGAAACACCATTTGGAGGCACATTTACGTTTATGTAACAGTTTTATTACCTTGTAAGTAGCCTGTAAAGTTTGCAAACTACCCCGATGCTTTTGATGTCGCTAACTTTAGATTTATAATGGAATGATAGAGATTTGCCGTAAGATTTCTTGCTCAGAACTTGTCACGCCAGATGCGTGAGAGTTGACAACCCTGCCTTTGAATTATAAGGAGGAAGATCGAGACCCTGGGGTGACCGAATACATAACGGCAATGACTCCTCATCTCCATTTACTCCCATACCGCCTAATGAACACCATAATAATTGCTCCTATAAAACGATTATAGACAAGCGCTTGATGGGGAACGCAGATGGGGAAGCGGACTCTCCTACTTACATTTACCCCCCAAGAACGAAATATGAGCCGGACTACAGTTTCGGTTGCTTATCGTCTCTGAGACCTTATTCAGGATCTGCTTGTCCTAAATCAAATGTAACCTAAGCCGGGGTATTTAACTACCATATTCAATTTCTCCATAGGCCCAGTACCTCACAAGTTTTATGTACGATTTCGCATGTTTTCTCTTTGAAGCCTGCACATATTCATAAATGATTAAACTACTTTAAATATGGGTACATCAGACTATCAGAGCTGCACCTAACCCAGAAACCGCTAGATAAATTGAAATCAGTCTCTTTCACTGAATCCCTCGCGTTTTGTCACATCTTGACGGTCCAGTTTTCCTGCCCAATGAATGATTAGGTAAGTTGAATCTGTGAAAACAAATGTTTTTATTAATGCCGTTTAAGCTATGCTAAAAGGTCTACTGGCACTTAGGATAAATGCAGCCAGTCTTGTTAAAACTGGCAGCTATGTTTGATAACAGCTCCCCAGTTTTGTGAGTGTCTATGTATCTTCATTAATTGATTCCCCTGGGATCGGTGGCCTTTAAGATCATTATGATGATTCCCCGCGGTTAAGGAGACTACTCAATTGACGGACGCATCCCAGCAGTTCCTCAGCCCATGGAATTATTGTGGTCCCCGACACTGAAAGGTAGGCGTGCCGTCACTGCTGGGCCGCATGGAAACGCCAAGTTGCGGCTGTTTCAATAGTCAGTATTGGATATGAATAAATAACCCGTCTAATGGCAGTCATGAAATAAATAAAGAAAATACGTCGCGACGGCTGGCGAGATTCTGATGACAACGGGCGGATTTGTGATGAAGCAATGGGAAATAAAATGCCTTAAAACCGCTGATGGCTCTTATGGGGGCGGCTGTCGACCGCGTGTGGGGGGGAATACAAACGCCCCCCGTCTGAGTTCCGTGAGAAAGTCTAAATGCAGCCTTGGCTCTTTTAAAAGGAGCGTGTTTAACTTTGGCACCGCTCTCCTGTCTGAGGAAGCGAATGCGGAGCGAAAAAAAATAAATCAATTTCAGCTCATTGTGTGGGGTGCCTTCCATTTTTAGGAATGATGCACAGGAGTTGCCGAAAACTTTTTGTCCCATTTTGATCGTTTTATGTATTGAATAAATTTTGTGCAATATATTTTCGTTGCAATATGAGCTCATTCCCTCAGGATTGTCGGTTCGCACTGGCTCTGTCTGTCTGTGTTTTCTCCACACGTTCTTCATACTGGTTACCTTTTGCAGTCCCAAAGCTTGCGATTTAGGTGAATTACCTTTCATTATGAGTTACCCTTTATTGTGGTCTGCGCTTCCTGGAATAGGCTTTATGATCTTCGTGATACTGCACCAGATAAGTGAACGGAAAAGGGATGGATAGGTATCTATGCAGTACCATGACAGTTCCTCCGGGATACTTCTATATGACACATTTAGTATTAGCTGAGTCCTCCATTTGTAAGCATGTTCTCTGTGCTTGTACCATTGTGTTTGTGCATCGGTGCCTGTTCCCACCACGTCGTCACGGATAGCCAAGGTTGCGCGCTGCGGTCGGGCTTGTATCCGCACTGATTGTTGTGTTCAGAGATTATTTGTATTTGCTTATCGTATTTATAGCTGATATGTACTTGGACGTGACACTCTGGATTTGCAGATTTGTGTCGTCGTACTCCCATGTGTTTCTCTAAATTGAGCATTGTTGACCAGCCGAGGAAAACAGAATGAAGAGAAAGAACAGCAATTAAACTGTCATGTACTCAATACAGAAGCAGTCTTATTCTGAGTGAAATGCAGTGGGTGTGATGGTAAATGGGATATACAGTGGAGAGTTTGGATGTGAGGTCAGCCTCACCTGTCTTGTGGGATCTTTGTGCTCTCTGTACGGCCCTACCCCACGTGCTATGCGGCTCAGCAATAAGACGCTGTGGTTGTGATCAGAAGGCTGCTGATTCAAATCAAGGGTTGATAGAGACATTTCACTGTTAGGCTCTTGAGCAAGACCCTTAACCCTCAGTTGTTCCAGGGACTGTCTCCCTTTCCTTTAGCAAATAAATGAATAGATAGTAGGGGTGTAACGAAATCTCGCGATATTACAACTTGAGATTTCTCGACGGAGTGAAAAGCGGTTTTATGAATGCGCTCCAAATCAGCTGCTGTAAGCATGTCGGCATCTGACTAAAGTACCATAGTAGATGCCCCAGACACTTTTAAATGTTGTGGTAGCATTTTGGTACCGGGTGGAAAATATATACGGCGGAAGGGTGACAGACAAAACATGAACCAACTGTAAGTATTGTAGGAAAATAGTGCCGTACACAGCAGCTAACGCTCCTACTATGCAAAGCCATTTGCAGCACCATCATAGCTCTTTATTTAAATTCACTGCACTGGTGAAGAAAACATTAAAGAAAAAAAGTTGTATTATTGGGTGCATTCGACTTCATGCAGCCGCTTGCAGCTTAAAGCAATGCATTCTAATCGTGATGCAATGCATCATGGTTAGATTTTTATTGTCCGCTGCAAAACATCACCACGTGTCACCATGTCACATGGTACAAAACCCTCGCGAGAGCAAGACGGATCATGCAGCACCTCTGACGGCTTTATTATTGCTTTTTCAACAGTATACAAACATACAAATACCAATTACATTTTAAAGAAAGAGGGGTACATATTCTTTCTCATTTACAAAAGATTCTTCAGGGCCTTATATAAATTTATAGTTTTTACAGCTTTTCGGGTTTTTTTAATTCCATCCAATGTGTTAAAATAACATTTCAATTCCATCTTAAACTGGCATATATTACGCTTCTTTGAGGATCATTTGCATTTGTGAACATAAAATTTACCATATAAAATGAATAGATTTAAAATGAAAAGATAATTACTGTTTAAGTTGTTTTTCCCATAATAGAATAGAATATCTTTCCTATCTAAAAAATCTTACAACCAGACAATGTTTCAAACAGATATTCTATTTCAATCCAAAAGTATTTAACAGGTAAACAATTATAAAACAAGTGTGGAATGGTTTCCGTGCAGATACCACAAAAGGAGCAAAGATCAGATATTTCATTTCTGTATTTATCTGTTTGTTTGTGGGATAGATTAAGTGTAAAAATTTAATTTGAATTTCTTTTACTTTGTTAGTTACACAATATTTGTTGCTTAAAGTCCATGACGTATTCCAATTAATATTTTCAAACTGGGAATTCCAAAAGAATTTAGACCGTAAAGTAATAGGTGCAGTGACATTCTGATAAATTTATTATTCCATTTCCTGTCTTTTATGTTAATACCATTAATAGTGATATCTGTTCTAGGTATTGGCAGTCTGTTTCGTATGTTGTTATCTTGCATAAATTTCACAAGACCTAAAGGGATTGTGACAAAACCGATAGCATACGCTCTAGGAAATATTGGAACATTGAATTTGGTCAGAAATTCAGAATATGAGAGCAACTGCCCCTCTTGATTAAACAGTTGGGACACTAATAAGATGTTGTTTCGAACCCAATTGTGCAAGAAAAGGGATTTATTCTTAAATTTGATGTATTTTTTATTTCAGATTAGTTGTCTGTAGGGAGAGTAATTATGATTATATATAAGAAGCCAAGATTCAAGTGCTTGCTTGTGAAAGTTAGATAATTGGATTGGAAGTTTATTCACAGTAAAATTACAATTTAGGAGGAATTCTACGCCACCAACTTTTTCAAAAAGTAGATTTGGAATTAAGTACCATAGCTTATTTTTATTTTCAACATACCGTTTAATCCAGTTCACCTTAAATATTATATTGGATATACAAACTGGAGTCGCCTCCGTGGCAACACAACTTTGCCCTTATTGACTGAAGATTTTAGGTACATGTTTGACGTTTGTATTCCAGGAAGTTCCGATGCGATATCTGCTATTTCTCCCGAAAAGCACGTAAAGCAGTGACAACTAGTTTTCTGTTAATTTACCTGGTAAAATAAAGTTTAAATAAATGACATAAATGCTGTAATAGTACACGTCAGTTAGCGATTTATTTATTGTTAGTTACTGTAATGTTGCAGTGCTTCGTTTAATCGTCTGTGAAGAAGGCATGGCATGCATGCCTATCCAGAGTCCACCTGCTGTTTCTTTTGGTTTGTGTCTTATTTTACATGCATTACACAGTAAGATGTATCATACATCGAAGCACCCAGTAGCAATTTTTTGAGTCTGGTGAGGGAGGAGCAATGAGTGTTTTAGACACTCTGATTTATATTCTCCTGCTGGGACTTTTTTTTCGTACAAAACAATAGGGCATGTTTCATATCTTTCATGTAGGCCATACTCCAGTAATTCAAACCCTGCACCCTTCTGTTATGATAATGTGCCAAAGTTTATGTGTGCTTAATATCTGTAGGCTACTGTTTTTTTTTTTTTTTCCCCTGTGCTGTTATCGTAACATTGCTGTACGCTGTGATTTATACCCGTTGTTGTGTTTTGGTGCAACAGCAGTATCAATCTAGATGACACGAGCCCCAGGTAAATGAATAAAATATGAAAACGGATGTAAAGATCTTGTGAAATCAGGAGGCCCGATTCCCTGAGAGTCATGTGATGCTTTGTGGAGGCCAATACGTGGCATTCAGCTCCAAGAAGGGCACTTCGTCTAGGAAGAGAGCTTGTGACAGAAACCCCTTTTTTCACTCACATGCAGAAGATAAATTGTTGGGGGTTTGAACCCCCCCCCAAACAAACACACGCCAGCGTGCAGAGATCATTTGTGCCTAGAGGCTCCTCCTACATGTACTGGCTTGCTTTTCCGAGCCACGTTCATTAGCGCTTGGAAATTAGTTGCTTGAGTTTTGCATGTGAAATGAAGGGATGCTATTAGCATGAGACGGTGTGCCTGCGTACAGGAAATCGATGTCTGCCATGGATTTGGCTTTGGAGCCGCCACGGCCAGCTGACTCTGTGTGCCTATATTAGCCAAGAAATGATGCCGTATGTCTTTGTTATTTATTTCAGAATTTAATTATTGTTTCTGGGCTTGTGGATGAGACAATGGACAGTTGTGGTGTCGATTCTGAATGGCTTAAGCCAGTGTTTCACAATCTGGTGCTTGGGGACCCACAGCCAGTCCATGTTTTTGCTCCCTCCGAGCTCCCTGCCAGACACCCTGCTTACTCAAAAATAAATAAATAAATGAATGAAAAATACACGTTGCTTTAGGTAAACGGGCCTCCTAAATAAAATGCGAAAAAGAAAATAATTAATCACAAATCAGTAGACATGATCTTTCATATGGATACAGGCCTATACAGGGAGCTGGGAGGGAGCAAAAACATGAATTGTCTGTGGGTCCCTGAGGACCACATTGGAAAACACTGGACTTTAAGAGATAGGTGGTTTGAAGTTACTGTTGACTGTTGGCTTCCATAGGAAGCATGAGAAGACTGCTAAGATGTGGTGAATGCCCCATCTGTGTTGCAGCACTGGTGTTGTACAAGGGTAGGCTATGACACGAAGCAAGTAGACACCTCTGCCACAAAGAAGGGCCCTACATACACCCTATTTGTCTATGCTGTAGAGGCAGGCAACCCAGGGTCTAAATCTGTAATCTGTAAGAGACCACGGTATTGATGTCCGAGGGGAATGCTTTACCTCCGTCTGCCTTTTCCTCATTAGTGGTTTAAGATCTTTAGGTCTGGATGAGGAGCACCTGTGAAAAAAGGGAAAGAGAGTGATAGCTTCTACACCATGCCATCTGCTCCCAGCCTCGCATGGCTGTGTCATCTTTGCTTCTCTGTCTGGAAACTTCCCCTCCACCCCAGAGACGGCTATGCTTTTGTTGACCATGCTTGCAGCCTCTTCAGGGGTGGGTGCCATTCTGACATCTGCCTATGTGATATGAGTTACTTTGGGGCAACTTTACATTTGTCCGTCGCTTGTCCACTTTGGTCCTGCTACAGAATCTGAACCAGAGTTCAGTTGGTTTTCCCCAGTCTTCGTAGACTAAGGAGTCTGTGCAAGTCCTGCAGGGTGGGGGATGTAAAGTGGCTCAAGACAGCAATTAATGCAATGCAGGTGGTTTTGTGCTCGGCTGGAACAAAGGCTTATAGAGATCAGGGACCTTTCTAGGGCTAGAGTTGATGAACTCTCGTCTCTAGGAGGCCATTCCAATCCTCCTCCGTTCGATTCCTTTTATTTTCTTCATCAGGCGAGAATGGAATCAAGTCAACCTCTGCATACTTTGTTCGGTTATCCACAGTTGCCTTTGATTTCATCATCTCAGCTCAACCACAATGTAATAATACATGAGGCTCTTTCTTGATAGACAAGGGCTGTCGGGGAAAACCGTCAGATGCTTTGCCATGGATATTTGTAGCATGTTGTGCTGTGGGCAGCTAGCGTCCGAGGATGGGGGGTGACTCCATCGTTTCTTATTGATGGGAGGCAAAGATGAAGATCCAGACAGAAATCGATGGCAGAGTGGTCTCTGGGGCCCAACCCACAGTGGCTGTCCAGTCGAACCAGTTCTTTAGTTGAGAATAGACCCCGTTTCTAATAAGTGTCCTAGATCACCAGTTGTGCCGTTACCCTTTTTGCTTCACAGCCGCTGCTGGCGACACGCTGACCAATGGGCCGGGGACCCAACTTCAGATGTTAGATGATGTGGTGGGACCGGAGATCGATTGCTCACGTGAGGCCAGGGGAGGGGGGCAGATTTACAGCAGACGTGTGCGTCAGTTTTAATCGCGTCCCCTTCCATTAGAGACGCGCCAGTTCGATATCTTATAAATATCTTCTGCTGACGTTTCATTAAAGCATCTGTATAACTCTTCGTAGTAAGCCAGAAAGGGAATCCAACCGAAGAGGAATAATGAGGCAGAAATGCCTTTGTTGCAGGAGCGGGACAATGAAGATGTGCCGGCGGGGCTGTATGGACTCTGATCATGCGGCTGGATTCATTATGGACTGGGGGGGGAAAACATGTGGGAAGTAGGGGTCAGCTGTATATTTCACACTGGAGGAAAAATGCATTGTTTTCCCTTTTTTTTGTCATTGCCATAGATCAGTCAAGATGGCACTCCAAGAAGAACGAGCGCAGTTGATGGTGGTCTGGAGTGATATTTGGATATGATGCATTGCACTGCTGCAGGGATTCAGCAAATGCAAGCACTGTGTCCTTTTTTTGGCGTCATAATCATATTTGCAGCCTGTTCTGTTTACAGCCCCTGACCTTTTTTTTTTAAAAAAAAAAAACATACATGTGAGAAGGACAATACCCGGTACCCAGAGTGCACTGCCCTTCTATGCATGTCCAGCACTGCCGGTGGGGCTTACGTAATCATGCACTGTCTGCTGTCACCCTAGCCTGTCTTGTTCGTCTGTCTGTTGTTTGGGGGGCTATGTTGGAATTGGGGTCGGTCCGACTGGGGCCAGATGCCATCATTTGGTAATGGGGATGGGACAGAGTATCTCTGCCTCCCATGTGGGTGGCTGATGAGCCCCAAACGGCAACCAGAGAAAAAAACAGCGCCTCTCCATTTCCGGCACCACTGCATGTTTTATTTATATGCCCTGGGTTTGCGTCATTCCCATGAAACGGAGTATAGTGGGACAGTTAATCTCTGTCTGGACCGTTGCGTTAAACCGCGCTGAGCCATTATGTGTTTGTGTGTGTTAATTTTATGCCGAGTACTCTTTGTCACAGGTCAACAGGTCACAGGCGGAATGATATGGGTTTGTATACATATTACAAGATGTTCATTACCGGTGTGTATATCACACATATTCAACAGGAAATGTGTGTCTGCTTAGTCTGTCTGTCAATCTATAGATAATGAGCTTTTCAGGAGGAAGGCAGAGGTAGCTGTAAGTGGCCACACTGCCCCTATGAAGCTCACCTCTCCATATGTGAGGCAGTTTCTTCCTGTTCTCCGAAGGCGTGACTTCCGCCAGCATTTTCTCAGCCATCGTCACTGTGGTGCACTGCACGGTCCGGAGAGCATCACTGGGGACCGCTGTATTTTGTCTGCTTTGCCTTGCTGGGAGGTGCCAGCATATTGCAGCACAGTAGCGCGCTAATGAGCTCCGATGCTATTAGCCAAATGAATATTACATTAGCTTCGCCACCATGAAATAATGTAAAATCAATTCACTCGCTTATTTGTAATCCATCCACCTGAAAACCACTAAGAACACTGCGCAAATGGCTCATTTTCACTTCCTTGACTCTCTGAGCCGGAGTCCAGAAAGTAACCTTAACTTGATGCAGCACATGATGCGTGAACTCCTGCGTGGTATCGCGTCCACGATGCAGTTTGGGCTGCGGCACTGCTTTTGTCATCCCCGTGGACGGGATACCAGTGGAGTCTTTGTCCTCCTGGGCGCTCCAGAACTTGTCATAATAGTTTTGCCATTGCTGGGCTCCTCCTGCCCGCAAGAAAAAAGCAAGGAGCATACTGAAGATGCCTTAATGCCACCTGCCTCACAGGTGATGTGTCCCTGCTGACCCAGCTAGCAGATGGCCAACCACTGCAAACACACTGCCACAAACAGGGGCAACGTCAAGCGTGTAGCTGGTGGGCGGGGTGAACCAACATAATTAGCGTGTGTATCTGTGTGAGTCTGACAGTGATCAGATTACACCACACTGTTCCGGTTTTATGACATGGTTCTCAAAGAGTCAGGTCTGCATAGCCCTAGTCGAAAGTTGCACTGTTTTGTTTTATTTATTCATTATTGTCTCATTTCTGTTGTCTTATGTGTAAAGCCATTTAAAGTGTCAGACATTCGCTTCATTGTATGTGTCCATATTTGTGTCCGACACTCATTTAGCTACATTGCGTATGAAATGATACCCGGCATGTCATAAGAACATGAGAAATTTACAAATGAGAGGAGGCCATTCGGCCCATCTAGCTCATTTGGGGAGAACTTAACTAATAGCAAAGAGTTGTTAAAATCTTATCTAGCTCTGATTTAGGAACCCAGGGTTTTAGCTTGTACTACATGAAGAGGAAGACTATTCCATACTTTAACTACACACTTTGCAAAGAAGTGTTTTCTAAAATTAAGTTTAAAATGTTCTCCTGCTAATTTCCAACTATGGCCACGAGTTCTAGTATTGTATTATTTGTAGTATTATGTGTGTGTATATATATATATATATATATATATATATAAGCTAATATGTGTAATCCTCTTTCCACTTTTATATCATCAGTACCCAGGTAGTGATAACGTTCTTTTTTTGATCTACGTAAAATTCTATAATTTTTTTGATCTTCGTGAAATCCCATAATTCATTTTGCATCGTGTGGACTTTCGCATCATGTTAAATGTTTTATTAAAGATATATATAAAACTGAATACCCAAAAGTACATGCCCTTTTTTGATAGGAAAGAGGAAACTTTGACATACTTGAAATGCAGCTGAAAAATAATTCTACATATTATACGGGGATATACATGCTTAATATTGGAGAGGCAGAGTCCGATAATGTTAAAGACTCCTATTAGCCGTGAAGCTTTTTACAGTTCGAAATTACCTCTGCGGGGAATTCTGCTGAGGAGAGCGCGTTGTTCTGAGACCGACGTTATTAAAATAATTTAATACAAACATTACTTTCTGTCGGCGTTAGAGGACCTCTGTACATTCGGTTTGGAATTCTCTCCCGCTGCTGACACCTATTGGAGTCCAACGGAATTTCATAACGACAGGTGACTCCTTTTGGGGGGGAAGGGGGCTGAAGTTAGCAGGTACAATAAACAGTACTGGATGTTCACCATAATTCTGAGAACCATGTGAGGAACAGCAGGGAGGAGTTCCTATTTGGTCATCCTAGTTCCTGTTAAAAGGAAGTGTGTATTTGGCTGCATACCAAGCAGCGCTTTGCAAACATCATGAACTTTCCCGAAACCTAAAACAAGATGGTTTAACTTAAATAAAACTGTACATCCTCGGCTACTCCTTTCCGGGGGTGGGGGGCGTGTCGGTACACTGGGCGGTGTCGTGTGCGCGCAGCTCGACTACAGCTTCCCGCTTACAGACCTGCTCCGTCCACGTAAGCTCGCGATGTCGTGTGCGCGCAGCTGAACTGCAGCTTCCCGCTTACAGACCTGCTACGTGCACGTGAGCTCGCGGTGTCGTGTGCGCGCAGCTGGACTGCAGCTTACCGCTTAAAGTCCTGCTCCATGCTTCGTGTCTTAGAATAGCTCGACCGTCATTATAAAAGAGCCCCAGGTGGGTGCTGTTGAATAGAAAGTTTGTGGAAGAAATATGGATCCCTACATTAGTCTTTACGGTTAATGTTTAATGTGTTTAATACGGTTAATATTTCAGACCTCTTTCAGTCACGCTACCGTTACAGTTGTGCTAAAACCCAAATGGTATCTCTGTGGGTGCTGGGTATGTCCGTGGTTTTGCGATCTAACGAGATTCGGGGACTGGGATATTTTAAAAGACCCTGTTGGTGACCTTTTACTACGTATCATTTCCTATGGAAGTTGTAATCATGTATGTTGTTTAATTAGAAATATATCAAAGTGTACAGTGCTAAATGTTACAATACAATATCAATAAAAACAGGGTTGTCACCTCTCACGTGTCTGGCGTGACACAAGCTTGAAAACTCTCGCAATAAATCTTACAGCAAATCTATATTATTCCATTATAATCCTAAAATTAGCAACATAAAAATCGTTGGGTTTGTAAAACCTACAGACTATTTACAAAGTAATTAAACTCCTACATGAAGACTATCTGGAATAAAAAATCTCACATCAGCCAGCTGACCGACGTTGGCAACCCTGCTCAACTCTTTGGCCATGACGCAGTTTCACCATAGAAATGTGCTCCTTCTTTAATTATACTGTAACAAAGAATTATCTGTATTAAATAGTGCACGAAGCGAACCAGAAACGGATAAATCAGGAGGAAGGTGGGCGGCCCACGTGAGGGGCGACCAACCGCGCGCCTTCGGGATGGCCAGAGGAATCTCGTACAGCTGCCTCTACTGCAGTCACGTGACGTAACGCTGTCAGGTGCCAGATCCTAGCGCACAGGCCCGACCTGAGCACAGAAGTAACACGGCTGGTGTTGGTCGTCCTGTCGGTGCTGAATTTAAAATGACATTAGGATTTGCAGCACTTATGCTTAACTTTATTACAATTGCAGACATTTAAATGCTTGTTTTCTTAAAGCTAAACAAGCAAAGTCTGCACTCTAAACCTTAGATAATAACCATCTCGGTGAAATAAATTCTCCACAGATGATACTCAAATTCAAAGCTGATGTCGTAATTGGATGAATCACATAAATACAAATGGTGCTTATTCTGTCTCTTTTCAATTGACAAGTTAAAATGTTAAAAGTAAAAAAGCATTGAGATTTTTTTTTCCAAAAAAGCTTAATAGTAAATTTATGTTGGTAGCCTTGTGTCAGTATTGATTTGTGTTTTTTCTAATGTAAAATGTAACATTTCTGATGCTCACAGAAATGAACACCACAACAGTTTATAATTAGGGAAGTAATCTGTACACTAGAATTCACCAGTACATTTTTCATGAATCGTTCATGTGAGTTATTTTTTTCCATGGCATAGTTTACATATCCCCCCTTGCCTCCTTTTCATTACTGATGGTCCTTCAGAGTCCTTATAGAAGGGTTCGACCCAATGATTCTGCAGATGAAGAGGAACTTCCCCGTGACATGCTCACATTCTCTTGAGTCATTAGAAGAACGGTTTCTACAGTGTTCTACAGATATTTGATAATATGAATAAAAAGTATAACAATTGTTTGTCATAGAAATTACTGTGTTAAGTTTAAAATTTCAAGGCTGCGTTTTATTTAGAAAGTCATCATTAAAAATGCTGTGCGTGTCTATTATGAGGGCTGGTTTTTAGATCACTAGCACTGTCACTTTATTTTTGTATAATGAAATTTTGTTTCTACAAATTGGTGTATAATTATGAATTGATGTCTCTTCATTTTGATCTGTTTGAACTTGCAAATACAAAACAAACATATTCATTGTCAAAGTCCACACTACCTCCTTTAGTGAATGCATTAATATTTGAAGGTGTCGTGTGCTGTATATGCAGTGATACTTAAAGTAACAGTGCAAATAAACATTTCCATAAAAGAAGAAATTATTGATTAAATAAGTAGAAGAAAATGCACATTTTGGCTTCATTTTATTATTCTGTGTTAATAGAGGATTGGTTTTCTTTGTGTTTTCTCTGTGTTTCTATACTTTCCTTCTTTACTGAGTTTGTAGAGCTGTGCCCTAAAGACGTGACCCTGCAGTCAGCTCCGTTTTTGAACTATAAAATAGTTAAAAGCGGAGAGGCTGGAAAATCGTCCTTCTTCAAGCGAGTAACCCCTGGTGGTTGCTTCTCCGAGCCGAAATGAAAGCCCCGCTAATTAGAAATGTTAAAAATAGTTATGTGGTGTGTGGTGGATACAAGCCTTGGAGAGGGATGCGACCGAGGCTGACACAATTTGCTCTCATGTGACCAGCCACATTGCATCTGGTGCCGACGGACAGTTGTGTACCTCTTTGCAGCTGCAGCATGGTGGCCAGCTGTCCAATGCGATCACAAAGAACCAGTGGTAGACATCCCAGGTCCAGAAAGTAAATATCGAGACCAAGATTTTGTTTCAATCAGCCAGGTGAGTATAAAGAGACAGTCAATGTACTGAACTAGTTGGTTGAAACAAAGTCCTGGTTTGGATTTTTACTTTCTGGACCTGAAATGTCCACCTCTCCATAATGCCATTGTTTCACGTTAACTCTAAGGCAGACTGTTAAAGGTGCTTGCTTCTTCTCTTTCATTTAGTTTTTAAATCTCTTATCTGACACTGTCATCTGTGCAGTGTTTTCAAAATACCTATAACTGTTACCAATTGATACTTCATTAAATAAATCAAATTCAAATTTCATTGGTCACATACACAATCATACACAGTACAACATGCAGTGAAATGTATTTGCAGTGCCAGACCTATTAAGAATTAAATAGAATACAATAATATTAATATAAAATTGAAGATAAGAATGAAATGTAGTAAGATAAAATGTAAAGATATAAAATATAAACTGTAATAATAATAGAATATAAATTCTAAAAAATAGAATATAGAGTTAAGAATAAAAAATAGAATTAGAAATTAAAATATGTACAAATAGAATAAAATGTGCAATTAGCAGCAACAATGTCTGATTATTATTATAGGTGTAAAGTGCAGTGTAGTGCAGTACAGAGTGTGTGTGTGGGTTTGCATAGATCATATTTGAGGACCAAATTGTCCCCAAAGTGTAGTAAAACCTGAAATTTCCCTACTTTTGGGGACATCTTTTGAGATCCCCATTTGGATAACCTCAGTTTTATAAATATCTGTGAATGGAATCAAAAAAGTAAAAATGCCAAAAGTCCTGTATTTGGGTTGGTTACTTATGGTTAAGGTTAGGGTAGGAGTTAAGGGTGTCATGATTGGGATTATGTTTTTTCCCATAGAAATGACAGTCCCCATTTAGATAGGAAGACCAACTTGTGTGTGTGTGTGTGTGTGTGTGTGTGGGAAGGGGGAGGGGGGGGCAGTGATCTGAGTCCAGTCCTAGGTAGTGTTTTGGTTCAGAACCTGAACAGCCTGAGGGAAGAAGCTCCTCCTCATTCTCTCAGTGTTGGTCTTGAGGGAGCGAAGACGCTTCCCTGACCTCAACTGAGAAAAGAGTCCATTGTTGGGATGGCTGAGGTCTTCCATTATCTTCCTGGCTTTGGTCCAGCACCACTTGGTGTAGATGGACTGCAGGTCAGGGAGCTCAGCGCGAACAATGCGTTCGGACGCTGGTACCACTGTTTGGAGAGCCCGTCTGTCCTGCTTGGTGCTATTCCCAAACCAGGTGCAGATATTTCCCATCAGGATGTTTTCGATGGTGCAGGAGTAAAAGTTCCTCAGCACCCTCGGCGGTAGGTGGAAGCCTCTGAGGCGTCTCAGGTGGATCAGACGCTGTCGGGCCTTCTTTACCTGGACATTGATGTGGCAGGACCATGACAGGTCCTGTGAGATGTGAACACCAAGGTACCGGAAGCTGTGCACTCTCTCCACTGGCATCTAAGCAAACTGCAGTAGGTCTATGGTGGTAGGAAGTGATGAGGTGATGAAGTCTCTGACCAGATGTTCAAAGCACTTCATCACAACTGAGGTCAGTGCTACTGGGCGGTAGTCGTTGAGACAAGCGGGCTCTTGTTTTTTAGGGACAGGAACAATGACGGAGTGCTTGAAGTACGTGGGAATCACTGCCTGAGCTAGGGAGAGGTTGAAGATCTCAGTGAACAGCGGTGCTAGCTGGGGTCTGCACTGGCCCCTAGGAACCGACTTGGGATGCCGTCTGGTCCTGTAGCCTTTCTGGTGTTCACTCTCCTGAATGCTTTCCTCACTGGCTTGCTCTGTGATGATGAATGCGTTCCCTTCACTGGCTTGCTCCATGCGCGCGCAGCTGTTTACAGTGGCATAGTTAGCAGCCGCCTTTCAGCTAGCATAGAACATGTTCAGCTCGTCAGGCAGTGATGCATCGGCGTACATCATTGTAGAGGGTGATTTTTTATAGTCTGTTTTTGTTTGCAGTCCCTTCCAGAGGTTCCTAGTGTCATACTGTTGCAGCTGCGACTCTAGTTCCCTCCTGTAGGTCCGCTTTGCACACGTTGTATGACGCAGCTTTGTACTGATCCATGTTACCGGTGGCGAGCCCGTTGTTGTAGGCAGCGATGCGTGATCTCAGAGCATTGTGGATGTTTTTATCCACCCATGGCTTCTGGTTGGGAAACGTTCTGATGATTGTTTTGCGGACTGTATCATCCGCAAGTTTCCCGATAAATCCCACAGCCGCTTCCGTAAACATGAAAAACAAGATGGAGCAACCAGTGAGGCAGCCTATTTCAGCAGCGCCCTTTTGATACCATATTCCTAGTCCCTTTATACGGTAATCATTATTCATTCCGTAATAAGCCTTCTTTTCAGCTGGTGTCAGGGTCCCAGTCCAGTCCAAGCCCAGATCCTGGATCCAGCCTGGGCCTTCTACAGAACCAGTTACCCTCCTCCAATCATCCTCACCTGTTTAAGTCCACCTGCGCTGCACTTCCTGTTTGAGCAGGTAAATACCAGCTCTTATCTGTTCTTTATGAGGTGTTGTAGGTTCTACTTTGCATTCCGCGGCTCTCCTCGTTGTTACTATGGATAATTCATCCTCTAGTCACTGACCTACTGCCTGTAACTCATTGCTTGTCTTTTTGACTACAAGTATGGATTCTGTTTGCCTGTTTTGGTTAATAAATAATAAAAAAAGCATTTGGACCTCCAATTGATTTATATCTAGTACGCCATTGGCCAGGCATCCATCCAGGGTGACCCCAGCCTTGTCCTCTTTGCTGCCTGGCATAAGCTACTGGCCCCATGACCCTGCCTTGGATGAGCAATTACAAGATGGCAGAACAGACCACCATTTCATTGGAAACTTTGCAGAAATGATGATGTCAGCTGATTATTAGTCAATAATTGCATTTGTAACTAATATATATATATATATATATATATATATATAAATATTGTTTTTTTAAAGGTATATTAATATGGTGTAACCATGAAACAAACATTGTAACTCTGGAAGATTGAATAACCACTGTCACAGCTGCAGGTGCAGCCTGTTGGGCTCTTATTGCGGTACTAGTGTTATAAAATTTATTATTCAATTAACAATATAATACACATATAAATCACATTTTTATTGCCCATTATGCCTGTTGTATTGCATTCTAACTGCGTGTGTCACGTGACGTCCAGTCGTGACTGGGTGATCACGCGGTAAAAGTTAGGCTAGTTTTGTTAGCTCAAGATATTTTTTTTCTTATTCACTCCCCACAGTCCCCCCCCCCACCACCAAAAAAAACAAGACATAAGAAGAGGCAGGAACTGAACCACAACTCAATATCGAGATCTCGACCGAAATGCGGATTTGGAGAACCGTTACACCGCTAATGTGCCTGGAGATGCTTTGGGTTATTTGTTCCCAGTCTGCTGTTCAGATCTTCTGCATCATTTATTAATCAGATGCTTTGTCCAAAGTAACGCACAAGCAAAGCAGATCATACATCACATGCATATCAACTCTAAAAATAGATCTTTGTGTGTCTTTAGATGGGAGTAAATGCATGTTTTCATGTGTCTATCCAGAATATTGCTGGGTGAATTAGTGCTTTAGCCACACAGCTTCTCATTAATGAATGTCCAAGATCAATGAGAGTGATTTTATAACTAGACTTCCTAATTGGACTGGAAATATGTTCCTTATATGAGCCTCCTTTCATTACGACGTTTCATTATTCCCTCCCAGGCAACAGAGTGCTCCCCCCTCCCCCCCACCAGTGGATGTAAAATGGCAGAAGGTGGGGTCTGGCTTAGGCACATAGCCATTTTGTCAAATGCCCTCTGGTAACCAGATAGTATAAGCACAATTTTTAACCCTCTTCAGTATTTGTGTCACCCCACGGTTGGCAGAACCAACCTAGGGGACCCTCCCCCTAAATAAGTGTAACTTAATGTAATGGGAGGACTGGAGGGAGACGGAGCTTAAAGGGTCAATGTGGGCGGGTGCCGGCCCGCTCTGCTTCACTGTCCCCAGAGCAGGGAAATGTGTTGCCGGTCAGTAGCGAGTAATGGAGTTGGCCGGGCCCCCAGCGTGACGAGCGCTCTGTGCCCAGAGTCCACCCCGGCATCTGCACCGGATAAATGCACTCCAGTGGGGCGTGCCCGATCTCTCTGGCCTCATCCAGAGGAGCCCTGCCAGCAGTGGGCACACAGGGCAAATCACGCAGCTCTGCCCGTGCTGGTCATTTCAACGGCACCTCGCTCTCAGCCAGCAAGAGTGCATTTCCTCTTTGTTTATTTCATATTTTCCTTCCTTCTGAGAAGTCAGACGGACAAATGATAGGTCATTATATGCTGCGCTTCTTTCTCCACGGCTCTTCTGCTATGGCACGGAGCCCCAGGTGGCATCATTCTCTCCTTGTGCCCTGCTGTGACTGTCGAGGCCGAGCTACCACGGGCCGCGCCGGTGAGGGATGCCGCATGCCAGCTCAACCTGAATGGAAGGTGGCACCTCTGATGGCAGAGACGTGTCCTCCGCACTTCCTGTTTTCCCTTTGGAAGCGCCGTCTGGCTTTGATCTTGGTGGCGGACGAGGCCTTCGGAGAGCAGAGATGACTGGGACGCATTATAGGTCTCCATATCTTTACTTGGAGAGTCTGTCACAATTTCCAGTTCCTGATTCATGGGGTGGCACCGATATAAGTTTTGCATGGGTTTATTTTGGCTTGAAAATGTCTATAAAAAGATTCCACTGCTGGTAAATGGGTTAATATAGCAATGGACACAAAGACCTTATTAATGTACATCACCTCTCTATAGGAGATCCTTAAATCCAGCATGTTCTTTGAAGGTATGTTATTGCAGCAATTCACCTTGCTGAAGGGTACAAGAACAAGCTGTCAGTTTGAAATCAGGTGTGCAGCCTTTTTAATCAAGCCAGTTACTGATTTACACTTGATCACAGCCCTTAGTCCAGTTGTGTTCTTGTGTGTGTGTTTTTATCAAAACATGCACAGAAATCACAGAACTTACCTCCATTATTTTATCACTGTAAGGAAACCACTGCAGCGTACAGCCAGAAACACTTTCAGCCTGGATGTTATCTGTCCGTGCCGAACACCTTACGCGTTTGCCGATTTCAGCAACTTTCTTAGTTTCGGATGTAATTCTCCACATACATGCTGGCTTTTTTCCCAGATAACTTTTAATGAATTTTGAGCTTTAGTCGGGTACCTTTCATAAGCAGTGATAAAAAAGAATATTTTTGGCACCCCCATATATTTACAGAGATGTTGCAGATAAATAATTTAGCGTGTGAGTCGTTTCCTGGTCTGTGGCCAGTATTTTTGTTCTTGATTATTTTTTTTGTTGTTCTTTGATGAGGGGGAAAAAATGATCACCGCATTGAGGTTGCCGGCAGCGAATCAAACGTTTTTGGCTGTGGGACGAGGTTGGCGACATCACAGCCCTCACACAGAAATCGCACTTGGCCTTCATGCAGCGATGAATAACAAGTATTTTTATTTATTTTTTCAATGGTCCGTTAGAACGCTTGGAGCCTGCGAGGACCTTTGTCTGGGGAAAGGGCTCTAAACGAAATCGCAACACCGAATAGGCATTCGCTTACTTTTTTTCATTCAGTTCGACCTCGACTCTGGCATTTTCAGCAGTGGCATCCCTGCCCTTTACGGCGTGTAACGTTTCTTCCTGTGCTGGGTGTTGCTTCGGTTGCCACCGCGGCACTTTCGATGGACAATGTCTGGTAGGTGGCCTTCCGGTCACCCTCCTTGGGGGGAGTAGAAAAGGGCTCGATCTCACGGTGCCTCCCTGCGGGGAGGGGGACTCCACGCTTCTCCTTCCCTCCTCTCCTCCTCACTTGGAGTCCGTCCACGTGCTCCCAGTGGCGCAACTGCAGCTGCGTGCCAGCCTTGGCTAGGAGCACGTGTGGCATGGTCTATGCTAATCATCTCCTGCAGTCTGTCTCTTCCCACAATCCCCCGGAACAATAACACAACAAGAAAAAAAGAGTAAAAGTCAGTGTTGTTGTGGGATGGCCTCAGTAAGAGGTGATACCCTTCAGTGTCTCGTAGCTGTTTTGTAAAATGGACAACAGCTTCTGGATAAAGAAAGCAGATTATGAAGACTTCATCCTAGTTAGTTGCATGACTGCATTTATCCATCTTCCATGGCTGCTTATCCTGTGCAGGGTCACCATCAGCGTCTTTTCTATCACAGGAAGCAGGAGGCACAGCACAGGGGGACAGCCGGGATGGCATACCCATCTACTGCAGGGGCTGTTCGCTGTTTAGAGACACCAGATCTCCTAACCACTCGTTTTTTTTTTTTTTTACTCTTGGGGAAACCGGAGCACCTGGGGGAAATGTGCTTAGATATGGAGAGAACTCACAAGTCCACAGACGCAAAGCGGAGACAAGGAACTGAACCCACAACCTTTGGACGTGCCCAAGCAGAATCCATCGATACCACAGAATATTGCTTTTCTGCTTTCACTTGTTCGTTATGTAAATTGGTGTTTGCTCCTTTGTCCTACTGTGATGTCACACACACGCTGCTGCCAAGCTTAAACGCTACAGTCATTCCAGTCGGTGGTCTTTGACGGATCTTCTGTAACACTAGTCGTACCACGGAGTGAAAGGGGAATCCGGAAGGCATCGTGACTCGTGTTTCATCCCTTCGGAGAGTCCGGTTAAATGAACCGTATCTGTGTAAGAGAGCCGGATGGTGAGCGCAGGGAGGGGACGCAGGTGGCCATGGGAATGGGGAATCTTTGTCTTTTCTACAGTTAAAGCCTGTTTCCTGTTTGCCCAGCTGGCTTTGGCCAAGGTGTGACTTGGTAATGTGTGTGTTAATAGGTAACATGCACCCATACACGAGTGTGTGTGTTTCTGACTCTCATCGTAGAGTTGCAGCCTTGCCCCGTGGTTAAGTTGGGGGTGGTGTGTGGCGTCGTGGATTGTACTTCTTTGTTTGTCATCGGAAGGTTGCCAGTTTGAGTCCCGCCCCTGGCAGAATAGTCACATTTCTGTTGGGCCCCTGAGCGTGGCCCTTAACCTCCTGAAATGCTCCTGGGATGCCAGACAAATGGCCTGGCCCTGTGTTCGAAGCTTTACTATCAGTGTGTGTCTGTGTGTGTCTGTGTCTCAGAGGAGTACAAGATGGGGTATGAAAAGAGAAGCATTCCAGTATAACTGTACCTGAGCAAATAAAGCATCATTTTTCATGTTATTCACTGGGAATGCTTACCTTAAAGACACATCTTGCCAATCAGCTCAGCTTGGTCGTTGATTATTGGTGAGTGCCTTTCCTCCTGCTCTCCGCGGAATCTATGGCAGTATGGGAGTTACTCCCGCTAACTGTCCGGGCCGACTGTTAGTCTGATGCCTGGGTATCTGATTGCGGCCATAAGTGGGAGGGAAGCAGCTCTCGCATGAAATGCTCAGCTTTACACGCCTTTTCCCGCCCCCTCCCATCGCTCGGACTGGCACGCCGGCCGTGTGTGCCTCTTCGCCTCTCCGCTTACTGTCCCACGGCACGGTTCTCCTTTTCAGCTGTGGCTGTCACTCGCTTTTGCTGCAAACACCGCAGACATTAACTGACAGCCTATACCCAACAGAGGAAATGGCATAGAGCAGCAATTTTAAAAGGTTAATTAAAATTGGTGTACCATATTGACGCCATGCAAGTTAAAAGGTGAAAGTTAAGAAAAGCAGAAGGAAATTATAATGAAAACGGTCCCTCAACTGAATTCCCTTAATCACTGAACGTTCCTTTTCTATTAATTGAAGATAATTATAGGGCTTTAATTTTCTAATGTAGGTTGCATGAAAAAAAATCATTACCAATGCCTTGGGTTATGGAGTGATGCAAATTAAGACTTAGATATGAGTTTATATCTTAGTCAAACTGTTTGGATGAGGAGCAGGCATTCGGGGTGGTGGAAGATCCAATGTAACATTCTGCCTGCTGGAAAATAAAACTGAATAAGCCATTTTGCAACTGAATAATGATTATAGCCTAAAATTGTGTCAGTTTTAGAAATTGAATGGCGCCGGCAAAATACATTTGTTGTTATTTATTTATTTTCTCCAAGATTAATTACTTGTTAATTGTCTGAACATGCTGTTGGTATTCATGCTCCATTAGCCATTAACGTCTGAATTGACTTACTGGAGGTGGCCAGTAGGGGTCAGTAGCATAGGTCGAACACCTCATTTACCAGAGAACTGACAACAGTGGACAGAAGGACTAACTATGCTGACAGAGGATATGGAAAAGTACGAGTCCATAAGGCTAACAAGGCAAAACATTAATCTTTCTGTGACGAGCGCCCAAGAATATGCCTTAACAACACCTGGTTTGATTTTCATCTGTCTCTCATAGTTTAACATGATTCTCTCTGTGCCTCCCCCACTTGTAGTTCACTGAAATTTTATTTAGATTTTCCTTTTTAACAATCTCTTTTCATCCATGTCTATAACTGTGGGCATATTGAATTAGTTCTGCCTTGTGGATAATTTTGTACAACAGTGTGCCAAATTATCCCTCTTTACCCTTTGTAGGCTCCGGAGCCCCTCCCCTGGCCCCAGTACACACACAGAGGGAGGGGGGCAGTAATTATTCTGGTAAAAAACCCTGTCGTGACTGAATAGGCTTTGAGCACCGTCGGCTGCGACTTGAAGGAAGCCCCCCCCCCCAGTCCTGCTGCCCCTGCCACCGACTCTGTTATGGCTTCAAACCTGCTGGGACATCCTGCTCTTTCCCTGGGACTCTGGAGAGAAGTCTCGTCCACTGAACTTATCAGTCGATAACCAAGACAGATGGGCGTCTTTTACCTGTGACATTTATATCTGAGGAACAGTGTTTCTGGGACATTTTCTGTCGTTCTCCAATGAATGTGCTCACGGCTAAAACAACAGGAAATAAAACTTTGGCATTTTGCTTCTAGGGAAAATAAAAGAACTGCAGTCAGTTGCAGGACAGCAAAAACTATTCTGAAGATCAATTAACAGACAATTAAGGCGAGGAATTTAGTTTTAATGTGGGGCTCTCTCTATTTCCAATGTTTTTCACATTGTTTTACTCAGCCTCTTCGTTGATGTCCATTCCGAAGCGTATTTTGCAGCGTATAAATGTAGCAGAAGGTAATGCCTGATCTTCTCCATGACCTGATTGATGTCATACTCAAAGTAGGGAAAGCTGCGAGCATTAGCCTGGTGTTGCTACAGCAGACGGGATAATTAGGTCATGGTTCGGTTGCAGTGCCGTACCATTTAATCACGCGCTCAGAAGCAATTTCACTGAGCAGCATGGCATTTTCAACATGACCGGGCTCCATCGGAGGCCGCCGTCCACAGACGGGCCCCCTCACGCACCGATTGAGTCCGGCCTGCTTGCCTCGAAGGCACACCTGGTATTGCCGGTCGTTCGCCTCAGGCTGCGTCCCACCCTCCCCTCCTGGTTTGATGAAAAGGAGTTTAGGAAACGCTAGTGGGAAACTTAACTTTTGCAAAGTAGTGTCATCAGATTTTATTCCATAGCAAGATTTTTTTTTTTAGTTGGTTGGTTGGTTGATTGGTTGGTTCTATCTATCCATTTTTTATACCCTCTTGTCCAATGCAGAGATGTGGAGCCTATCCCAGAAGCAAGGCAGGGGAAAAAATACCCAGGATGGGGCACCAACCCATCAAAGGGTACATTTGCAGAATTTGGCAACAATGGTTCACCTTAGTACCAAAGAACCTGCTGGTAGCAGAGAACCTGCTGGATCCCCCATGGGGAGTACATGCAAACTCCATGCATGTAGAGTCGGGGCACAGATTCAAACCTGGGTCCCACCACAGGATGAATAAAACTGCATATCACCCCCCACCCAAACACATTTGCCTGCAAAATGATGACCACTCTGCCAGTTTCCCAAGCAGCATCCTGATAAGGCTGTTCACAGTTCCTGGGAGGTGGCGTTTGGATCCTGGGGGTGGGGTTTACCTCGCTGGGTTTACCTCATCCTCACAGCTGCCCTGCCATTTGTTGAAAGTTGTCCAAACCAAGCTAGGTTATAGGCCTATATCAGACTCATGCAGAGTGCCGAGATAAACCGCGAGACGGAAGCAGTGTGTATGGGACAAGCATTGGCGGGAAGTGGCTAATCCGCGTTCGCCCACCACCGGGTGCCTCCATCTGTCTGCTGCTTCCATTCTCTTTCCACTTTTACCTTGACCTTTGACCCCACTGCTTGGCCCGCTTCCACCGTCGCCCACGTGCTCCCCACTGCCGGTGAGCCGTCCCACCCGGATTCTGTCCGGGACACGTGAGCCACGAGCCTCTCGGAAAGGCCTTTATCTCGCCGCTTCTAATTGAACGGCCGCATGAAGAGAGGGAGAGAACCCTCGCCGACGGCCGTATCGCAAGGAGAAGGGAAAATCAAATTAAAGACCTTCACCTTGGCGTGCTGTTGCCGGGATAATGGAGTGTGCGTGTGCTCGCTCGGAGCGGATGTGCAGATCAGAGCTGTGTAAAGAGCAATATCCACATTGTATTGTGGAAACTCCATGGAGTCTATGAAGGCCGCCCAGAGCTGCGGACGCGAGAGCGCGATGCCGTAATTAGACTCCAGTGGCACCAATGTGCTCAGCATGAAAAATAACCAGGAACGGCGATGAGGGGTGGGGGGGGGACAGACATTAGTGGTCCAAATCAATAGGTGAATTCTGAACAAATAGCAACATCCTTTCGCCATAAATGTGTACGTTTATACTTAATGTGTAACATTGTATTTTTTTAGGAACGCGATTTGAAGAGGTATTTAAAGTTGCTTCTCGCATCTAGTTGGACTTGTACAGACTGCACATTTAGTAAATTCCAATTAACTGACTGTGGTCTGTACTGATCACTCATATTGCTCATCCTTAAATGATTTGTTTTTAATCCTTCCTAATTTGTTGTTCGTGAATTCACGTACTTACACTGCCAAGACAAATTCCTAGTACATGTAGTTGTACCTGGCCAATAAAACCTGGCACTTCTGATTCTGATCACCTTCCTCAAGTCCATGGTCAGCAGCTCTTTGCTGGACTACCTGGCCCTTGCCGTGGTCGTGGCAGTCGTGCGGGTTGGGAGAGGGAGGGGTTCCCACTAGCGACGCAGAGCTCCATGAGAGAGAGAGAGAGAGCAGGGGATGCTGGGTATTAAATCACGGCGTCCAGTGCATTGTTAAGCTGGTATGCAGCGAAACCCAGGCCGCCCCCCTTTGGATGAAGGCCCCGTGTCATTTTTTTTGCTGAATAGGCATATCATGAGTTTAACTGGGGAAGCTTCTGAGATGCAGGGGGCTCCGGCACAGCGCTTCATCAAAGTCAGTGCACTATATTAAACAGATCTGCATGGCCTTAAGAAAAATACGTCGGAGCATGGAGGGGATTCTTAGCTGGGAAACAAAATTAGCAGCCAAGCTAAGAGGTTTTTATTTTTATGTTTTCACATCATACGTCTTTCTTACAGGCATATCATGGTGGGGGTGGGCTTACACCACTGCAGCTCGGTCGGAGGCAGTAACTAAGCAGTGTGCTAAGAGACGGTTAGGTAGTGCGAGGAAGAACAGGCCCCTCCAGATGGGTGCAACATGTGTCGAGTGACATCACCACAACGGATCTGATGGAGGGGGTGGCTTTCTGTGGGTCACGGGGCATCCGTAAAAAGCATTATCAGCTCATAATGCGGTAAGCCTCAAAGCGGGACCACTTGCTGTAAAGCATGAGTAACGCATTGCGGGAGGACTCGTTAATCTGTCGCGAGGGTGGGGTCACAATGAAGGAGTATCTTTATCATGTAGTGGGGGGGGGGGGGGGGGGGGTTAAATAGCCGTAATAGTGTTGCTGAGATGCTGTTGCCCGTTCATGTTTCAGAAGCCGGGCCGTGGCTCGATAGCCCTTTCCTGGGGCACGGCAGAAGGCCCCAACGGCTGTTTATACTGAGTTGCCAGGGAAACACCTCGGTTGCCGCCGGAGACGGCCACTTGCGCTCCCTCATCCGCAAGCCCCCATGCTTCAATTAAGCGTGCCGCTGTTGGCAATTAGACCCGAAGTGTGGAGTTCAGAGAAGGCCAGGTTTTAATCTAGTCCCCAATTAAGTCATGTCAAACAGTCATGTTGTTAAAAAATGCTGAGCTGTGTGTGGTGAGGTAAAGAGTGAGGACAATGGGCTGGGGGGAGCCAGGGGGGTCACAGGAGCCATGGCACAAAGATCCCCTACAAGCACGGGACACATCAACCACACCCTCCTGCACAGCAGGAGCAGGCGCCTATGGGGACTACTCTATATTTTACATGTGATGCATGATGGGTAAACAGCCCTACTTGTGTTATTAACCATAGTACATATAATGCCCCTCCCATACTGACAGAAATATATTCCGGCAAAAGGGAGGCAATCTGTCACAGAATGTTATTACTGAAATGGCACAGATAATGATTCTGGTAGACTTCTACCAAGCTATTTATGTTGGAGGAGACTGACTTGCATATTGAATTTAATCAAATATGTGTAAGCGCTACATTAAAATCAATAGAGCCATTTAAACAGCATTATCATTAAAGGCGTTTGTGTGGAAAGTCCCCAACAGCGTTCAAGATGATCTTCTGCCGCGCCTGTGGCTTAAACTAACATCATTTACTGCACCGTCACCCCCCGCCTGGGCGGTATTACCTCACCGGCCTATCCCCTCCCAGCATACAGTACATCTACACACACACCTGAGCTTGCACCATCAGAGAATTTACAAAGTGCACCAGACTGGCAGAGAAGATCACACCGTCCCAAATTTTTTTCAAACCACTTTGTAGCTCGAAGCAGGTGTTTTTTTTTTCACTTTCCTTTCTGCAGTGATGGTGATTAGGTTCGAGAGATGTTGGAAATGGATTTTGGCTTACGAGAATAATTAGCCACCTTTGCCACCCAACCACCCGATCTGTGCTGCCGGATTGCCTTACATCATTATGTCCGCGCTTCCACTGTAAGCCTTGTTATCAGGGAGGCGAAACGCAAACGGCATCACCTCTTTGGTGGAAGACGCAACGGGGCCACTGCTCTGTGTGACATCTTACTGGTAAACATCCGAAAATCTCATCTCTTCCAGTAAAGGTTCTCTATGTGCTGGAAACATCAGCTTTAGTTAGCTCAGCCTGCACTGTCTTGGTTCCCAAGGCATGCAGGGTAATCAGGTCTGTCGTGTTCCTGTTGCTTTGCCCTTATGCGATGTGGCAGGCTAGTTATTTTGTGAGGGGGGAGGGTGTGAGGTGGGGGGGGGTGGTTAGCAATATGGGCTAGTATGTTATTAGCACCATGGTCTGGCCTCTGAAGGTAGATGCGTTCCCACCATGGTCCTTATTACTCTCTGACCAACAGTTGATATGAGTTGCCACCCCAAATCACTGGGTGCTACGATGTGACCTGGGACCCCCCATGAGGACGGAGAACATTTGTGCCGAATGTTGTCCCTGAAAGGATGGGCAGGGACGGGCACTGGGGGGTCAGGGGGGCTTGCAGCTGAACTGATTAAAGGTGCCTGGTAGCAGTTAGACACAGCAAGAGGTGCAATAAAATGATAAAAGCAATATAGCAGATAGCTGACTATCCTGCTGCTGTGGAGGGACGAGGCAAAGAAACGTGGGAATGTCACTAGTTTTTAGTAGTTTTATTTTTGTACTCTTGTATGATGCTGCCGTGTGCGTGTGCCTTTGTATTTAGTTTGTTTTTGCTGGGTGAAGATTATCGTACAGCACGACACACAAAAATATGCAGATGCATGGCTAACAGATATTTAGAATATATGAGAAAATATTGTATTATTGAATTTGGTATCTTGACGGATTTATAGATTTGAGGATAGGTTTGTGGATGACTGCTACACAGTTTTGTATGTATATCAATCTCCAGCACAGTAAAAGACTGTAAACCTGCAGGTCTATACGTTATGCACATTTTATGCACTGGGGTACCCTGAGCAAGGTACCGTCCCCAAGCACTGCTCCCCGGGCGCTGAATTAGCTGCCCCCTGCTATGTCACGAAA
>JAODKF010000002.1:4449735-4467621 GCA_026779585.1 Mormyrus proboscirostris
GGACAGGATATTTTCAGGGTAAGAGGAACAGGCAGGGAGGTGTAGGTGTCTGCTAATCTGTTTACTTTGCAATTTGTGTTTCAGACTGGCATCATTAATTCCAGTTAGAGTGACAGCGCCCCCCCCCCAGCTGGTAGGAGGCGGTGCTGAGCATGTCGATGGCATGATGGCTTACCGAAGCTCCTTCTGCTAAATAATTCCCCTGGAAAAACTCTCTTTATTTTGTACTCGCGTGAACCTTTTTTGATGTGGTTTACAGCTTCAGCAAAGTTCTACTGTTGGGTATTTATGGAAGTGATTTAGGTTCAGTAATTTTCTTAAGGGCACTACTGTAGGGTCCCTCCTAGGACTCAATCAGGAATCAGTTCCCCATACAGTACTTAGTGGGCACTGAACTTAATCAAATGCCATACCGCTGAGCTGTATCGTTAAGAATAAAGCATATTATAATGCCAGTAATAGATCGGAAATGTTAGCAATACACAGTGATGTTAAAAAAGTACACATTTTTGGCTTTCAGCGTTAAGGGGTGGTGTGTACTTCACTGCCTTTAGGTGTTTGTGCCCATGTGCTGAAAGTTGTGAGTTCAAATCCCACCGTCAGCAGAATAATTATAACCCAGTTTGACTCTTAACCCTTAAGATGCTCTCTGGGTGTGGGATCTAGCTGATTCTGCTTTCTAGCCCCAATGTATAGCTACCTATACCGCTATAAACAAAAGAATCTGCTTTGTAAATAAATGTAGATATTGAACCCTAGATAACAGTTGTATGGTCCTGGCAAGCTTTTAAATTATGCAAATCTTAGCTTCAAGTAATAGACAACACATAACTGATTTCTCCTGAATTATTTATTCACCATAAAATAAGCCAAAATGAAAAAGTATATGCTTATTCCTACCATATGAATCAAGAAAATATTTAGCAGTCGGGTGCACTTTTGAAATGCACTTCGTTAGGTAATGATCAGGAAGCGGGATCACTTTTATAAAAGCAGAACCTTTGGCAGTTTTGGTGCTCAGGGGCATGTAGGTTTGTGTTGGTAATGCCAAGAAGAAAAGACATCAACATGGATTGTTGCTGCTCATCAGTCGAGGAGAGGTTATAAGGCCTTTTCCAAACCATTTCATATCTGTCATTCTGCAGCTGCATGGGTTATTTACTAAATGAGAACTTCCAAGGCAGTTGTCAGCCTTCCCAGGTGAGAGCATCCTGGCAAAATTCACACTGCATAATGCTCAGAGAAAGTGGGAGAAAAACAGAAGTCCTACTTGAAGGATTTACACGTTTTGGTTAACATATTAAATCCGTGTTTCGCAATCCGGTCCTTGAGGATCCACAGACAGTCCATGTTTTTGCTCTCTACCAGGAGCTCGGAGAGAACAGACATGTGGACTGCCTGGCAGGAAGCTTGGAGGGAGAAAAAATGTGGACCGGCTGTGGGTCCCCGAGGACTGGATTGGGAAACGCTATTAATTGTTAAACTTCATGACAATATGATCATAAAAAGAAACTAGTTTTCTTGGAAGGATAACCTGGGGAAAGCCCCTTCTTTCTTAAAGAAACATGCCAGCATGCCTTGTGTTTGCAAAGCTGCATCGGAACAAACCCAGAGATTTCTGGAACAATGTCTTTTGAACAGATGAAACAAAAGTGTAGGTGTTTGATCATAATTCACAATTCCATGTTTCCTACCAACCATCAAGCACGGTGGTGGGGGGGGAGATGATTTTAACTTGTTTTGCAGCCAAAATACCTGGGCACCTTCCAGTCATTGAGTCAACCATGAATTCCTCTTTATACTAGAGTATTCTAGAGGCAAATTTAAGGCCATCTGTCCAAAAGAAAGTTTGGTCGAAACTAGGTCATGCAACAGGACAATAATCCCAAACACTCCAACAAATCAACTATTGAATGACTGAAAAATAACCATGGTTTTGGGAGTCACAGTCTAGACCTCAATCCCACTGAGATCTTGTGTTGGGACATTATGAGCCCTGTGTATAAATACATGCCCTCAAGCATTAAAGAACTGAAGCAATGTTGAAGGAAGAATGAACCAAATTCCCCTCAACCTGGTGTGTGAGATTGATAAACTCATGCAGAAAATTCCGTTTATTGCTACTAAATGCTGTTCCTCCAGCCAAACATGGGGTACACTTTTCACAAATTGCTTCTGACTTCTGTCAGGGGGTGACATGGTGGTGCAGTGGTTAGCACTGTTTCCTCACACCTGTGGGACCCGGGTTGGAGTGTCCGCCTGGGTTACATGTGTGTGGAGTTTGCATGTTCTCCCTGTGTCGTCATGGGATTTCCTCCCCGCAGTCCAAAGACATGCTGAGGCTAACTGGAGTTAATAAATTGCTCGTGGGTGTGCATGTGTGAGTGAATGGTAACAGTGTGTGAGTGTGCCCTGCGATGGGCTGGCCCTCTGTCCAGGGTTGTTCCCTACCTCGTGCCCATTGCTTCCAGGATGGGCTCCAGACCCTAATATTCATTTGGAAAACAAATGAATGAATAAAATCTTACAGGACCTAATTTTAGAACATGGTGATTATTTTCTTATATATTATATTTCTTATATTCTGATAAATAATATCATAGTGTTGAAGGAAGGTGTTACGTTTTTCTATATTAGTTTGCTACTGGAACAAAAATTTCTACATGAAACTCCAACCCTGACAAGTATAAGTAAAGATGTTGGAGTGGCTAGCATTCAGAATTAGTTTGTTTGCGATTAAACATCGGAAGTTAGAATGTCTGATCTTCTAAACTAGTTTAAGGGACACCCAGGGTCAGGTACAGCTTAGCCTACTCTGTCCATTGATAAAACGGTGTGGTCAGGTCATTTTCTCATGCATTGTCTTTTTACACACATGTGAACACACACACGCAACGACCGAAACAGAACTTGCTCATGTAGGTACATACAAAGTAATTAAAACTGAGTCGTCACGCATAAATTGGGACAGATAAAATCCATACTGTGTCATGCACACGCACAGAAACAGACAGGTATGTATCCTATGAGAAACTGAAATCAGGGTTACCTGGTGGGTACTGTGAGGTGCCGGCCATGCTGGGGATTTACATCATTATAATTAATAATTCAGATGTAGCTATACATGAAACGGACAATGACACTGCAGTTTAGGTAAGCAAATAAAAAAAATGGCAAAGTTTATGCATGACCTCGGTCACACTGGAGCTGTTCATAGATGGTGGTGCTGAACTTCCTCACAGCCCTCAGATACCTTTGGAGAATTTTTTTAAGATCTCCGCCACCACCAACCACACGCACCCGCAACCCTGATATTGTGTTTTTGTGCTTGGGGTGGGGGCAGTCCCACATTTGTGGTCAGGGCAGAGTCATGGCAAGATATAAACGCGATATCCCCTGCTGTCAAATATCTGCGTTTAGCCAACACTTGTATCACAGCTTTGCTCAGCTTTTCATAGGACTGTGGACCACATGCAGAGACTGAGGGCACATCATTAGCTTGTGGGGAGCAGGAGAGAGAAAACACTGCATCAAATTAACTTTACATCCTCATGCACATGGATTTTACATCAGATTCAATTTAGTATCTTAAAAAGGCATTTGTATTGTGTTTGTATCGACTGGCAGATGCAAAAAATTCAGATTTGTGTTCTGTGTTTATAATTGTTAATGTTTTTCATCAAGTCTGTCATTTGTGTGTGTGTGTAATGGGTAATATATCTCAGACATTAGTCTTTGGTATCTACTGTGTTTGTACTGGCATGCAAAATAATAGCTTCAGTTAACATCTGTGCTTGTACTGGTCAAGTGGTCCTGAGAAAGTTGTGCATGTATGCAGGGGTGTATATGAGCATGGATACCCTGGCAGATTGAGGGGCCCCAGCATTTTATGCATACAGTTTTACATAAATTTGGGGGTGGGAGATACAGTAACGCGGGCAAGGTAACATTTTGCCTGGAGGTCCGGAATTTCTGGACCCCCGCATATGCGTACCGCAGCTACAATGATCTGTACTTCCTGTGTAGCTGTCTAGCATATAGTAAGTGCTGTCTTCGTGACAGTTTATGCATGCTAGACAGCAGAGTAGTCTGTGTTTATCTCCGTGAAGTCATCCCTGCAAGCATCCTGCAATTCTCTTTACCGACTGCAGCATGGTTAGAGTTGGCCCTTCACATCCCTGCCATTGATCAGGGATATTGTGTCAAAGTGAGCGTGAGCTGTGGGGCCAAAGAGCCGCATTACCAACAGGAAGCCAACAGCATTGTTGATGGAGGATCATGGGCGCCCTTGGTGTTGTAGATGGGATTTCCCAGCTCTGGGTTAGATAACAGATAATGTTTGAAGTGAACTTCGGGCCGTAAGGCTATCTGTTCCCGACAAAAATAGTACTCCGGGGATTGGCTTCTGTAACAGTGAATTGAGCAGGTGAGGGCTAAACTCTTTGTGATATTGAAGTTGTAGAAGTGGCTAGTCACAGAATTGAATTGTGACCGTTTGTGGAGTTAAGTAAGGATCCAGCAGACATACAGTAAGTCGCTGATCCTATTACTCTTCACATTGCTTATTTGCATTATGACACATGGCATAGGTTTCTTAATTATTACATTGAATATTTTAAAGCAGAATAGAAATGTAGGGCAGGAGAAACTGGAAATCACCCTGAAGTGACTAATAAATAAGATCGTGGCCGCCATGAGTCATCTTTGTTTGGCATTTGTGTGCTGCTTTAATGCACATTCAATATTCAAATGAAATGCAAGTCGGAGATACAGATGGTGTAATTTATGTATGATTTGCACTAAATTTTACTTTACAATTCCAAGTTGATCGAAGTCATGTTTCGCTTGTGAAATCTAATTGGCACATTAATTTACACAGCTATGTAGTGTATGCGCCAATTAATGTGAGATGCAAAGTAGTCATTTTACCTGAAGATGAACAGTGCATGCAAATAGAAGATAAAGGGAAGTCACCGTGGATGCTTGACTGACACGCGCCACTTCACAAGGACCGTGAAGCTCTAGAAGCCTGAAGCGGAGCAGACTGAAGCTGAGTGGGACATTTCAGTCTGCATTCAGAATTCTGTTAACAGTTTGACCCCCTCCACACATGAGGATACATTCATTGTCAGCATTATCATCATTCTCTTAATATTATCATTAAAGCAACACTTTTGCTACCACAATGATCAGCCACTCATCAATCCTTTTTCCAAGCAGATATCAAGTAGAGTCACAGGGAGCCTAATACCTGCCTGAGGAACCTCAGAGTCATGGGATCAGCATCACCATTATTTCATTGACATTTTTATTTAATCATGTTTGTTTAACCTAACATGCAGCATATGATTACTGTGATTACTGAACACTGTAGTTGGTGTCTGTTCCACTTTTATCAGAGAACAGTGGAACAGGAACCAACTACAGTGTTATGTCAATGCCACTGATATCGCAAAGGTCAAACACTTCCAAGAAGTTCAATTTGGACTTAAACACATACCGTCAAGAAAGTTATGGTGGTTAAGTGATGGCTCCAAAAAGCTGGTTTATCCGAGTGCTCAGCAGAACATTCTTAAAAAAAAATTCTATTAGTAATAAAACTCAGCTGTATACGTGGGTGACGTGTAAAGCTGTAAGCCGCGGGAGTCACTTTGACTGCCAGGGAAAGTATTATTTCATGGAGCAGTACATGGGTCTAGGGCCTGGCGGCTGGACCGGGCAGGATACCCCTCTGTCAGGTTCCTCTGCACAGCACATGCATCACAATAGAGTTCTGAGTCTCTCTCACATCCACTTTCTGGCTGCGTTATGTCCTGTGCTGCTCTCCTTGGTTCTTGTTCATGTAATTACTCATCCTAAACAAGATGTCAGGGAATCCAGTCTAGCAAGGAGTACTATTTTCTCTCCAGGACACACACCTTAGTTTTGCATGAGCAGGAAACACCAGAGCAAAGTCTTGCATTACAAAGACTGACATGTGATCCCCCCATTAGCATTGAGCAAGGCTGTCGCCTAATGTTCCCGTTAGGGAGTATAAGTGTACTCTACATTTCATACTTGGATAGTTTGGCACAATGGAGACTACACCGGCCCTACAATCAGCTTCCTTTCAATGGCCCTTGTCGTTATGCAGTTTGTCAGTGGTTGGTAGCTCTGGATCTTAAGGCCTCTAGAGCTTCAGTGCTCACTGGAAGTCTTGGGACGCTGTAGAAACGTTGCAAATTTTTCGCTTTCATAAAAGTCCATTGACAAGCAATGTTTAACATCTCTTTCACGCAGACAATTTATTGTCATAATTTTTTTGACTGACTCATTCAGGTCGGTACTTGCCATTTTGATATTGATTGCAATTGTAAGGATACTAAACACAAATGTTTGGTGTTTTATGTTATTGTAAAGGTCTTACTAATTTAAAAACATCCAATGGTACTGCTTGAACCTTTTAACTCTGAACAGCTTTTAAAATTATGATTTGGGTTTCAATTTATTACTACTTCTGATGTGATATACATGTTTCTTGTAAACAAAAGAATAAAGTAGTAATTTTTCTTCTAAAACCAACAAATGTGCAATATTTTTGCTGAATTAAGCAAACGTCTGGAGACTCTGTGTGCACTATAGGCTGGTTTAGACACCTTTCAGCGCTTTGATGCTACTCTGAAGTATAAATGGACAATAAACAGCCTCCGCATTGCAGACTGTGAAACCCCCCTAAGTTTCTACGCTCTACACCTCCACGCCAGCGCCGGGTGACGATCGGAGGCAGTGAAAGAGCCTTGTGGGCCGTGATTAATTAGATTTACTGGAGCAGCGAGTGGAGCCCTTGCAGTGGCTTCTCCACATTGATTACTTGTTCAGTGGTCGTCTTCCTGCCATTAGGAAAGGTTAAAGGAGGAGGAAAGATATGAAGACGGGATCTAGACGTCAGGCTCCGTGCATCTCTCATGGTCCACCCTGAGGGCATCTTGCATACCATGGATTTCAAACAGCGATTTACCTTTTAACATTCTCTGTGATTCACAGAATTTTGCTGTTTTGTTCCAGTTGATTTTCCTGTAATCTCAGGACACAACGATTGGGCACCACTGTTTAATTTATACGCTCTTGAGCAATGATTTGGACATTATTATGATCCTGAAATGAGCCGACACTTCAAATGCGAACTGATAATTAATTTAATGCTGCAGTGCTGAATGATATTTGCTGTGGTTTGAAGATGTGAGATGTGTACCTGAAATTCTGCTAGGCCGTAAATAATGTGGACGTGGTTGTGTATGTGCTACATTGCATAAATGTTAATGAGTAGTTAGTCTAGCGTTATGGGTTAATGGGTCAGTAATGCAGTTGTAAATATGCTGATGGGTAGTTAGTATGGGTTTCTGTTTGCTACAGTGCGAACAGTGTGGTGAGAGCCCTAAATTATTCACTTAAATAAATTATTAATGTTTAATTCTATTATTATTAATGCTTTAAATTGAAACCCACAGCAACTTGTAACCAGGCTCACTTCTGCCCAGGCACATCCTTTTATGGTGCTTAGGGAAAATTCCTCACAATTTGCAGATTCTCTGTTGTCAAGAAAATCTGGCCTGGAAACCATGTAACTCAGTGTTGGCGTGGCCAAAATTTTGAGTCGAGAGAAATGAAGAGAGAAATAACCTGAGAGCTTAGCAAAAAACATATGCTACTATGCAAACTGGCGAACATGGTAAAAATGGCCCGTTAGATACAATAAGTCGCCTTGGAAAGAAACATCCCGTGAACATGTTTTACTTTCACTTTCTTTATAATTCACATTAAAAGCCCTTGAGCCCCTATAGTCAGATTATTGAAGCTCCATTAATTCTTGTCTGGACTTTTATGTTAGTTCCAATTAATCTTGGGATGTTTTGCATAGATTTTCCTCCCATTGTCTATTATCTCTCTGCCATTCCTCTCCTTGGGCTGCTAGAAATACTGTTTCTGTGTTAAAAATTACGTTGGAAGCAACAAAGGCGGCAAACTTAATCCCGCTCAGAATCGATTACCGTTCACCTTGTGTGTGGCTGCTTTAAGAAAATTATCTTTCCTCTTTCAGGTTCTATTGATTGTATAGTGGCAGTGGTGTTGATTGGGGATTGATTAAGAGTTAATTAATTAATACTAGCAGTGAGTATGCTATACTACAAAGAGTAAGAGAAGCATGGTCACAAACCAAGGAGGAACATTGGAAGAACTAAGGAAGAGTAGTGGGATAAAGATTACTTCACAAGAAGGCTGCTTATGCACTGGTGACCCTGATAGATGATGACCCTGAATGAATTTGAAAGCTTACAGTGCTTCAAGTTGTCCTCATCTTATGATGTCTAATACTCATCTGAAAACGGAATAAATTAACAAAATACTTGAAACTCCTGTTTTTTGCTTTGTCATTGTGGAATAATGTGTGTAGACTGATTATAAAAAATATGAAATATGAATTTAATCAATTTTAAGATGAGTCTTAGACAAAACAAAACAAGGACAACTTGAAGGGGTCCAAGGAGAATATATATATATATATATATATGTTTATTTATTTGTTAGGGAAGCAGTACTGAAGAGAGTGAGGAAGATAACAACAAAACACTGGTAACAATACCAGGAACTTTGATGAGATGAGCACCAGACATACTGTATATGTTTTATTTTTTTTTTATTAATATTAATTGAGAGTTAAAGAGCATCTAAAAGTCAGGCCGCAGGTCTTGCAAAGGCTTCTGCAAAGTTGCCTCATTTACACAATCACTTGTAATCGCTGACCTGCGGTGACTGGATTGAGACACCTATGCATCTGTTCTCCTGACCCCCCAGGTGAGGGTTTATAAAGTCTGCTTCCATTCGTGCTCCATAAGCCACAATGGAGGTAATGGGCAATTGCCTTCCCCGTGCCTACTGTCCCCCCCCCCGACCCCCCAGACTGTCGTGTCTATCTTCTTCCACTAGTTTTTCCGAATCCCAGTGACCCCTGCGTCAGTTACAGCCACTATAGCATTTGACCGTGGCATTTGCATAAACTGATTGCAAACAAGGGTGGTTCAGTGGGTGACGCTGATGCCTTGCACCTCTTCGGTTGGGCGTTTACTGTGTGTTTATGCAAACCCCGGCCTTACCGCCTGGGACGGGCTTCGAGCCCCATGTGACCCTGACCAGGGTAAAAGTTTGGAAGATATATGGATGAACAAGCACAATTTAAAACCATGTATTGTCCATTTACCTGTTTTTCTTTAACTTCAAATACGAATATAAATGATCCTTCTTTTCCCTTGAGTATCATTTTTTTGTACTTTTTCAGGCAGACTGGTGATAAAGTCTTTCCTTTATTGTATTACTTTCTGTTTGCTTCTCTTCTCTGTGACAAAATTAATGGCGGCTCGGCAGGTCTCCCTGAGTGCACTCCGTTTGACTGTGCCAGTAGAACTGAAACATTAAAGGCAGGCCGGGGTTGAGAAATCTAAAAAAAGGAACGTGAGGCACATGCAAATCACACTGAGCATCTGGGGGGGTGACAGACAGCCCCTCCCCCAACCTTCTCTCTTCATCATCCAGTTCTTCGCACGGCGACACATCTTGGCAGTAGGAACTGACTCATCGGCGAGCGCTGGGGCGACGCCGCCATCCACGGAGAACGCGGTTTTGCGGCGCATGGCTGCGAGGAACTTGGACGATGCCGACGTGGCGTGAGCGCGCCGCCGCGCACCTTGACGCCAGCTCGCACTCGGAGCTGTGCAGGCGTGACGTAGATGCCAGTGGCTGTCCCTTTAAGAAGCTTTTGCCGTCCTACCTCTGAAACACACAGAAGCTTCGTTTGAGGCTCATGGCCAAGGTGAACATAAATATGCATCTGCAATTAACTTGGAAACCTGATTTTATGTTTTTTTTTTGTTTTCTGTTGTATATTTTTATGCTTGTTTTCTCTTTTGCTTCAGTCTGAGAAGTTCTCAGCGTAGACGTTTTAGACATACCTTGGCTTTGGTCTTCTTTCCTCTGTTTTTAACTCTTTTTGATTTCGATATGGAAATCCTTGGTAGAACCCGCAGCATAGATCTATATACCTCTGCTGTTCCTTGCTGATAAGCAGCTCCCGAACCTGTACAAATACAACCTACAGGTGCACAAGTATGTTTTCTAGATTCTTCTATTGGAATGAATCCCACCCCCGCTCTTTGTCAGAGTTCGTCACAGTGAGTGCTTTGAAGGCGAAAGGAAGAGAGAGAAAAAGTCTCTTCAGGAAAATTGACACCAAATTACTTTTGCCTTCATCTGAGTTGTGACCCCCTGGCCGCTTCCCTCCATCGCCTTCTCCATCAACCTCTCAACACCAAGTCTATTCTCTGGTAATGTTTGTTTAATACTCCAGGGGTTCTCTCAGCCCAGAGCCTGATGGGATGGCACGCATGTCCAGGCCCTTTCCGTGAAGGAGTTTGGGTCCAAAGGGAGTCAAGTGATGCTGGGTTTCTTTGTTCCGCCGGGCTGGTGTAATGCTGAGAGTCTGCGGGCGGGATTTTTTAATTCCAAAAAATGAATGATATATTTTCAAGCCACGCCTTGTTATTTATGTATTTATTTCTTTGTTCGTTTATTTTACTGTCCCCAGCCTTTGCACAGTCTGATGCCCCCCCCCCCCCCCACCCGTCCAGTTAACAAATCTCACCGCCAGCACTTTCCTCTGGTTGACGCCTTTTACTGGCCCATGAAAGCTTTGCATATCTTGTCTGAATGTACGTTGTCATCAAATTGGTTGGCAGTCCATACTTTAGAGACAGGGAACCACACTGGGTCACCTGGGAGGTGGATTAGAAGCATAAACTGGGAGGATGGTTTGTATAGGTTAAACAGGTCAGGGGCCAGACAGCTACTTGTTCAGAACCGTGAACAGTGACTACCAAAGAGTTACATAGGAACCGGAACCGGTAACCTGAACCTCTGTAGTTTTGGGCTAGTTGCCGGAAATATGAGATGGCAAGTAGGTAAAGGAAACTTATTACGTCTATGAGTGTAGAATTCTAAATGGGAGTAATAAACATTTACCACACGGAACAGTGCATTCAACATTTACATGCTTTCATTTCCTAGTTGCGTTTATGCTATCCTTTGTGGTCTTTGATACATTGTAATTTTGATGGATCAAATTATGAATTTGCCACTGGCTTGTTTTACTTTCTGGTAAAATGCACTATAATGTGGTACATAAAAAAATGCAATTTTCCGAACTCTGTATTTTTTAAATTAGACCGTCTGACTTCAATTTACTCATTGTGTTCCAGCTGGTCTTGATTTATTCGCATTTGCAGCCACCATAATGTAGTGCTGGGTTGCCTCTAAAGCAGTGTCTTTTTAAAAGACACCCTGTGATAAAGACAGTACAGACAGCTGGTATTTTATTCACTTGTTTGTGCTGTGAAATTAAGGAAAGCAGTGCTGGAGATGGGAGAAAAAAAAGACACGCTCACTCCGCTGTGGGACGTTGGTTCACCTTTTATACATACAAAAAACATGTACAGTATTGTTCCAGAAAAGAACCATGTGACGGGGATTGGTGGAATGGATCGGGACTTTATTTGGGTACAGGAGTGGAAATGGGTTTACAGAGAGCCAGTTTGGCATTAGAAAGGTGGGGAGGTCTACAGTGGGCTGTGGTTTGGGCACATGTTCTAGGGGCAAGGCAAAAAAATAAGATTGTTATATTACTGGTATTACAGTACAGGTACAGTAAGGGGAGGGGTTTGACCTTTGCATTTTCCTCTGTCAAAGGCTATATGGATGCAAGTAACTAAATGAAACTACGTGAAAATGACTTTCCCTCAGGCAATTAATCAAGTGTATTTTGACATTGCTTGTACTTTTTTCAGTATAATGGAATTGGAGTTCCCACATTTAAGTATTAGGAGCTCATTAGAGGTAAAGATTAGATTAGTTTACACATAATTGGCGGAATGTTTTTTTGGTATGATTTGTCATCACATATTCAAAAAGAAAAAAACAAAACAAAACAATGAAGGGTTCATTACTTTAATGCCAGCAGTGCCCCTCCCCCCCCCCCAAGCCTCTTTCCACCTTTTTAATTCCTCTCTGGTCTGAGTTGTGCCCAGCTTAATGAGTGGAGGCTTGCCTTCCCACGATGCCATTTCTGCAGATGTGGCATTTCAGTAAGCCAAGCCGGTAAAAGGCGCTAAGTGTTTGAAATGGCAGCTGAGAAGCGCCAACCGCTTTGGTCAGCAGTTTGTGAGAGTAATTGGGCTGCCAGAGGTACAGACCAGGCCTCCAAACATGTTTGATGCACTTCCCTTAACGAGCCTTCTTGGGGACGTTCAAGAAATGGAGCATTCTGTCTGCCTCGCTGATGCCATGTAGAAGATGCGGATTTGCATGACAAGAGCAGCACTGATGATTATGCAGGTCTTGTGGCGTGCCGTCAAAAGGTGTCAGAAGCAGTAAGGCTAAGATGGCCATGTGCCTGCAGTAAGAAGTGGGAGGAGGGTACAGATGAGGGAGATTTATTGAAGCAGGGCAGAGGATGCAAGTGAGGGCGCTCTACTGAAGCAGGGGACAGAATACAGGCGAGGGGCTTTACTGAAGCAGGGGAAAGAATACAGGTGAGGGAGTTCTACTGAAACAATAGGAAGGATACAGGTGAGGGGGTGCTACTGAAGCCGGTGGAGGATACAGGTGAGGGCGCTCTACTGAAGCAGGGGACAGAATACAGGCGAGGGGCTTTACTGAAGCAGGGGAAAGAATACAGGCGAGGGAGTTCTACTGAAGCAATGGGAAGGATACAGGAGAGGGAGCTCTACTGAAGCAGGGGACAGAATACAGGCAAGGGGCTCTACTGAAGCAGGGGAAAGAATACAGGTGAGGGAGTTCTACTGAAGCAATGGGAAGGATACAGGTGAGGGGGCGCTACTGAAGCCAGGGGAGGATACAGGTGAGGGAGCTCTATTGAAGCAAGGGGGAGGATATGGGTGAGGCAGCACTACTGAAGCAAGCGGGAGGATACAGATGAGGGAGCTCTGTTGAAGCAGGTGGGAGGATACAGCTGAGGGAGCTCTACTGAAGCAAGGGGGAGGATACAGGTGAGCGAGCTCTGTTGAAGCAGGTGGGAGGATACAGGTGAGCGAGCTATACTGATGCAAGGGGAGGATATGGGTGAGGCAGCGCTACTGAAGCAGGGGGGAGGGTACAAGAGAGGGTGCACTACTGAAGCAGGGGGGAGGGTACAAGAGAGGGTGCACTACTGAAGCAGGGGGGAGGATACAGGTGAGGGAACTCTACAGAAAAAGAGGGGAGGATATAGGTGAGGGACCTCTACTGAAGCAGGGGAGAGGATACAGGTGAAGGGACGATACTGAAGCACGGGGGAGATAGTACTGTCACAGTGCTTTACTGAGGCACACGGATTGCTGTGAGGAGAGTGTGAGGGTGCTTTACTGAATCATTATGAGCCAGCAAAGTTGACACTAAGAAATGACACTAAGAAAGCTGCCAGCTACTCTATATGGAAAACAAAGTATTGGGTCACTCTTCTTAATCATTGATTTCAGGTGTTTCATTCAGACTCATTGCCACAGGTGTATAAAATCAAGCACCTTGCAGGTTTGCAAACATTGGTGAAAGAATGGATCATTTTGAAGAGCTCAGTGAATTCAAGTGTTGTACTGTCATAGGATGCCACTTTTCCAATGCGTCAGTTCTTGAAATTTTTTCCCTGCTAGGTATTCCACTGTCGACTGTAAGTGGCATTATTGTAGTGGAAGCATTTAGGAACAACAGAAACTCAGCCACAGACATAGACCACATAAAATTACACATTGGGGTTACTGAGTACTGAGGTGCATAAAAGTCGCCAGCACTCTGTTGACTCAATAACTGCCGAGTTAAAAAGTTCTTCTGGCATTGACCCCAATATAAAAACTGCAGTAGGAACTTCATGGAATGGGCTTCCATAGCCAAACACTGGCCTGCACAGAGGGCTGACCTCAACCCTGTCAAACACTTTTGGGATGAACTAGAATGGTGATTGCAAGTCTGGCTTTCATGTCCAACATCAGTGCCTGACCTCACAAATGCTCTTCTGGATGGATCAGCAAAAATTCCCACAGGTGCATTCCAAAGTCTTACGGAAAGCCTTCCCAGAAGAGTTGTTGCTCTTATAGCTGTTATACCAACTCCACATTGATGCCTATGGATTTAGAATGTGATGTCATAAAAGTCCCTGTAGGAGTAATGGCCAGGTGTCCCAATACTTTGCCCATAAGTGTATGTGAAAGTGGAGCAGTAGAAACCATACTGAAATGAGAGGAATTGTGCTGGATTCTCTCTAAAAGGCTTGGCCGATTTGTCGCACTTCTAAGGGTTTAATCACTGTGCTCATTAGTACCACAGCAGCTTCCTTCCAGGGTCTGGACCTTTAGCCGCTGGGTCAGGAGTGGCTGTTGCTCCATACTGTCCTGTCAGCAGCCCCACATATCCGTAAATTTCTTGCTGAAATGGCATTTATTTCATGCCACTTTTCAATGCAGGTGGATTCTGCCTCCACCAGTTCAGTACGCCACTTGAAGCTGCACAAGTCTGATGCATAAAATCGATCCAAATCGGCCGCATCTGCGTGGGTTTTCCATTGTGCATTGATGTTAAGCAGAGACTCCGCCGTGCATGGGGCTGCGGCTGCCCTTTGTTAAGTGGAAAACACGCCCCTTAATCGACATTAAAGGATGGCAGCGGCCTGAGAACAGGATCTCACCGCTCCACCTCGTTCAGGTTCTGGCCCTTTGATAATCCTGCCAGCTCCACGGGCACGGGGAAGACGTGACTGGAAACAGCATGCACATGCGTGGCACGGAGGTGGGCGGAGCCGCCCGGAGCCCTGTCGCAGCCGAGATGAAAGGAGCGTTTACCAGGCGTGAGAGGCTAATGAATGGGCCCTTTCAGTCACCGGTGCCTTTTCATGACGTGTAGCTGGAGTTGACAATGCACTGCACCAGCCTGTCCCCCTTACAGATGCACTGCTCACCCTGAACACTGTGGGGCGCTGAACACACTGGGGCAACAGCTCCTCTATGGCTACTCCTATCATCAGCCTTCATTTGCTTGTTGGCTTTCTAATGAAGCTGTCGTGGAGGGTCACAGGAGCCCTGGTCTCCTTGGACTTAAATAGAACTAGAGGGCTTAGAAGCTAAATATTTGTATAATTAACTGGAGGTGGAACTGGAGGAGTCAGTGAACTGTGGTGAAGTAATGCGCTTCGCAGGACATAGGGGGCGCAAGTCTGTGGCTGTGCTTGCAGCAGCATGAGGAGCAAGGAATTCCTGGGCTGGCCTGAACATGAACAGCCAAAAAGGTGCCATGGAATTGATGGTATGGGGGGTTAGGGTGGGGGACATTAAACCATCACTCAGCCTCTCAGAGAAGAGACCGACTAGCCATCTTCTTGGAGACGTGTTTGTTTGCCTCAGGTGTGATACTCTTCATATTTCCGGCAATCTGAAATTGAATCAGAAAGCAGCCTGTTTGTTTTATGTGTGGATTCAGAGGTTATGTACTTTATCGATCCCTGTACAGCCGGTTTAAATTTTAGCAGCTGCTATCATCTAAACCACATTTATATTTGTTTAGTAGATGCTTTTACCCAAAGTGACACACTAATATATATATATATATATATATATATATATTCTGGGGAAGGCAGGGTCGGTCAGGCAGGGGCTTAAGGGCCTCAGCAATCTTCTTATCACAGGCATGGCATCCTAACTCATACCTGAACCCCTCCACCTATTATCCTCCTTTTTGCACAGAAATTCCTGTTGGGAACCTTGATTTTCTCCTGTGTTTTGGTCATGTGACCTTTTCCTAGCCACCAGCACACCTGTGGTGGCCATGAATCTGTGGACGTGCCGGCGAGCCCCAATACTACCCCCACACCGAGTGTGAAATGCCCCTGTTTTAAGGAGCTAGCTTGGCGGGGGGCACTCGGAATGAGGGACCTTTCCGCGGGAGACAGGAAGCGCATGTGAGCTGGTGGAACTCCCTTCCCTGCCGCCACCATCACCGCCACATCAAAGTGGCCTGCGGAAGAGGGCGACGGCGTGTGACGGCGCCACCTTCGGCGCTGTCAGCCGCTGACTCGCATAAACAAATCACTTTAACCTTGACATGAGTTTCTGAATGAAATGGCGCTCGAGGTTTCCCAGCTCCTCCGCGCACTTCAAAAGTCGCCAAGTGCCGCGCTGTTCTTTCAGTGGCTCACATTTGTAATTTCTTGACATTCGCCGGCAAAGTGGAGCCGCCGCTGTCTACCTGGCACTGAAAATAAATAAACCCCGTGTAAAAAAAAGAAGGGGAAAGCAGCGGATGTTTCCACCAGCTGGCACAGGCCACGGCATCTTCCCCAAGGTTTTAGCTGCGATTTGCATGCGGGACGGTCCAAGTGGAGCAATTATAAAAGAAAACAATTTGTATATCAAAAAAATGATTTCATGGTGTCTTTTTTGAGCAAACACCCACCATGTTTGGCAAAATCTGTGGCCCTCCCAGCATCGCTTTAAAAACTGCTGGAAAGCCATCAATGTCTGTTGTGTTCACTTAAAAATGTAACGTTTGTTTCTAGGTGTTCTGGAATTGCAGGCTTCATTACTCATCATGTGTTTGTGTTTGTTTGTATGTGTTTGCGTGTGTGTTTGTGTGTGTGTGTGTGTGTGTAGAGATTATGTTTACATGGCATTGTGGGGGGCAAGTGTACCCCACAATGTGATAAAAACCTGTGATTTTAACCTGTGAATGCAATCAAAAAAACAAAAAAATGTGGAAAGTCTCATATTTTGTTTGGTTACTTATGGTTATGTGGGGAGTAGAGGATCCCCACAAAGATGTTATTAAGCCTGTGTGTGTGTGAAGGGGGGGGTGTAGATATACCTTCCCTTGTGCAGATTAAATGGCCCACAACCTGATTAATACCAATTTTTTACCTTATGGGGCCCAGTTTCAATTTTCTAAAAATCCATAACTGCAATACAAAAACTAAAAATACCCTTTGTTTGGCTACTTTTGCTTATGGTCAGGGTTGGGTAGGGGTTCAGGTTGCCATTGTTGGGATTAGGGTTTTCCCCATAGAAATTAATGGTGAGTCACCACAATGATATAATGTCCCCATAACGTAATAAATATGTTTTTTCCCTCTATTTTATAAAAATCGGTCACTGCTATGAAAAAAACTAAAAATGCAAAAACTCTTGATTGGTTACTTATGGTTATGATTAGGGCAGGGTGGGAATTAAGGTTGTCATAGTTAGCATTAGCATTCTTCCCATAGAAATGAATGAGCGAGCCTCATAAGGATAGGTTTGTGTGTGTGTGTGTGTGTAGAGCCACGAGCCTTGGTCACCATGCTGTGCCTCCACTGGCTGGCTGGCAGTACCCTCCCCAGGGAGGGGGGCATCCAGAGGACGGGGTGACTAAGGTGAAGGCTCCTCCCACAGCACAGGGGATGTGCCTTAGTGGTCTGTAGGTGCCTTAAATGCCCCATGAATGATATGCTTTTTTTGGACTTCATTAATCAGCATGGGTGGTTTTAAACATAGCACCTTGGCCCCGAAAGAAGAGCGCTAGCGGTACCAGTGGGCCGCCTTTGCATATGACTTTGGAGTTCTGTGGAAGGCCACTCGCGGGCCAAGGCAGTCACATGGCTGGTGGAACATGGAGTGCGAGAGAGATGAACGTGGGGGGACGTGGTGGACTTAACCGTCCATGATCGATTACAATGGAGGGACTGTCAAAAGTTTCTTCTGTGAGTTATGTCTCGTTTTAGAGTGGGGGTGGCCAGGGTTTGGTTAATTTCCGAAAATAAACTCTATGTTTTCCGTTTTTTTACGGGGG
>JAODKF010000002.1:4469904-4483328 GCA_026779585.1 Mormyrus proboscirostris
CGTACCCCATTATCGCCGTCCCACCCTCCTGAATGCCACTTCCCAGGCGTGCCTTCCTCTGATCTTAGCTCCACCCCCCTAGAAAGCCACAACCCCCAACCTCATCTTATTTGTGGCTGAGTTTAATTCAGTCTATCTGCCATTTGGGACTCCTGTGACATTTTGGCAAAGCTCTTGCCGACCATCTTTATTGCGTGAATATATATATATTTTTTATCAATCATGCTCATCAAGACAAAGTAATAACATAATTATCTCCATACACACTGTAATGGAGGCCACAGCCGGTGAGGGATTGGCGTGACTTGACAAATATTTTGTTTGAAATTAAACCCTAAGTACACACCTCCTTCAAAACTATTTGGCGTGTCCACTGCCTGGTCCCGCCATTCCTATTCCTGGTCCACGCCATTAACCGTGTAATTAGATTGTTACTTTGTGAAGAAACAAAGTCATGACAACGTGACTATGGGAAAAAAATAAAGGTCTGGTTTGTTCATCAATATGCTTCAGCTACTGGCCCATAATTATACAGGTCGCATGGTCCACTGATTCCTTATTCGAGCACGTTTTAATGACCCATCTGGTTATTAAAAAATCCTAATAAATAAACAAAACTTTTTATCCCTTTATTCGGTAGGTAATATATGCATTGGTTCCACTTTTGCATACTGTTAGGTGTCAGGTCGCTGGCACCTGATCTCTGCAAGAATAACGTTTGCACTGACCCCTAGTGGCAAGGCAAGTGGTGACACTGTTCCCTGGCCCGCCGTTTCAAAAACAGCGACTCTGCATACTGTGCACTCGCTCTTCAGCATTGGTGATGACAACGGTGATCGTGAGTTCTGGTGCTTGGCTCCGGTCCTTCCGGTGCAACCCGGTGCCACTCTCAGAACACACAATCTTTCATTCTGCTCTTCATTATACCCATAGGCCTCAAAGGCAATACATTTTTTCATATTTGTTATATAGTAGTGGCTTTGCATTCAGCCATATTTCAGAGAGGCGTGGGGCACATGGCCATTAAATCGTAAAACATTAACCATGCTGAGAGCGATTATGCCCGGCTGTAACATGTAGCCAGTGTTCATTCATTATACATCTGTTGTGTCGTGCACTTACCTCACTTGCTTTTATATCGCGAGTAGGTTCTAGGTTGAGTGTTGCCCACGGAGGCCGCGGCTATTAGGAGAATTAACTCCCGCTAAGCAGCAGCTGCCCCGAGAAGAACATAAATTCTCCATTATCTGCGGCCCGGCCCGAGCTGCATCACCGAGTAGCAGGACCGGGAGAACAATAAACCGAGAGCAGGCCGGCCAGAGGATTAAAGAAATAAACAAATACTGTAAATAGGCCGGAATTCTGCAAGTGGTTTGAGTCTGCCAGATAAAGAGTCTTCACCTCGTCCTTCCGATATTCGCCAAGTGTGTGCGTGGGTCATTTATATATTACGTTGTGGGGACCGAATGTCTCCACAATGTGATAAATACCTGTTGTTTTGACAATGTGGGGATCACTTTTTTCAGTTCCCAGAAGGGGAAACTCAGATTACATAAAAATCTGTGAGTGCTCTCAAAAAACTAAAAATACCAAAAGTCTTGCTGGAGCTCCAAGTGTTGCCCCTGTCAATTTATTGGAAATATGTTCTGATAAAAAGGGCCGAACTTGTTCATTATTTCTTTGTATTTCATTAAAAAAAAAAAAAATAAAAAAAAAAAAAAAAACGAGAGATAACAATCGTCCCAAATCATCAACACCACATGTGTCACTTTAGCTATCGACCAACGTTTCCTGGCGATTATGTGGCTTTAATGCGCGCGGCTAACCTTGGCCGGCCAGGAACGAGGGGCACAAGCACAGGCATGTACGCGCACAATAGCGGTGATTAACGATCAGCTGATTAGGCACTTACCGTGTAATCTTAAATAAAGGATATGAAATCACTTGCTTTACAGCCGTGAAATGATTTTCCTCACAATGGGTTACCTTGTGCTAATCAGCTTTATGGCAGCAAAGGCAGGGAATAGATGGTGGACTTTTCACTCCCAGTCATAATGCGGGATATCCAGGGAGCTCCTTTCTGAATAGCCGTATATCATTTTTTTTTCTCCCTCTGCCGGCTCTTCATACTGGCTCCCATTGCCATTGCTCACTCCCACCATCCACCCCCCCCCTCCCAATCAGCACCAAGCTCCCGCTTACATGCTGAAACAAAACAGTCAATCATTCGTTATTATGAGTTATTAACAAAGAGCCCTGTTGAGCGGAAACGCTTCGCGGGAACTTATTGTAATTACGCGTCAGTATTTGATATCCTTGCTTTTGAAGGGATCTGGATGATGTAAGTATTCCAGATTGAAGCGTGATTTTTACCTTTAAACTGTGGAGCTAAGACTGCAGCATACAGCTTGCATCTAGATCAAGATTAAACAGTAAAACGTTTTAGCTGCCATTTGTAGCATAGGTACATTGGAATGTATGTTTTCCTTCACACATACCATCTTGCTCTCTTTTTATAAGACATAAGTATGGGGTCAGCTGTCCATCAGGCACCCCAGGGAGCATTTTTCAGGGGGTTCAGGACCTTGCTCCAGGGCCCAGTGGAGTTGTGGCTGTTCTGCTGAGCATGGGACTTATACTGGTGACCTTTTGATCACAAGCATGGAGGTCTAACCCCCAGATGCACACACCCCCACTGACAAATAAGATATGAGTGAGACAGTGGGTGACAGTTCATAGCACCAGGGCTGGGGTTCCAGTTCCTGACCTCAGCACAATGCATGTGCGCACTTTGCATGTTCTTCCAGTGCATCCGTAGTTTTATGGTACCCATCAAAAGTTTGGACACACCTACCCATGGGTAAGGTTTATTTGTTCTATTCTCTACATTTTAGACATCAGCACTATAAAATAACACACAGGGCATTATGCACTGAGCAAACAAATTTGTTGGGGGCACGGGCAGGTCTGTGGGTTGGGACTTCAAATCCCATGACAGGTTGCTGGTTCGAATCCCGTGGTTGGTAGCGTGATCCCACCACTTGGCCCTTAACCCCAATTGCTCCAGGGACTGGCTGACCCTCCTGTCTCCTCTGTGCCAGCTTCGTGTGGTGGCCTCCTGAGATGCCTTTCCAGCTGTCCTGAAGGAGGACCCACATATATGCTGAGCTCTCATTGTCCACTTTTCATTCATCCCCTGGTCAAAGTCCTCCAGGACCATCTCTACTGTGTTTAGGCCAGTGATTCGACACGATCACTCTCCTCCTCTGTAAGCAGCTTGGCGTGTCCAAACTTTTGACTGCTAATGTGTATAGACAGCTTCCTGAGAATCTCCCACAGTGTTCTGTTGAGTATAAAGCCCGGGATGCATCCTGCCCTGTGTCAGGCTCGGGGCTAACGCTGCAATCTCCCAAGTGCCTGTGATAGATGGATAAATGAATAAACATTATGGAAATGGCTGGCATATGTGAAGGATTTCGCTGTGGTGCAACATGTTTAGAACATGGGACACAAATGACCCTCAGACGTATTAGCAGAAGGATAAGGACGTGTCCATGAGTGGAAAGTTGCAAGTATAATGAGCAGAGTAGCTGTGACAGCACCATAAAGATCTGTCATCAGTCATCCATAATAACGCCACGACCATAACTGAGACTCGTCTGCGATGCAGTAACGAATGAAGCCGTCACATTTAATCGTGATTGATCCTTGGGGCCCCTGTGGTGTGGTAAATATTTGGCCCGCACGGGAGGCATGACCGCGACCATGAACGGGCTGTGGTCACGCTGGTGTGTTGTGATGGGTCTTGCTGGTCTTGGTCCGTGGGGAAGCAGACCCTGGGGATTGGGGGGGGGAGGGATCTCCAATGAAAGGCTGACGTTGTTGTATCCAAGAATAATGCATGGACGGTGGTGTAGCATCAGGGGTCTCAGAGGGGCATGGATACCCTGGCAGATTTAGGGTGCCCAGCACTTTACAGGGGCCCCAGAATTTAACGTTGGGGGCCCAGTTGGCAATGAGGACCCGGCGAATGCTCTCAGTTTAAAAATGTTCCAAGGGGGCCCAGTATTCCTAGCTACTCCCCTGAGTAGCGCCGGGAACAACATGGGGACAGTTCCTGTGTCTCCTCCTTCCCTGGTGAGTGTTCTGGTCCTCTCTCTCCACATCTGGTGACTTCCTGCGGTTATTGACTCATCTCAAGTATGACTGGATGAGCCACGTCAGTCACGTCCTTCTAAATACAAATTTGTATCTATAAAAAAACACATTATGACACATATTTACAAAATGTAGTCCATAAATAATACAGAAATCCATACATGAAATACTTTTCATTCGCATTTGTCTAGAAGGAAATAGTAAATGTAAAAATGTTTTACAACTCTTAAAGCATTGTAAAATGCTAATAGCTTCACTGAAAGGAAAAGTATAATACGTAGTGCAATATTTTATTCTAGTCTGGAAGTGTTTATGCTAAATGAGTCCCTCAGCATGTTTTGTATGCCCAACACAGGTGTTTGGTGTCCCAGGTTTGAGCTAAGCATGGACAATATTAGACAGGACTTCAGTAATCCATGAAATTGTCACTCCACTGTCAGTTGAGATTTAACTTAATCCTCATGATTGTTTATTTAATTATATGTTTCAAACTGCAAAAATGGAACATTATCTTAAACACCACATTTTCCTGGATTCCCGGATTATGAGCAGACTTTTTTTTGCATTATATTTATAAACCATGTTACCTGTAGAGTAAAATGAAATGTTTGTGAAAATGCATTTTGCTTATTCTGGAAGTCAGTGTCCAGTCTTGCAGCTGTCTTCGCGAAGGGCTGTTGTTGTTTGGGTGGCATACATGAGGAGAGAACGTTCCGCCAGCCTATTAAAAGTTGGGAAGAGACTGTTCAGTAGCCCTGAGGACTGCTGGGTAATTGGGTGGCTGGAACACAGGTGATTGCCATCTCAGTTCCGGTTGACCAATCAGCCTATTCTGCACCTGGACAGTTATACCGGGACAACGCGGGGGCCCCCCTGGGATTGGACACCAGGGGAGGCAAGACAGACGAAAGTTTTCCAGGAGAATCAGCCAAGCCTTACGGCAACAGAAGAGTGCTCTGCCTGCCTTGTTTACCGTCTGCTTGTGCCCTGTTTTCTAATCCTGGACAGGTGTTTTCTTTGACTGAGATTGTTGCCAGCTCTATGCGTTGGGCAACATAGAACTCTCTTCTACAGACTTACCTCCTGGGGGCGGCCTCCCGTTTTGCATTTTTGCATCACGGCTCTAAAAATTCGCCACTTCAGCGAGCGTGTACTGTTGCCGGGGTGAGAAATACGACCTTGTTTGGGAGTATTAACCCCGATGTGTCCAGGTGCTTTGTAGGGTCAGTGAATCCCCGCTACAATGTCGACTTGCCCTTCGCCCCACCCCAGTTGGTCGGGAAGGCGGCTATTTCCGAGCATCCCAGGTTCAGTGTTGGGGAAGGGCGCGAGTCTTTAGCAGCATCCCAGCCCAGCTTAGGGCAGGAATCCATCATTCAGGATGTACCCCGTTGCTCCTTTTCCCTGGTGGCACGGCAGGAGCAAGTGGAAATTATACAGAGTTCAGGAGGCTCCCGGCACCGGGGGAGATTCCTTGATAATAACAGATGAGACCGACGTGATCTTTCACTTTGATTCGCCTTTGAGCAGCCAAGATCGCGAAGGCCAGGGGGGGGCACAGAATTGTTCTTCTGCAAGAAAGCCGGGGGGGGGGAGGGGCACTGATCCAGTGAAAGCCTGCTTTATTTTCTTATTTACTCGCTATTGTTCCCCTACAATTTATACTCTTTCTGATGATCCGCGTGTGCGTGTGTCTCACATAATGCTTTATGACATTACAGTGTGTCACGTTCCACATGCAAACAGGGAGATGGGCTTTGCGACATCTCCACTTTGCGACAAAAAAGGCGGCCGTTTCCCATTTTTTCCTGCTAGGCCTCCAGTTAAAAAAAAAACAAAAAACACCGGCCTACACTGATGGCACATAATTAATTGATGACAGTGAAAAGTTAATAAAGTTATTTTTTTTTTAGTTTCCCTAAAACCAGCGTTTTCCATTAAGGGCCTGGTAAGTTCAGCCTTGACTGAACTCAGAGAACCATCATATTGCACATAAGAATATGTGTCGCTGTATAATATCACACCGTCGCATCTCTGATTCTAATTATATATACAAAACATAATTACTGTGGGGTAGCTCATACCAATTATCGTTTTTATTTTACAGTATGTTGCCATTGCTTTGATTAGCCATTACACCAAAGTGTGTGAACATATATTTGCACTACAAGGGCTTTTTAATGAGAATGTACTTTAACGCTATTTTTTTTCCGCTGGATGTCAAAGTGCGTGCTTGCCATGTACCACTCTGGTTATTATGTATCCTAGTGTAATGTACTTACTGTGGAGAATCCCAGCAGAGATGGGGAGTAGTATTCCAGTACAAATATTATGGCATATATCACTGTAGTGTAGTGCATCCTAGAGTATTTCTTATGCCTTAAGCCAGTGTGGCTATGATACATGTCCTGGGGTACTTGTTTCTTAATATCCGAGTATAATTACTGTGTGGTGTGCTAGTATAGTGCTAGTATAATAATGTCTTGCTATAGTTACTGTGACTTTACTCGTGCTGGAGAGAGAAAGAGTCGCACAATGACCTGAACCTATTTGAAAAAAGCTGGAATGTATTTTCTGTGCATGCTATTGTTTATTCATTTGATTTTTTTTCCTCATGTGCCTGTGTTACCGTGTGCCTTCTAGCTGTGCTGAGCATCACACACTGTTCCCCGTCTCTCAGCCGTGGTGTGAAATAAGTCTGGCCGAACTGCGTCATTGTGTGTTATTGCCAAGAAAAACCATTAAGTCGGTCTGTTGTTTACCATGCTTATGATCGCTCGTCTAAACAAGCAGTGCAGAACCGCAACCAAAGCACACTGATCTGGTGGTGGTCCACACACATGTCCAGAGGAACATGAGACATCTGGGTGTTGGTGGTCATCAGCAGTCGCCACGGAAACATGTAAATGCCTGCAGCTGTGATAACTCCTCTGATGTTATGCAAATCCACACAGGGTTGTTTTAATGATTGGATGAAACCTTATCATTATAAACAAAATTACTTTAATTACAGCTACATTTGTCATTGGTATCCTTTGATATGGCATATTTTACTTATGAAATTTTTCCTCCTGCTATATAGAATTAGAAATGTAACTCTATACAAGTAAGCAAACTGGACATGTTATTTTGCATATTTAAATCCCAAACAGGGACTTCTGTTTGAACAAGGTGCATAGCTCACATTGCTTCAGGAAAAACATCCAGAAGTATAATCGGTAAACTGTAAGATCGTTACCTTGGTTGTGTTGCTGGCCATGCCATTAAAATGAGAATAATGAAAGTGGATTGTAATATTTCATTAACAGTTTTACAAAGCAGTAAAAAGTACAAAGCAGTTAGTTGGATGCTAGCTCCACGGCATTTCTCAGTACCACGGTCATGAGCTCTGACCATTTGAGTGACACAGAGTGGGATTCTGCAGCCCGTCAGATTTTAAAAGGCAGGGTAAATTGGCCCTGAGTGACTGTTGCTTGGTGAAGTGATTCGTTCATATAATGCCTTTAAGAAAATGAGTAGGATCCAAAATTTAGGAAAATGTATTGACCCTGCGGCTCTGCTGAACTAACATCTGCTGGCTAATTATTGATTAGGTGCATTACAGAGTCCTCTTAGTCACCAGTACACACTCAGTCCCAATATGCTTCCCTAGGGCTTTACTGTAAGAGAGACAGCGTTCACTTCAGTGAGCATGGTTGAAAACGTGAATGTTTTGTGGGGTGACTGGGCAACACCATGGTTAGCACCGTTGCCTCACACTTCTAGAGCCATGGTTCCAATCTCTGCCCCATTCAGTAAAATAAAATGCTTGTCATGTTATGGGTTACCACCAAATCCTGAGTTAATCCCTGCCTTGTGCCCATAGCGTCTGGGATGAGCTTTGGTCCCCCAAACCCTGCATGAGACAAGCAGTTATATAAAAAGGATGGATGTTTCCTATGACCAATAAAACATCATAAATTGAATCAAGCGTCCTGCTCTTCTCTTTTGTTTGTTACTTCATGGCCTTATGTTATGGCAGGAAGTTTGTGGCAGAAGCGGTACACGGAACGTCTGCGAGACCACTGAGGGAAGGAAGATTTCCATCATGAATTAATACCGACAGAACTCGATGTGGCATGCAGCACATATTTTACTTAACCCCCGGTTGTTACGGAGAGAAACTGTTGCCCCCCAGTTCCCATCCACTACCCGAACGCTGGAATTAGTTAAAATAATAAAACAGAGAACATGGCGACAGATTACTTGATTAGGTGATTCCACTGAATGAGAAGCAGTGAGATCCTCTTAAAATATAGCCACAGGGTGTCTAGCTGAGGTAACGGTAAGGTAAAATAAGAGCAACACGCAGTAAGAGATTCTCAACACATTCCTTTATGTATGAACCCTAAATCAATATTTATTGCACATAAAAGAGCAATTTTCCTATCATGAATGATTAAAACTCTGACAAAAAAACACACCTACAAGTTCGGCATATTGTTTTATTCTTATCCAAACTGATAAATAAGAAATTACATGGCCTGGTGTGGAAAGCAAGATCCAGCCTTTTTTGGATGTTTACAAAAGCAGGTTATTATTGCAATATTGGATTCAGAATTGTACACTGTTTACAAGGCAACAAGCTATTAAAATTTAATGTGGGCAGAGGCAAAGTAATCAGTGCAAGGCATTCTGGGTAGATTGACCATATTGCCTAAGATTCAGTATTGTTGCTTTACATTATTACAATTCAGTGAGTGGTTTGCATCCCAGTCCATTTATTTTTCCTTCATTGTTTACATGTGTGAGCTTTTACTATGAAGACGATGATCTGAAGCTGAAGCTTATATATGAACAGATTGAAACTATTTCAGATAAAGAAGAACACTTTGTTTATGCTCAAGTTTGATGTCATGTAAAACACTGCACCACTGTTTTGAGACTCATCTTGTATATAATGAAACACTGAATATACTCGGCCAAATACTGTAATAATTTGACTCAAACCAAACCACAGACTCAAAATAACCTCACTTAGGGAATTTCTATTCGCTTTACTCTCATGTAAGTATTGGCACTTCTCCACTGGCATACAGGAGTCAGGATGTACCTGATGTGCATGTAGAGGATTTATCTGTAACAGCAGGCAGTGTTCAGAGAAACCCGTTGTAGGAATCAAAGGCAAGATGTGCATTGATTTTTCCGCCCTTTTTGTGTGTTTGGCTGTGAGTCAGTGATGTTGACCGGTAAGGTTTACATATGTAAGCTTTAAACTGGTTTAAGTTGGTGTGACCCTAGAGAGGGGATAAACGGAAATGGTCCACCACATGTAACTGATTTACCATACAGCCATTTTTTTCTATGACTGTGTCACAGAACCAGACCAAAGAAGAGAAAGTACAGCGGTGATGGTAAATAGGAAAACAACAGATTAAACAAAAAGCAGAAATAAGAACAAATGGATAAATTTGAGGTCAGAAGTTATAGGACAATTAATAGATTAGACAGTGTTGATAAATCATAATAACTTGCAGAAATCAATGGATTCTATAGCTCTAATGATATGAATCAGATCCATCTTGCTCTGCTTTATGACAGGGTTTGGACAGTGAGTCACACCAAACGTTTCTTAATATATCTAGCTAAGGTTTGATTTGTGTTGGTATTTAAAGGAGACTGTCACTGAGATCTTCTACTGCAACCTTTTCCGTTAGGCTTAATGCATGACACCGGTGGCCAGCAGTGTCACTATCCAGTCTTTGCCTTTAAGTGTTGTGACAGACTAATTAAGAACCGAAAAGACCGACTGATAGGAACTTTGGGTACCTTCCTTGGGTGCAGGATCATTTGTTGTACAAAATTTCATTGAATTCCTCCCATGCTGACTGGAAATAGAAGGTTGTCCCAGGTTCCATAAGCCAACACTCTGTGTCACGGGATTCTAACCTCACCATTTTAAATGAAAGGATAACAGATGGTCTGTGACATTACTTCTAGTGTAATTTTTGGACCATTGGCTTTTATAAGCAGAATTTTACTGGACTATTCTAGAATGCTTATTTCTGTACAGGAATGCCCATGGCCTGTGTGAAGTATTAAAGAATGACCAAATCAATGCGCTCCCTGTATATTAAATGCGAAAGGGTTCTCCTTGAGCTGTAAAACAGCCCACTAATAAGAAACATGGGGATCACTGAGTGGTAGGTGCGTACCCGTCCAGTATTTGGCACTGTGCATTTGTTTGAGAGTGGTACGGTGTTATATCGGTCTAAATGCCTCTGCATATGCCTTGTGCAAGCACAGTAGCTAATTGTTGCCGTGATAGTTACAGGTATGTAAGTACAGTACTATGAGGAAACTGGGTGACAGCAAAGGGCTGGTTAGATGTTTTTCCATGATGCCTGATGACCAGCCCTGGGCCATCAGCCTGAGGTAGCAGCCATTTTACTGTAAATAGAGTCTCCAAATCTGGGGAATCTGAGAATTATGACTCTCAACCAGCATTTTGTGCTAGCTTCGGTTGTTCCTTTAGTTAGTTACCTCAATTCCTACGCCTTAAACCTCAAAAAAGAGTCACATTTCTGTATATTATTTCCCTGCCTTTGTTTTGCCTTTTTGCCCCTAATTGTTGATATAGGCTGTGCCGACTTACAGACAACTCGTACTTATGAATGGACTGCCATAAAGTTAATTATATTCAAAATTCGGGTTGAATACACTGGTTCGTACTAACGAATGTGCACAGTACTCCTGAAAACACTGACTGACAGTGGTTTGATGGCTCAGCGTACAGCGCAGTACTTTATGTAGTTACTTTTATTATTATTATTATTATTATTATTATTATTATTATTGTGTACTGTGTTATTACTTTGCAACTTACCTACAAATTCTAGACTTAGAGAACAGATCTCATTCATAATTGGGGAGCTGTATATCAGTTGTTTTTGTATGTATATATTGCCCCATAGGCTACTGCAGAATCCCGTAATGCAGAATCATGGTATATCTTCCCCAGTGCCAATGATCTGTCACATTATAAGAAATATGGGTTATGCTTTTAATCTCTGTAAATACCGTTCAGCCTGTTTATTATGCACAAGAAAGAAACGATAAATTAATCAAAGAGATAGGAAATCAATCTGGTTTTCAAGCTGTCATTTTGAATAACATTGCTGGCCCTTTCTTCATAATTGGGTTTAATTTGAATACGGTCTTTGAGATGAGAGGTACTTCAGATGTAATGGGGGTATTTTTTGGCGTCTGGAGCTTGTGGGTTGTGGGGACCCTCAGGGTAGACTCCACACGTTCATAAACTATCCCGCAGCATTTAATAATTTAATAGAAAGATAATCCTTCCCGCTCTCTATGTTGTCTTATAACTTATTATAAAAAATAAACAAATTTGAATGCGTTGTATTTAGTACTTAGATTAGATTTCAAATTTTTTTTTTCATTTTTTACTGCATTTGCATACATTAAACCAAAATAAGGCCAAACAGAGCCATAACAGACAATGCACAAAATAGACAAATATCACCATAGAACAGACCAACATCATAATAAGAAGTAAATATAAGAATATTATGTTAAAGTGCCCAATATTAAAATAACTTGTATTTTATTTTGAACTTAATTTTATTTGACTTTTTAAAAGAAGTGCTATATTGAAGATTCCCCTGCTCCAGGGAGAATCAGGATGTCTGCAAATGCCACGGTGCGAGTCATGATGTAATAGTAATCTCGATGGAGTCAGCATTTCCACGCATGCTCAAGCTTTCAGTCAGGCGGGTGTGTGGACGGCCGTGTGGCCTCCTACCATGGTGATTATGGGTAATAGAGTTTTACAGCAATAAGCGCAGTGACTGCGAGTGAATTTTTAATAAAATGGTGCACTGTTTCATTCCACCTATAAAAACTGCTCTATTTACCAAGCTAAATTTCTGGCCTTTTTGCGTCAGTGTTTGAGATTAAAGCTAGGCTTTATGTCCTGCCATTCTCATTCATATTTATGTTTGCCCTCTTCCTAGGGCTACTGTGCCTCTGCTTGGTGACTGGCCTTGTGTTTTCTTGTGTTTGTTTTTAATTCTTGCTTTTCGGATGACCGTGATGTGGGAGAAACTGGCTGAATGTTAGACCAATGTCCTCCATGCAGAACAGCCAAATAGGCACCTGGGCATATAAAAAGGCACCTTTACCACACAGATACATACAGGCATGTTGCGAGCACATAACTCTTTGTACACCGACAAGCACGTGCATCTGTGGGGTCTAAACAGCGGCTTTCAAACTAACTACCAAGTGATGTCACAGGGCGGTCAGCAGTAGGTCCTCGGGCGCTGGCTGTTCAGTCTGGGATGTTACATTTGGGAGAGAGTGAATGCTGTTTTTGGCGCTCCACTGGTTCTGCTTTGTTTGCTCATTCAGCCGTAATTCACGACAGAACACACCCCCGTGCCAAACGGTGCTCGGTGACAGTGTCACAGGGAGGTGTGACCACCGGAAAGAACATGCAGGCGGCATGCGACACCGCAAGCGTGGACATGTATGGATAGGGATCCCTGTGGCGTCGAGCGGTGACACAGCCGGGTGAGTTTGACCTTCCGGAGTGTCAAAGGGCTACGGGGCTGTCATACTCAGGCTCGTCATGCCGTTAGTGAGGGGGTTGGGGAGTAGGGGGTAGGTCCTGCCCTTGCCAGTACTGCCGCTATCCAAGGCAGCTCATGCATAGCTAAACCTCACTGTCCAGTCACCCTTACATCCTCTGGTGGGGGGGCGGAAAAGGTACTGAACAGTTTTGAGTGTCCTGGGAATCTGCTGGAGGTACAGTGCTTGAATCACCTAACCCTTCTCACCCAGTCAGATGCTCTGATTTCATCTGCGTTGCTTGTTTAGCAAGCAGCAGCACCGCAAAACTGAGCCCATATAAAAACAGATTTAAAAATTATTCCCTGATTATGAGGCCATTTGGTAAAAGAGCTTATCGCTTAGAATTATGAGGGGGTTTTTTTCAGGCTAAATGAACAAGGCATTTTGTAGAGCTGGTTGTCCAGCTGTAAAAGAATAAATAAAGCCAGTTAGACTAAATAAAATACAGACTGTGCTGTTTATGAGCATTCAGTTTGTAGAAACCTTCTGTAACTAATACCTCCTTGCCTCTGAGATCCCTGAGTTGTGCCTTGTGTAAATTACAGTGTTTTTGTATCCATTTAACCCTATGATGCACGAGTGGTATGACCCTACACTTTTCCATAAGTGGGTCATTTTTGACCCACTTATAAAAA
>JAODKF010000002.1:4498987-4509419 GCA_026779585.1 Mormyrus proboscirostris
GTACATATAATATATGTCTACTTCAGAACTAAGACGCAAAATGTCCGTGTCAGTTCCTTTTTTCTGCTGGTCTGGCTTTTGCGTTTATGTGGCAATGATTGATGATTTACATTTTGCATCTGTTGGTTTTTTGCTATGCTGCAGGTTTTTTCTTTATATTGTGCGTTAGTGAGTGTGTAGTTAAAGTAAGGTGCCACTGGCTTTTGCTGTTTTTTCTTTTTTTTTTTTTTCTTCTCCACGCTCTTGTCCTTGAGAGAGTGTAAGCAGTTCTTTGGAGGATCTCCTGTCAGTGATGCTCAGAGCGGCTTGTTTACTGCCGAACTGGGTAACGTTATCCCTATTGTCAGGCGGGGCCCTGTCTGCGGGGAGACGGTCTCAGCTTCTCCGTCGTCACACATCTGGCTCCGTAATTCTCTGTGATGCTGCACATTCGGGCGCCCAGACAGGGAGCTATCGACGCCTGCGACGGTGATTGAACAGGAACAAGTGCTCCTATTGAATTATAGAATACGGACCTTCTAATGCATGGAATGATTTTCATTGCCGATTAAACTGTCTGCGTTGCTCCTTCACCGCTGTGTGGAGGATTATTGGAGAAGACGGTTGGCTTTTGTGTCACACAAGGAGCCGTTATCAGAGTCTCACGGGCATTGTGCATGGATTACGGCGTCCAGTGACGTGAGAATTTCCCCTTCGGGAGCCAGCAAAGGTCAATGAAACAAAAAAGGAACGGTGACGATCTGATTGATCTGCTATGATGCTGCCTACGCCATAAGCTGCATGTCCGTGCGTCAATGCTAACTACCATACACTGGCCCTACATTTTTGAAAATGGATTGAATTAAGGGCTCCTTGGCCAATGGGATCTCTGCCTCCGCAAGCAGAACTTGGCAGTGGTAAGGTGATTTGCAGATTTAATTCACAACAACAGATCAAATTAAAACACGTTATGTACATTTATAATAAAAAAGGACCTGAACGTGACTGATGGGTGGTAAACATACTAGATTTGATCCGAAATCTGATAAACTAAAGGCTAGAGAGTAACTTGTTACTTCACTGGAATTTTCCCTGATAACATATCCTGCTGTTTAATGCTGTAAGGTGAGCATTTGGCACCAGATCTTTGCCAAAGTGCTAAATATTAAAACAACATCATGTATGTTAGGGAATTTTGTTCATCCTTCCTAGATCCCAAATCGTGAAAGAGTCATATGGCCTTTGTGTCCCCTCCCACCCCTCAAGGGACGCCCCCCCCCCTCCCCAGTGAGCAGGCCTGCAAAAATAGTCCAGGTTCATGGCGGTGCCCATTGATCTTGGGCTGATGATGAAACAGGCCCTTAATGGGAAGTGACGGAGAACATGCCACCCCGTCCCCTCGCCTGCTGCTGCCGCTTGCCGTGGTGACAGGGGCAGAGGAGGGTAGTCTTGGTGTGACTGACAGATACCGTGAGCCAATGAGCACCCTGACGGGTCGTTGGTACTCTCTTGGCAGCAGGCCAGGGCATGGGCCAAGCTGGAGCTGCCAATGCGGCGATGGGCTGCACCCCACAGAGATGACAGCTCTGGGGAGATAAGTCTGGTTTTTACTACTTTGGTTTAAAGCACTTTGAAGGGCTATCATGGATGGGATGAGATATGTTTGGACAGACAAAGAAAAGTCCTTTCTGGAAACTCATCAAAGTTAAATGTTTAAATCTGCCTTAAAATCAATGTGCTGTGTTTCTTTGAATGGACTAGAAGACTTTACTCACCCTGGGTGGTTCAGAAGTGCAGTACATTGGTTGTCAGAAGAAACAGATCATACCAACTTTTTGGGAACGCTTTCCCGGTCTGTGGACCCAGAAACATATTCCCCCTCCCCCTAGAATGCTGGGTAGGAACCCTTAGGGCGAGCAGCTCCGTATGAACTCGATTTGAAGCTGAGAGACACAGTAAGCCTCTCCTCTTTGAGTCAACAGCACAACACAGTGGACAGGCTGGCAAATTAAGCTTTATCAACAGGACCACACACACACACACATGTGCCATGTAATAACTGTGTGCATCGGCCGTGCACATATGAACTGTGAATCCACACTGCACCTCCAGCTAATGTTTAGTTTGGCAGTGAAGGTGACTTACATCTGAACTGCACAGTATTGCTAAGCACAAACTGTACAGTGCTCGTAATATAGGTACTCTGCCTCTCAACTGCATATTGCAGGTGCTCAGCATCTGAACTGCGCAGTGTAGGCAGGAATAAGCTGCGCAGTGCAGATGCTCTACTTATGAATTTTGCTGCGCAGTCATCTTTACTGTATGGAATTATGACAGTGGGAAGTCTTTAGACAGTATCTTCATATATGAATATATGTTTGTTTGAGAGAATGAGCAAATTTCAGATATTACAGTACAGTATTCCCATATACCTTATATATAGAGGTATTATTCAGGAAATCATTTTTGCAGCTGCAGTAACTGAAACATTTATAATTATGTAAGCTTTTTCATCTTCATGGAATAGTTACTCATTTATAGAAATGGTTTAAATGAGTGGGGTTTTTACATTCAGATTAAATTAGATTCTCCTAGACAGAGATGCTCAAATGCGATAGTTCTGAAGTAAGATTTGGCTACAGCCAGTGTGTGTATGTGTGTGTCTGTGTGTGTTTGGGGGGGGGGGGTGATTCAGCTCTCATTAACAAAACATTATAATTTAATAACCCAGCTCAGAGCAATGGAGGACTGTGGCATTAACAAACCAGACTGCCTTAGTGTCGACTTCTTATGGCTGCGTTACTACTAGAATTTCAAAATTTTACCCAAGAAGCTTTGTTTCAGAAAATGGGTCTGCTTTCCACCCATCGTCACAAGCAGGTCCGGGAAGAGGGGCAATCTGCTCATCATTAGCCCTCCGCTTGCCACGAACGGTTTTCAAAAACATGGAAAAGTCACATAAGGCTGAATTCCGTCTGCTTGGTTGAAAGGAGCCGGCTCAGGATGCTTGGCGGGTGTGGTGAGCGTGCATCCGCCCTCTGTGAGGCCGGGCTCATTTCAGACCCGTAATCTCGGGCCTGCCCTCTTCCTCCCAGGAGTGGAAAGCTCCTCTTCTCAGGTTCTCGCCCCCTGAGCAGACAGCCAGGAAATGCATCTGCACCTGCCGAGGCGAAGATCCCACCTGCCCCATTGTGTCCACTCCGCCACTGGCGAGAGCGCATTTGCATATTAATGCATCCCGAAAATGACTTCCTCGGCACGGCGCGGTAAACACTGTCAGCGGCCGCCGCCGGCTCGTGGGAACTTCCCGCCACCCGTCCCCCGGATCGCGCAAGGAAACGACCCAGCTCTGATCATCCTTCTCTCCAGAGACGCTGTTGTGCCGTGAAAAATCGCTTCACTTATTTGTCAAGATTTTGTTTGCGCTGCAGAGACAATCTGGACACATTCTCCATTCTCCCATGGGGCTGCATTTCAGATTCCTTCAATTCAGCCTTATTCCAAAATCTTGAATCGTTACACAAAAACAAAGGCTTAAATGCACCCACCCCAAAGCAAAAATCTATCTGTTGACAAGGCTTTACTGAGGGTTTAAATTGTCAGCACAATTACGACGCCTTTGTGGCATAAAGACAACAAAATTGTTGACTCCATGGGCATAATGGCACCGTTGTGCCCACTTATAAAATATTAAGGACATATTGTAGCAAATCCTCCTCTCGTGTGCACAGAAATCGGCAAATCCCAAACACATTTCTGCACGGAGCACGAGGAGCGAGCGAATGGGTAATTACCCTCTTTTTCCATATTCATGGGAACATTAATTCACAGTAAGGCCAAAATATTACAGCATTAATCCGGCGCAAATGCCTACCTGTCACAGTGGTCTAGAGCAAGATTATCACCAATGGGGGGGTATGAGGAGTGCCCGTGGGGGGTTGCACCACGGCAATTAAGAGGGCTGTGTTCAGTTCTCAATCTGTGTCAACAGGTTGCTAGCATGACCTCTAAGGACCCTTTATAATCATATGTAAACAACAGGGCTTATCCACCTCAGCTATCAAGTGTCACAGCTCCCTCTTTTCTCAGAAGACTGCATTATTATTATTTTTTTACTGCCTATTAAAGGCGACCGGAAAGTTATGCGGTAGTTTTGGGAATGGAGCAACCAGTAGATGTGACATTACCAATGTTTATTCAGCTAGAGCCTGTCTGTGGTGCCTTTCCCTTTGGCTATGATTCTTGGAGAGTGCTTCTCCCTGCTTAAATTACTTAGCGTTGATAGCTGTGGAGATGACTGGAGTTCAGGCTCTAACACCGAAAGGGACTTGGACATAGAGAGTGCAGAATTCGGCGTTAGACCATTATAGATGTGCAACAGCCGTGTTCACCACGACTCAGACCACCTTTATTCATGGGCCCCTTGAGCTTTGGGGGCCCTCTGCTGGCCAGAAACATTCACTACACTAGGAAGGGTGCAGGTGAAAGTGACTTTTTGAGTGGGGCCCCAGAAACTACTAACCGGGCCCCTGTAGATGTGAGAAGATGAGCGAGACTCTGTGGACTACCCAGTAGGTAAGGAGGCAAGGTGGCCCTCAGTCGGCTCTACAATCATTTTGGTACCCTTTGAACTGGAGGTAACGAGGAAACGCAGCAGTGTTCGGGTTCTTTTGTGAAAAGGACTGCATTGTAATAGATTAATGCCAACATGCAGCTTTCATCTGAGGGACAACAGGAGTGAATAATGAAAGTCGCCATGTGTTCAGTCAGCACCTTGCTTTCCCTGGAAATGCGTAATGATGATTTGCTCTTCATACCAGATGCCAATCAGAGCGGAAAAATTGAATATTCATAAGTGAAATTACTGCGCGTGTGTCTCCTGGAGAAATAAACCATAGCGGCTCTTTATACATAAAGATTTGTCAATTTCCAAAAACACACGTCGATTTTGCGGCTCCCCAGAGGTAAGTTAAAAGTCAAATTAAGACCGATGGTGCTTATTTTTTCTTACTTTCTCCCCATTTGTATACAGCTGAAGGTTTTCTCCTGAGTAAATTCCAGTTAAATATTGTGCCCAAAGTTGCTGCAGAGAATGCTACCACCTCAGCCAGCTACCTGTGTCCCACAGCCTCTTCACTATGGGGAGCTGACAGCTTTGCTGCTTGGTTTTGGGAATCGCCGATTCCAGGGTTTAAAGCACTTAATAATGATTGACATTTGACAGCTCTCTGAAACTAACAGAATTAATAAATAAGAGGATGAAAGAATTATGAAATTCTGACTAAATACCTGCAATAATGCCTTTCATTCAGAAACTAAACTTAAACAGCAGCTTTTTTACTTGTATTGAGTTGTAATTTTTAAAATTAAAATATCGCATTCTTTGTTATTGTTATTATTATGTTGATTTTTAACCATGCCAGCAACCGAGGCTATTTTCATGGAAAGAAAACAGACTGAACAATACAAATCTTGCATTCCTTGTAAGACATTCCATACTGTAAATTTTGCATTCCTTGTAAGACATTCCATACTGTAAATCTTGCATTCCTTGTAAGACATTCCATACTGCAAATCTTGCATTCCTTGTAAGACATTCCACACTGTAAATCTTGCATTCCTTGTAAGACATTCCATACTGCAAATCTTGCATTCGTCTTGTGTAGCTTATGTTGCAAGTGAGAGCAATAGTCACTTCACTTGCTAACTTGCATGTCTTAATAATTTTGCAACAATGTGAAAAAACCCTCTTAGGACCAGCAACTGCCATCTTTCACTTTACTTAATTATTGTGCTAAATACTTTTCCGCCTGTCAGTTATTTAATACAAATATGAAGAGGTAGTGCCGTCACAGTTAGGTTTCTGTTTTTATTTGAATGCGATGGAGGCTTTGTTGACAGACAGCTCTCCACTTACGCTCACACCTGTTTGTCAATTGCCCTGAACCCCTCCCTGCTTTGATCTCACAACGGAGGTCTGACCTACCAGTACCTCCGGATAATTACAACTCAGACTCTTTACTCTTTGGATTTACATACTGAAAATGTATCTGATCCAAGTCCTATGGATTTTCCAAAGTTATTAGACCCCTGTGCCTTCAATCAGTACGTATAGGACCTAATGCATAATGAAGGTCTGACTCTGATGATTTCAGTCATCGACTTGGATCAGGATTAGTTTTCTGTCAGTAGTTTTTGTCATAGGCACAGAAATCTGTAAATCCCAGACACAGACTCAGACCAAACTCTATTTTACACAATGTATACATACATGATATGCCAACATGTACAGTACCAGTAAAAAGTCTGGAAGTACTGACTGAAGATTATATAACGACCCTAAGCACATCTTGAAATTATGTAGCAAGTATTATCTTATAAACAAGGAAAGAGATGGAGTGCTGTGACAGATGACCCAGCCCCCACAACCCCCCCAGAACAATAGAGCTGCTTGGAGATCAGTTGGACTGAAGAGTAAGAGCAAGGTAGCCAACTAGTGCCCATAAGATGTGGAAACTCCTTCAAGACTGTTGGAGAAGCATTCCAGGTGGCTACTTCTGGAAGCTGGTTCAAAGAACGCCAAGAGTCTGCAACGCTGTCATCGAAGCAAAAGGGGGCTGTTTTGAAAAGTCTAAACTTTTTTTCTAAACTACTTTGGGCAAGTACTGAGATGTTGAACACGCTTCTTAGTCCTCGCAGTATTTGACATGTATCACTTCATTTCCTTCACCCCCTTTACTGTAACATGATTAACGGCTAAAACAGAGACAATAAGTGCAGTGGGGGGTGCAGTGACAGAAGGAGCAGTGGGGGGGTGCAGTGACAGAGGGACATAAAAAGCAGGTGTGTCCAGACTGTACATGTATACGCAAAAAAACGTGAGATCATATAATAAAATCCATTATTAATAATCATTGGAAAATGAAGTAGCATAAAAGTAAATATAAAACTGAGAATAGATTGCATGTTTTCTGCTGGTTTAGACACTGCCGGCTTGTGGCGTGCCTGTTGACTGTGGCTTGCAGACATCCGCGGATTTGTTTATTTGTAATGAGCCGCCAGTGTTAGAAAGGTGCCGGGGCCTCCTTGCGGCGTCGGCTCCGCGGTCTGGCCACGCAGGTGGCCGTGTCATGCGGCCGCATCACCCCCATTATAAGATAGTCCTTCCTGTGCGCCGAGGGCAAGCAACGGCGCCCATTAGGAGCCAGCTGCACAGCAATGGCTATGTTTTTTAGCCTAATGGCTGAGGGACGCTGACAATTAGCGCTAAGTGGAATGGCAGCTTGACAGAGAGGCATCCCACTGCACCATTCTTAGCACCTTAGCGTCTCGACGTGAAGGTTAGAACCACGGTCACACTTGTCTTTCATCCTTAAGTAAGTGCCTCCGAACATTTTAAATGTCCTCCTGTTTAATTTATCGAAAGCCATGCTTGTTTGTCTTCATTAATCCATCCACCTTCCAGCTGCCCATCCCCGGAGCCTAGAGCATTTCCCCGGATGCATTGAGCCCGAGGCCAGAGACAATCCCGGATACGATGCTGGTGCATCAGCGGACACCTGCGTACATGCGCACACTGAGGGCAATTTTAACAATACCAATTTGCCTGCTTTTGGTTTGCAGGAGGAAGCCTGTGCAAATCAGGGTGACCTTGGTACCTCCCCAGAAAACAGGGGAAGGATTGTAGCCCCTTCCTCTGGAGGTACCCAACCATCCACCTCGGTGTCCTTTTGTTTTTCTTATAAGCAAATAATACCAGCTTGTGCACAGCTTGTGTGGTAAAATGCCATGCATGTGCGTTTGAAATCACAGGCGAGACGGTTCCCATTTGACAAAAAGCTTCACTGCGGTAAAAAAAAAAAAAAGAGACATATTTGCCTGACATCTATGCCATTATCATAGCTAGTCTCCGAAAACTGAAGAGTAATGTGATGTCAGAAGCACAATATATAAAAAGAAAGAGAAATAAAAAGCTTGGGTCTGCCGTTAAAAGTAATAATAGAATATCTAATACAGTCCTGTCAAATAGAAGCTTTTGACTTTTCAAGTTTCACTTCTTTATTGCCATAAGTGACAGCTGATGTGCGAGATTAAATGGATACGTTGAATTCCTTTGGCATTTTTGGTTTTGCATATCAGAGATGAAATACGAGAGCTCAGTTTCGCCGATGCCAGTTTCCCTTTTGATTGAGCAAAGTCACATTAAAACGTGAAAAATCGAAACTGATAAACAGCGGTTGTACGAAGAACTCATTAATTCAACAAAGTTTATGGTGTCACAAACTCCATTAAGGGACTAAGAAATGTTTCATTTTGAAGTGGCTCAGTCAGAAAATGAGTTTAACCTTTGGAATTTAGATCTGTTTTCCTTCTCATTAAAAATCCATTTGGTGTGTGTAGTTCCACAGCACCATATTGAGGTTCTATGTTTCACCAGCAAAACCGCGTTGCATTTGATTTCAAGGGGGATCTAGATCTGTAAATCTCTCATCAGTTAGACTAGGCAAGCTAAACATTGTAGACTCTGACCCAAAGAATATAGTTAACAACATGACTCTGGCTTCAGCTTTAAATATTGATTCAGACTACAGTACTAGCGGAACAACTCTGAAAATCATGAGGTAAAAGGTCTACAGAACTCAACCACACTCATGAAAGGCCACAGTGTATTCAAGCCTTCTGAATAACACACCCCAAGTTCCCTTGTCATGGCTTATCTTTTTTGAATTGTTCTCTAGCTATAATCTCACAATCCTGCCCGAGGAGTTTGTACGACGGATGTTTGGATGGACAGACTATTGCTGCAGCACCCTTTTGCGTCGTTGACGAGCTGACACTCATTTTGACGGCATTACCTCCTCCGTTCATCAAAAATGCTGGCGGGTGCATCAGTAAGCTAAGAAAATAGAAAAAAAAATCCCTGTATATGCCCAGTCACGGAGTCAGCGCATTGCTGCTGATAAATACGCATGCATCTGCACACCTTGCATACACATGCAGCGAGGAGCAAGCATGCGTATATCCGGACAACGGCGCCAGGTGGAGGTTCTGGAAATGAAGGATATGCTAAAATTGAGCACGAAAACAAAACAGCAAGGGGCAAGGAGGAGGGGGGGGTAATTGTCAGGAACAGCAGCCACAATCTACGCATGAGCTACTGTGTTCTACTGAGTTCTTAACCCTATCCTGGAGGCAGACTGCATTTGTAATACGCTATTGTTTTTTAACAGGATTAAAAAAAGGAAAAAAACTTTTTAATTTTCTGATGAAGATTAATCTTATTTCATTTTCTGGCCTGCTGTCAATCACATACTTCAGACAGACATGGTAAAACGGAGTCTGTGTGGCAAAGTAAAATCAAGGTAGTGGGACTTCCGTGCCTGTGCTGTCCTGCTTTAATCCTGAGGAGGCTGGCTGTAATCTATGGCTATGTGGCTGTACAGAAGAATCTGTATCGCTCACTGTTTCTTCCTGCTTTTTGGGACCAGGATTCATTATCCATCCATCCATCCATCCATTTTCCAACCCGCTTAATCCTATTGGGTTGCGGGGGGTCCGGAGCCTACCCTGGAAGCAACGGGCACGAGGCAGGGATCAACCCTGGACAGGGGGCCAGCCCAGGATTCATTATTCAAGGCTTAATCTAGAAATAATCAGGATCTTAATTCTTGGTTAACAGCATGATAATTAGGGGTAGAAACTGAGTAGCTATCACACCTCCCCACCCCCCCCCTTAATTAAGGTAAAATGAAGATGTATTTTTACGCATTTGCAATTTTGCCACAATGCATGATTATTTCGACATTCTTTTTAATTTAAGTGCTACACATATGAACAAATACTGGAATCAAGTCGCAGTAAAACTGACAGCATCTGTCGTCTGTAATTTAGCCCACGCAACTTCTTTACCTTCAGGTTTTTCGTCGTCAGGAGAAACAGATCATTATTCCTCTTATGTGACTTTATTTGGGAGGGGGGGTGTGGGCGCAGCTTAACTAAATGCTGCTGAGTGCAGAGTTTCGGAGAGAGAGAGGAGCATTTGTGACACGGTTCATTATCTGTGGCAGCAAGGTCAATTCGCCTTATGTTTTATGAGATATGCATATTTTATAAGTAAGAAACAATATAAATTATACATGTGTTTGGGGAATTCTGTTTGCTTTTGGTCCCGGAGCCTCTCTTAATGAAAAGAACTCGGACTGTGCCGTGTGCGCTTTTGATGGCTTAGGGTTTTAGAACCATACTTTGTCTAAGATACGAGTGTGGGTTTGTGGGGGGGCTGCTTCGTACAGCAGGACCGCCCCCGCCCCCCGTGACGGACCGTTGTTTTTTCATAAACAGACTCCATATGTTTCTGCTCTCACCTGCACCACTGCGCAGACGGTGAGCAGATGCCGGCTGAAGGACAGTGCTGAGCAAATCAGAGCTGCGAGACGGCTGGCTCGGGGGGGGG
>JAODKF010000002.1:4532776-4543879 GCA_026779585.1 Mormyrus proboscirostris
TGCTGCACCAGCTGGAGCCGTCTTTTCGGGCAGTTCACATAAAATACTTAAATAATCTTGGCAACATATCCCGAGATATCACTTGTCTGCTGGCCAGGCTGAGTTGAGCAAATGATGTCTCCTATATGACAAACAGCATGTATACAGTATGATCATAACCATCTAACTCATCCTCATCCTCTACTTTGAGACACATCAGCTTTAAGGTCTATTTGACCTGCTTAACTGATCCATTGTTTTGGTTCTGCAAATAGCTATCCAGAGCTGCTGGTAGAGGCTAGTGATGAGTCTGAAACAACTGGACTTCTCTAGTCAGTAATAATGTCTTTTGGAATACTCAACTTGGAAGCCAGGAGGAAGAGCTTCTGTGCAATAGATTTGTAGGTGGCGTTCCTGAGCAGAATGGCTTTAGAATAGCATGTAGCGTAATCAGCTAACAACTGGGCATAATTTGTATCCTTGGTGGACTTTGCCAGTGGCTGTACGATGTCCATTCCAAGCATCTTGATGATAGAGAGCAGGATTAATAACACCTGCCTGAGGCGAGGTCCTCTGGTAAGTGAGAAACCTCCTACAGAAGCTCTGCATGCTTTCCATTAGAACTGCTCTCTGGTATTTTCCAGTGTGTTCCTTTTCCCCCAGTATCTCTAAGGGAGTGGGAAGCCATGAGGTACATGACAATGTCTATTTTGGACATGCAGAGATCGCTCTTCTTCCCTGTTAAATGGTCACAAAATAGAGGTTATTTCAGGCCATATAGTACCATCGTGGTAGCCTCCCCCTCCCTCTGGGCACCCCACTTAAAATAGGACCCATTCCCAGCAATGCTGGAGGTGACCATTCTCTTTCTAAGCCTTTCCAAAGAAGGGGTCACCTTCCAGGTTCACCTTCCATGTTTCCTTCTCTCAGGATAACTGGTTATGATGCGGTTCAAAGCACTTTGTAATCCTATCCCTGTCTTTGAATGGTGTTTTTGAGAGAGCGCCAGTAACCTGGAGTGTGCCCTAGGGTTCAGTTCTTTTTTTTTTAACTTATAGATGCTTCCTTTTGGCCTAAAAGACTATTGTTCCACAGCTATGCAGATGATACTCAGATTTACTTGACCCTCTCTCAAAACAACTATGATCCCATTGACTCACTTTGTAAGTGCCTCGAGCACATCATTAACTGGCTGGGACAAAACTTTCTGCAGTTGGATCAAGATAAAACAGGGAATATTTTATATGGGAACAGCAATAAGAGGCACAAGCCAGCTGCTTATCTGTATTTGGGAGCCCCTAAAATGGAAAGAACTAGCAAGTGACCTTGGGGTGTTAATGGGCTCTGATCACAGCTTCAGCAGGCATGTCAAAGCAGTCACTAAATCAGCATTCTATCACCTCAAGAGCGTCAACAAGATTAGAGATTTTCTGACTAATCCAGGCCTGGAGAAACTCATCCACGCCTTTCTCTCTACCAGGATTGATTACTGTAATAGTCTATTAACTGGATTTCCAAAAAAGACAATCAAACAGCTTCGCTTGATTCAGAATGCAGCTGACAGAGTTCTCACTAGGAGTAAAGCAGGGGAGCACGTCACCCCCATTCTTAAATCCTTACTCTGCTTGCCTGTGTAACAGAATAGACTTTAAAGGACTATTACTAGTCTATAAATCGCTTAATGGTGTCACCCCAAGTATCTATTTGATATGCCTCAGCGATATGAGCCAGACAGGACTCGCAGATCATTAGGAACAAGTCAGTTAGTCCTGGCTTAGATAAAGACCAAACTTGATGCAGGTGTTTAGGTCTTACGCTGCTCGTAAATGGAACCAGTTGACTATGAGTATTAGAAAAGCCACGACAATAGACACTTTTAAATCCCGGCTGAAAGTGTTCATATTTTACCAGGCTTTTAGCTCAGCTTAACACTGTTAACGCTACTGCATTTCTGTCCTGCATTGGCACCTTATTAACATAATTTATCTGAAACTGGCTTTTTATTTTCATGTTTATTTTTTCATTTAAAATTGATAGTTTTATTTATATTTTCAACATGTTTTTAATTTCTATTCCCCCTGTTTTTTTTTTTTAAATTCATATTTGAGTTGTCATTGCATACTGTATTATTCTTATATGTAAAGCACATTGAATAACCGCAGTATATGAACGATGCTGTATAAATAAGCTTGCCTCGCCTTTGAGGCTGTCCGCATTGACAGACCTATGTACAGTTCCTCCAAATCAGGATGGGTGCCCTCATCCTCAGATCATAAGCTTCTGTAGAGTCCTCCAGGCATTTGATGATGCAGGGTACTTCCAGTCACGGAACTCCGGGGCCACTTATGAGGGGTCAGTTCTGTCTGACAAAGGATTTCAGTATGATGGGAGCAAGAATGTCAGTCCACTGCTCTGGGTTCAGTCCTTCTCCTTCTCACCCTTCTCCGAATTATGAAGGTGCGCCTCCATGTTGTCACCTGGAATTAACCTTTTTGGCATACCCTGTGTGCCCTGTCTTTCTTGTGTGAGGGGTCATCTCGGTCACCACTTGCTGTTGCTGGGAGATCGCTCCTGTCTGTGCCGCCATATGCTGTGCCCGTGTGTCCGTCTGCTCAGCCAGAAACTTAGGCTGCTCTTCCACTCTGCAGTGATCCTGGGAAGGGATTTATAGAACCTGACCGGCTCCAGTGTGGTGTGTAGATGTGTTTGCTCAGTGAACGAGCATTGGGAAAGGCCCAGGCTGCAGGAAATCCCGCATCCAAACCGAAACTGTGAGACTGCAGTCTGTGGACAGGATAGTGACTCTGTGCTCACTGCTGGAAGCCAATACAACAATTCTGACCACCGAATAAGCTTTGTACTGTTTCTCCAGTTTCCACTTGTATCAGTGCATCTTGTCATATTTCCTAGCACAACTGTTCTCACTGTACTTCTGTTTGGACCTTTTGCTACGGACTGCCTCATCTATACTTTGCACAAAACCACAATTCTCACTCATATATTCATAATTTATCTAATTTACTTATAATTTATTGTATTTGTAGATGTTTCATTTGAACCTGGTTAGATGCAAGTTGCATTTCATTGGACCTGTACAATGACACAATGACAATAGCTAAATATAATCTAATAATATATACATTTATTATTATTATTATTATTATTATTATTATTATTATTATTATTTTCTAATTATTATTATGTGATTTTCGGTCAGTTTTGACTCCTGGCACCCATGTAGACGATATTCATCCAGAACATTCTGCCTTCTTATGAAAGGTCCCCTCAGAGATAATTTATACAAATTTACATATAATACTGTACCTGTAAACATATACTATTATGCTCAGACTGTCGTGCAAGCATATAATGTGTGAATAAGTAGCTATAGATTTCTGTGCAAGAGAGAACAGTGCTGTGTGTGTGAGAGCATGATAGTGAATGCAACAGAGTATGATTGTGCATGTAAGAGAGTGTAGTGTTTGTGTAAGAGTACAGTGGTCTATGTGTGAGACTATGATGGTTTATGTGAGACCACGTATAGATTATGTCTCAAGGGATCTCTCAAATCTCTGGCTCCCTGGGATTCCCAGAGGTACAGTATGTTCACTGTAGGGCATCCACCTTGGTGCTGGTTATCTGTTTGGTGCTGCAGCTTTTCTAAAAATTGTGGTCTTTTCTACTTGGTTGGGTCTTCTAATAATACAATTTCCATGGTCTCAGTTCTATTTAGTTCATTTTTGTGTTTCCTAATGTAGTTCCCCAAAGCTCTTAGCAGTTTAACAATAACAAGAAGAGCATCACAGGTTGCCAGAACAATAGTTCAGTAAAAGTAAAAAAAAAAAAAAACATGGAAAATAGCAGTGGAGTAGTGATGAAAAACTGTCTTGGTAGATACAGTACCAAAAAAAAAACCAGGGTGAGTCTTAGGCAAATGGCTTCTCAGGTCTCCAGGGCACACTAACCACACACCACCCTGAAATGAGCATGTGGGCGTTCTCAGGAAGTTTAAATTTTCTGACATTCATATTGTATAAAGGGTCATCAACACACGATCCCAATCTAATGAAATGCAACAAAAACGTTCAGCTTGTGTTTTGTTAAAATGTGCATTTTTTTAACATCATCCAGTCCGTGCTTTTTTAATACAGCGTAGGAAAATCTATGCATCCCTTTTCTAACTGTTTGTTGTGTACATGATTGCAGAGGAGGCCTGAACTCTAAGATCATAAGGCAGGAGGAACCAGGATAGGTTACTAATCCATCACAAGTAGCACATGCATCTCTCACCTAACTGCATGGCTTTGGATTGCGGCTGGAATACTGCATGCTATGAGGAGAATATGCAAATCCCACCCACACAAGGTAGCGGTGCAACCTGGTGAATCATTGTACCACCTCCATATTACAGGCCCTTCTGCAAAAATGTCAACATGGCAGCGAAAGATGTGTTCTAAATTTAAAAATGCATGCAAGAGAATTGATGTTCAGGCTCGGACATGAGTAACGTCAAGGGGGAACTAAGAATTAACTTCCCTTGGAACTTGGGGTGTGACTGTTGTTGTCTTTGTTGAAATTGCACATGGCACAGAGCTTACTGGCAATCGCTACATGAGACGACCGTAAACCTCCTAATTCTGTCTCCACAAGTCGGGGGCTGACCTTTGTGTATTTCAGTTGTCAAACTTGGATGCGGTCGATTGGCGAGGAGAAAAACAGATGTGATGGATTTAGTGGTGAGCGGGTGCAAGGAGAACATCAATGACGCCTGCGATCTTGTGGGCTTGGCCTGGGAAAATGGACGGGATATGCTGTGTGTAAATAAAGGGTAAGTTTAATTTTGTCAGGGAAGAAGGTAGAGACAATTGAAGAGAGGAAACAAAAACACCCAAGATAGAAAAACCCTGCTTTTCTGGCTTCCTGGAGAAGAACCTTATATGTTACAGATATTTTACTCCATTGCAGATATTGGAAAAGTATTGGCACATAAATACTGACAGTCAGCTATAAACAATTGATGAAACTATAAAGCAAAGACAGTTAAGGAATTAATTTGCCTTGTGTGTGTGTGTGTGTGGGTGGGTGTGTGGATTCAGTTTATATTTCACTGTGAGGACCAAATGTTCCTCACAATGTAATGAAAACCTGTCATTTTGATGTTGTGGGGACCATTTTTCAGGTCACCAAAAAGATCTGTAAATGCAATCAAAAAAGTAAAAATGCCAAAAGTCTCGTATTTTGTTTGGTTACTTACTGTATGGTTAAGGTTAGGGCTGGGTAGGGGTTAAGGTTGTTATGTTGGGATTAGAGTTTTACCCATATAAATGAATGGAGAGTCACCACATATGTATGATTACCATCCTGTGTGTGTGTGTGTGTGTGTGTGTGTGTGTTTGTGGTTGTGTGGGATGTCTCCAAGGTAAGTCTCCCAGCATAACAGCATAGTTCAGCGCTCCCATAATGCATCTCACCCAGGCCTGTAGTCAGAATGAATATCTGATGAGCAAAGAACAACAAATGTTACTTAAGGCTTTCATACACTATTTATCAGTGCAGTAAAGAGTGTGAACTGGGAATCAGAATGCCTCATTGCCTTCAATACTCATTCTCTTATCTCTCCGGGAAAATAAAGAAAAAAAAACTTTTTAGGTATTTATTTTCCTTATTGAGAATAGAAAACAAGGAAATATGATTTGTTATAGCTGAGATGTTGTGGTCACACAATGGGACACAGAGTCTGCTTACCTGTAAATGAATTCATGTTCCCTGGAACACTGGGAAAGAAGTGATGTAGCCAAAAACAACAGACTGCAATATACATACTATATATTCATAATTGCTTCCCAATAGGGTCCATACAATTTGTGGTCATTTGTTTGAATTGAAATCTGATTTTTGGCCAGTTTCTGCTAAATGCAATTCATTGACACGGCAGTGAGGTAACCATGGCGATTTTTAGATGTGGTGGGTATTCTTTAGAGAGTGATTTCATATACGGCATAATATGTTCTGTGTTAAAGTTGGGCCCACGCCTTGGGCATAGGAGAGCATTTGCCTTTGTTTGGCTGCGATTCTGTGGTACATTTTCTGAGATGCACACTTAAGTTATTCAGACAGAAGAAAGGTTATAGATGCAGCATGTAAAATTTTCTGGTCTGACCAAACTTCAAGTGATTTTTCTTGGCCATGTGGAATTATACCCATAGTGTAAAGCCCTTTGAGCATGATAAGAAGTACTGCAAAGTGACATCTTTGATGGTTACCAGTGTGCCCTGTGATGCCCCCCCCCCCAAGTCCAATCCAGGGTAACCACTGCCTCCAGCTTCTGTGATCTGAAGTCAGGGTAACGCTGCACTGGACTGGAGACATGGAATTCATATAAAGTGCATGCAATGTATACAGTACTGTGCAAAACTCTTATGCAGCAACAGGAAATGATGCTTCAATGATCTTAATGTTAGTGTTAAACTGTGATATCTTGTCTGTCAAAGTGTGTTGACTGAGCCACTTCAAAATCTCTCCAGAACCTCTCCTCCCAGTATATGCAGTAACCAATACCCCTATGCGTTTTTTTACTCAATGACTATCATATCATGTTTGGCTAATCAATACTTCATTGAGTTATTTAACTAATTAAGGTAACTGAGTAATTGAGCCAGTGGTGAAATTTCGCAAACGCATGGAATGAGGTGCCTCTGAGGAGAGGTTTTGAGAACCAAAGCACTGTTGTTCTATCTATCCAAAAAATATCTCCATGGAGAACAGAAGACGTTCTGTTTTTGTTTTTATATTGTATAATTGTTCCTTTGTGTATCTCCTAATGTTGCATTGTGTTTTTTTTCTGAGCAAATATACACTTACTACCCAGATAAATAGCTTGAAACATCGACTGACAGATTTTTTTGCATAGTACTGTAGATTTGAAATATACATAGCGTGAGGGCTGCAAGGAAAGGCCCAAAAACCCACCCTGAGCATCATCTGAGTTCCGCTTTGCTAATGCGGCTCCCTATCCGCATCGTCGCCGCAGGACAGAGCGTGTGCATTTCCATTAACGGCCCTGGTGTGGGCGTGAGCACTAATGGCAGCCGTAAAATGGGACACCGTGAGAGGACCATTATTCACCGGACCACTCCAGGACCGGGATCACGCCGCGCTTAATTACTCACAGGACAAGGCTGCGCGTAGGTAATGCATAAATACCAAATGCGGTGTAATTGATTGCCAAGCTCACAAAGCGGCTCACATTTTTATTTATCCCTGGTGTTTATTCACTTTAATTTGATGTATGGTGGTGTTAATTCCTTGTGGGCGGGGGGGGCTACCACGCTTCTTCCTCTTTATTGTGCTACCTGTGAGTGCGATTGGGGCAGATTAATATAATAGCTGTCTTGCCGTAGCCCAGCTGATAAAGTGCTACGGAATGAGAGTGTGCAGCAGCAGGCGTGGGAGCCCCAATGGCAACTTAATGGCGCCTATGTCTCCGCGAAGCTTAACTTCTGCCACTGATGTACTTAATTTCAGCTTTAGGGAATATTACTAATGGGAAAGATCGAGGCTTCTGACTGATAGATGTGTGAAATGGTTTGTTTCCCAATCCAAAACATTGACTTGTGGATGCGTCCAGAGGTTGAAATTTCAGGTCTAGAAAATCAAAATCCAGACAAAGATTTTGTTTCAACTACTCTGTTCAGCACTCTGTGACTGTGACTCTTTATACTGAACTGGTTGATTGAAATAAAATTTTGGTCTGGATTTCTACTTTCTCGACCTCAAGTTTAATCTTCTGGGTGTGACTTGCCTTGATCTGACCCCCCCCACCCCGTATTCCCCATTCCGCCCAGAGGTGTTCCCTCTGAGCCGAGCCCCCGGACATACGGCTCATCATCTCCGCATCAGCTGCGACTGTCTGCTTGCTATGACACCCACTTGGTCTCTTGCAGAGGAGGATTGCGAGAGCTTGGCAGTTTATGGCCTTTGAACCAGATCAGTAGTGCCCTGGAGTGAGAGGATTCCCCTCCATGCAACGGCAGGCCTGATTTAACTTTCCTTTATATGTCCTTGAAAGGCACTTCTGAGGGGCTAAATCATAGGCCTTAGATGCATTTTACATATGTGGACTGTGCAGATGGTCTGCATTGGGACAGAAATTAAATAAGACATGTAAAATCAACACTCTCTTGGTTTTACAGCTTACTCTACTGCTTATACTGTCGCAAAATCGGAATATTCTGTGTATCTGTGCCCGTGCCAAGCCTTCTTGGAGACACAGTTGGTTTTTATTGTTTCTGTGTAGGTGAAGCTGAAGCCTGTTACATTCATATTATTTAGGTAATCTATAAGCCTTGTGGCCAATTGACGTTGTCAAAAGTGAAGAGGTATCTGTCCCATTGGGTGAAAGCCCTTGTGCTCAGAGTGACTTTCATGTTTCAAGTCAATCATGCAGCCATGGTCATCTTGGCAGCTATTAAGTTTGTCATTTTGTTTGCATGCAGTGAGTGAGAGAGCCAGTCATCTTTTCTTTTCTTGCCTGGTGAGGATAAGGAAATTAACCAAACACATTGTGAAGGCACTTGCTTATCAGGATCCCATGGTCATAGTTCTATTGTCTGTAAATGTGTAGACATACTGCGAAAGACTACTTGTCATGTAAATACCACCTATATATATGCTCTTGTAGCATTCCTCCTTTTATGGATTGTGTGGTTAGCTCCCAGGCCAGCATTATGCTTGTGTTACTATGCCCTGCCTTCTCCTTTGCCCTATGTTGTTAGTATAGTCATGTACCCCCTGCTCAGGGCTGCCTCTCATTCCCCTCCATTAATGCTTTTCTTTCTCCATCAATCAAGATCCAGTCACTCTTAATGTCAGGACAAAACTGGAAACCCTGTGTAGCAAACACTGCTTGAGGTGGAGTCGCATTCTGATGAGGTCATAACAATGTGACACTTTGGCTACTATGCTTCATTTTATAAGAGTAACAGCAGTAATAAAAATAGTAGTAATAATAAGAATCATTATAATAATGATGCATTTATGTTACTTATACGGCATATATTTTCCATTGTGACATCGATTCTGACATCGCAATCAAAAAGCAAACATAAATCCATTTTGCACAAATGTTTGTTTGGTTCATACATAATTCCAAAATAGAGAAACACTCAATGAATTCGGTGAACATAATGAGCGATGGTTATAGGAAAGTCAAACGCTAAATATTAATCAAGGATAAAATGATCTGGGGGGGGGAGGGGGAGACACTTTTTATTCAAAATGACGTTCCAGTTAATAGTGCAATTACATGGTGGAATTGAACTCAGCAAAGATAGCCCTATCAATTTTTCTAATTGCATCCGGTTTTGGAGGGTCGGACTGTGAAGGTGAGCTGTGTCAGCTTGTCTAGGTCAGACTGGTAAGTTCAGCTCCTGGACAGGTTTCATTCAGCTGTATGATGGAAGGAATGTGTTCTTACATTACAATCAAGAAGCCCATAAAGCTTGGAGGATTAATGGCTGATTGCATTGATCGCAGAAGCCAGAGAGTACTAACATAATAATTGAAGGCAATGGATTCGTCATTGGATATGTAGGACTTTTGATAAAGTGGTATAGAGGATATCTTGGGTGGAAGTGTTAGATTTCCAGGGTTAATGTAGTCTAGTTGCCCCTGTTTTCTGTGAGCATTTTGTATTTTGCTTTGTTCTGTTTTCTTTTGACCTCTAGTAACCCTGAGAGTCTTCCCAAGACTCATAGGCGAAATGTGTTAATTTCTCTCCCTGCAAAAATATTTGTTATTTTCCCTACTGAATCTTCCCACCAACCTCATTTGTTTTACAGTTGTGATTGTCTTGTTCCTGCCCTAATCCCTCTGAAGGGAAATCCCACATTAAATCTGTTTTGTATGGATGTTCTGATGTCACACAGCACCATGTTCTGTTTCTGGCACAAACATCAGCAGAAAATGACTGATCTGTATCATGGTTCTGTATATGCAACTAAAACTGCATTTATTTCAGTTTGTATGACATGCCAGTCTGCAGAATGTTACAAAAATATACATTGTTACATATTATATTCATGCACACAAACCTACAAGCACTCTTACAGTACCATCCAAAAGTTTGGACACACAAAGGTGTGAAGGAAAAGTGGCATATGTGGGTTCTCCTTCAGGACAGCTGGAAAGGCATCCCAGGAGGCCACCTTATGGAACTGGCGTAGAGGAGACAGTAGGATCAGCCAGTCCATGGAGCAGTTGGAGTAAGGATCTTGCTCAAGGGCCCAGTGGTGGGATCACTCTGTTGACCATGGGATTTGAACCAACAACCATCTGAGTCCCAACCTACAGAGCTGCCCGACCAACAAATTATTATATACACTGCTCAAAAAAATTAAAGACCACTTTTTAATCATAGTATAGCATCAAGCCAGTTAAACTTCTGGGATATTGACCTGGTCAATTAAGTAGCAGAGGGGGTTGATAATCAGTTTCAGTTGCTTTGGTGTTAAAGAATTTAGCAACAGGTGCACTAGAGGGGCAACAATGTGACGACCCCCAAAACAGGAATAATTTAACAAGTGGAGGCCACTGGCATTTTTCCCTCCTCATCTTTTCTGACTGTTTTTCCACTAGTTTTGCATTTAGCTAAGGTCAGTGTCCTTACTGGTAGCATGAGACCATACCTGGACCCTGGAGATTCCACAAGTAGTCCAAATCCTCCAGGATGACGCATCAATGTGTGCCATTGCCAGAAGGTTTGCTGTGTCTCCCAATGCAGTCTCAATGGCATGGAGGAGATTCCAGGAGACAGACAGTTACACTAGGAGAGCTGGATAGGCCCATAGAAGGTCCTTAACACATCAGCAGTACCGGTATCTGCTCCTTTGTGCAAGGAGAAACAGGTTGAGCACTGCCAGAGCCATACAAAGTGACCTCCAGCAAGTCACTGGTGTGAATGTCTTTGACCAAACAATCAGAAACAGACTTCATGGGGGTGACCTGAGGGCCCGGTGTCCTCTAGTGGGCCCTGTGCTCACTGGCCGGAACCATGGAGCTTGATTGGCATTTGCCATAGAATACCAGAATTGGCAGGTCTGTCACTGGCACCCTGTGCTTTTCACA